>BMAW01065638.1:2424427-2498928 GCA_019974015.1 Nephila pilipes | reverse complement strand
CCCAAAAAAAAAAATGCAAATCTCAAGAGAAGAGAATTAAGAAAAAGTCTGAGACTGAGATAATGTAACTCAAATACTGTCCCAGACTTTGCACTACTAAGAATGTTTGTTTAAACTAGTTCCCCGGATTCAACCATTTCAACTTCAGTAATTACACTATCAGTAACAGTATAGACCAATAAAAATCAAAAATTCCAAAACTGAACAGTAATTCAATCATAGATAAAAGAAAACAGAGTAACAAATACATTGAAAACATAGTAAATAAACGTGAACATTAAAATTAATCTATATCCTTATTTAAACACGTTAATTTTTTTTTAAAACTAAAAAGTTGTAATTCTTATTTCCAAAATGCAAATATGAAGACAAGAAGCGAAATGAGACACATCATTCCAATATGACACGATATTTCTATGTTTGTACTCCCAAATAATACTGATTGATTGACTTTGCCAAACTAAAGAAATTTGTAAAAACATTCTACTGCAACAAAATTTTATAGCAATATTGATTGACTGTCTGATTTTACAAAACTAAAGAAATATACTAAACCAACCAAATTGAAAAAAAAAATATTTAAAAAACCTTCACTAAAAATATCAAATTAAATATTAACATTTTTACAGTAAATAAACCTACCTAAAATACTGTATCTAAAAACATTTATTTAGTTATAAAAGAGACAGTTCAAAAATATATGTCACCATCTTGTGGTTAAACTTCATATAAAAATAAAAACTTTTTAAAAAATTTAACCTAATTAAACTGTATAATAAAGATATTGTTGATGAATATAAACACCCTCCTCCCCCATATATATATATATATATATATATATATTATTTCTAATAATATTGTTAATAATATTTTTAGAAATAGAATTATATAAACAGCTACTCCAGATAGGTATACTGTTAATATGAAATTAGAAACTGCCCCTCTTGTAATAAATATTATCAATAATTTTACTATCTATAATTTTCAATTTAATGTCTAAATATTCTGTTTCATATTTACTATTATTAGATTAGATTTAAATATGTAGGATAAAAATAAAGTTAGTTTTATCTTCAGAAGACTTATTATTAATTGTAAACGATTAGATCATAGATAATCAGTTTACCTATTTTCAATAAAATTATCTCTGTCAATATAATAATGGTCATAATAGTGTAAGTAGATATGCGTCGAACTCTTACTTGCAAGTCCAACTTGGGGAATATCCCTAATATGTTAAAAAAATTTATAATTTTTATTGATAGAGTTTTCTCTAAGAACAATATTAACTGAAGAAACTGAAATTTATCTTAAGAAATAAATTCATTAATACTGTAATCCTTATAAATACTTAATAGTACCTTAACTAAATCATCTATATATGTCTAACGAATTAAATAGGTCTTAAGAATCATAACTGTGAATAGCAAATAAATTTTGTTTTTTATTTTCTTGATAATACTAAACTGTTACCTACTTCTATAATGTAAATATTATAAACTTTATGGACTGTTCTAAATTTAATGGGCTCTTTATAAAATTTTGGAGTAATAAAGATCTTAGGAAATTTTATTTTATTCATTTGTATTCCCATTTTTTTATAGAGAGAGCTATAATTCTGTTATTAATTTCTACGCCACTAAAACTATTTTCTAAATATGCCCTATTCTCTTCTATAATTTTATTAATAATTAAATACTAATAATATTTTAAATAATTGTATAGTTATTTGGAACTTTGTCTGCATAGCAAATATAAAGTCTTTTTGTATATATATATATTAAATATCTTGCATTTTAATCTCATCTTAAATTTTTAAATTTCTTTCATTATAATCTTTATGAATGTATTATTTACACTCATTAAATGCTTTAACTGGGAAACCATATTTAATAATAAGATTATTAATAAAATATTTGACATCATAAGATACCTTCTTTTAATATACAAGGGTGGCTCAAAGAGTACTTATATTTGAAGACAGAGGATTTCTCATTAAAGTAAATTGTTGTTGCCATTGGGTGCTGCCCTCTGTTAAATGGAGCCGAAACAAATATGACATTGATTCATAAGTTAGTATTGATTTGGTAGTCCTTTGCTAACAAATCAAAATTTGATTGCTTGCGCGACGGGTTATTGATGTCATTTTGCCTCGAGTTGTCACCATCGATGATAATTGGATTCATCATTATACATCGGAAACCAAGCTGCAATCAAAACAATGGGTTGCTTCCGTAGAATCTGCTCCCAAAAAAGCGAGGATGATCTCACCATCCGGAAAAGTTATGACGAAGAATTTTTGAGATGCGAAAGGTCTCATGATAACGAATACGAGTAATTGAGACTTAGACAGCAGTCTAGTGAATCATGATGCTTATTAAAAACAAACAGTTTTCGATGATACGAGCGCCATCTCTTGGATTTTCTAATGACTTTTTTTGAATGACCATCGTAATAGTTACTATTTGAGATGATATAATCCTATACCCATATTCATAATATCTCATAATACAGTATCCTTTATTATTCACAAATCAACAGTAATGACATAGTATGTGTGCTCTTTATTAATAAAATTTAATTCTTTATATAACATTAAAGAGCTAAATTTTATTAACAAGAACTAAAATGTTTTAATAATAGCTTTATTATAACATTTTAGTTCATTCTTTATAATTTTAATAATATTATAATTAAAAATAAATCTACCCATTTTTTGTTACAAGTATGAGCTTTTTTTAATTGCAGTATTTTTAATTGGATAAATTTCTTATATTTATCAAAAATATCATTAAAATTAATCTTATTCAAAGAATTATTCAGGAAATTCAAAGTACTAAATTATGTACTATTATCTTCGATTTTGTACTTATTTATTAGATAGTTAGTAATATCTTTAACAATATGAAAACACTGACTTTATCTTGTTATTATTATCTCGGAAGTCATTAAGAATGCTTATTTCTTTTTTTCTTTAAGCTAAAAATAAACTTATTAATATTTTCAACATTATATTTATTTTCAAAATTATTTTTTGATTAATAAATATTTCTGATGCCTTTAATATTTTAATTAATAAATTTCAATTTTTGATGCCTTTTCTTTTACTACGCATGTTTGACTCTTTACTTTTTATTTTATTTTTAACCTCATTATTTTTATTATTCTTTAAATTTTTGTGAAAAAAAAACCTTTATTATTTTTCTGTTTTATAACCTGTAAAATATTTCTATTATAAAGTATAGAAAATTTAAATCTTAAAGACGAAGGGCATTGCTAAACATTATAATCATTTTTTTTTAGTGTTTGATTCTATTTTGATAGTAAAAATGTAAATAGAAATAACCTATCTCAATTTTATGACTCTTTTTTTAAACAATTATTGTTTTCAGTATAAATCTATGTTACTAGATTCTAATATTTATATAATTAGAAATTTGTCCTAAGCATATTTAAATTGACATTTTTCACAATTTAATAAATACAATTAAAAGTTTTTAAATAAATATATTTAGAATTATAATTATATTGTTCATTATTTATCGTATTATAAGAGTTTTATTATCACATTTTTATAATATAATTTTGTATTGCAATTAATATTATTGTAAACGCTATAGTTTGTTTTATTTTTCCTACATATATTTTATTATGTTTTTATATGTTTATTATATAATATGTTTTATTTTCCTATGTTAACATTTCATTATAAATACCACAACGTCTTAACATATTTATGAAGTTTAATGTTTAATATTGATGATATATATATGAAACAATATTTTAAAATATGAATAAATATCAAAATACTATTTATGAATTATTATATGTACTATTATATGTGAATTATTACATAGATCATTATTGTTATTTACTATGGTTCAATAATTTCATAATGATTTTTTAAAAGCTAATTAAAAGAACATCTTGCAAACATAAGATTTCAATTAAAAATTACTTTATTAATTTTCCTTACAGAATTACAATGTATTAAAATATCTTCATTCGAATAGCTTTAAAAAATACAGTAACCATTTCCTGTATAATTTTTGAAATTTATGTTTGAACGCAAACGTAGTTATCACTATTCAGGTAGACATTATCACATATTAATAATAAATATTCTTAATCAGGAAATAATGTATTATTTGTACAGATTTTTAAAACAAGACTATTCATTTAATTGTTTCTCAAAAATAGTGCAAATAAAATGAAAGAGACTTTATTTGCTTTATTATAAAATAAGTATATTGTTTTGAATTTTTTAAATGCAATCACTGCTAAAATCAAGGTATGGGAATGTATATATTCTTGCAAATATATATATATAAATAAGGTTCAAAATAATTATTAATTAAACACGTGTATAAGCTAATAATAAATTACAAAACTATACTAAAAATAAATTAACCAGATTTAAAATGTAAAGTTAAAACTAGTAAAAATTAAATGATAATATTTCCTATGTAAAAACATAAACTTACTGAAACATACGTAGTATATGTAAAAAAAAATTTCTCCCCCCTTTCCTAAAATCTTCCCCCTTTTAAAGGGGAGAAACCCCCCTCCCCCCAAAAAACTTCCTTGTGTGAGATCTCAAAATAATTTTAAAAGAGAGAGAAGTGGTGTAATCTGCATCGGTACTTACTTGCCAGTAACAAAATAAATCAAGTGTTTTAGTCATTCTAAGTGAGATAGGCTTCTGTTATATCCTGTGTTCAGGAGTTAAAAATTAAACACAGTTTTCCAATTAATTTCCTCGCGTGTAATATTCATGAACTTTTGATACATGTTAACATGTATAATTTGTTGATGTGCCCTTTGCTCTCGACGTTCAATTGATTGACACCGTCCAGCTCGAAAGAGAAAAACACTGCTTGCAACATCGAGGCTCCTTTGGACCCTTTAGGAAAACCTTTGGTCTCTTAATGGCACTTGATTACGGCACTATTCCCACCCTTCGAGGAAAGAGGAAGGGGGACAAAGAAATACTAATATGTTACCGAGGTAAGGTGATAGAAGGCGGTCTTCTAGAAGAAAACCGCTGAAATTCTGTACAAAACAAACATTTCTTTTTGTATGCATAGATACATATATGTGTGTGACGGTTAGATAGATATATGTGGCAAAAATGATACGTTCCCAGGCCGAAACTGACTATAGTTAATGGTTGCATTCGTACAAGTCTTTTCTTCATTTGCAGTAAAGAAATATTGAGCTTGCCTTGAAAGAAATGTGCGATGGGATCTTTGAATGTGTTTTGTGAGGTTTATTTCCATTTGTTTTCCCGAGCATTAGTCTTCCGTTCTTTTGCTTAGGAATTATGACACCTATGCAAAAGGAACGGTTCCCCCAGAACGGTATAAGCTGTTCGGGAGGTAGTTCTCAGATCATAAATGTGTTTTTGGATCAGCTGCTGAATAAATAGATAGCGAGAAAGAATTTTCTCGTGCCATTTATTTCTCGGAATGAAGACAAAAGGAAGCATTTTATGCAAATGTAATGAATTTCCTCGCATCAAACATTCGGTGAGATAGAAATCACGGTAAGCTTTTTTCTGCCATTTAGCTTTATCCAAACTGACCTGCTCTGACCGCTTAAAATTTTGTTTTAAATAATCAATACTGTGTCAAGTAATTTGGAAAAAAATAGCTTACTATCAGGTGAAAATGACAGTATAATTCTATAGTATAAGTGAAGAAGCCTTTCATGCTAAGATCTTGAATCGTATTATTTTACCTTCTTAATTATTTTACAGGTTAATTAAAATAATTAAGAAGATATTAATGGATAATCAATCCTGAAAAGAAAATGATTTGTCTGAGCTAATTTTATTTACAACAATGTTTTAAAGATATTAAGTCAAACTGCAAGATCCTATTGTTGTCGAAATCATGTGTTATATCTATTTTTGTCTGATTACATATTTTTTCATGAAATATATAAATTTAGTTTTCACATTTTGTAGTTGTAAAATTTACGTGCTAATAAATAAAGTGTTTATTTATATATTTAAGTCTTTTTTAAATGTTGAATTCAAAACCACATTTCTGTACAGTATATAAGTTTTACATGTCTATTTTAAAATATTTACATTTGCTTTGCGTACAACTGTGATTATATAGATACATTAAATAACATAGTCACATGGCTCAAACAGAATTAACAGCAGTTTGTGTTTTAAAAGAAGTATGTAAATATATTATAATCCTAGCAAACGAAATCAAGTTCTAAATACGAGATATAAATAATAATAATAGTAATAAATAACATGATGTTATAAATTACAAATATAATAGCTATACCTTTTTTATTGAAAACTGGATCATTAATAACAACCACAATTTTTTTTTATCTGAGTTAAAAGTTTAGAAAAAATTCAGAATAAATAAATAACTTTAAAAAAAATTTAGGGTTTTCAAAAAGATATTATATGTCAATTTGTATTTAAAGGTGAGTTTAAGCTATGATTCTATTAGTTGAGCAATTGTGATGCAGTTGTATGAAATATTTCAAATAGCTTCGAAGTGTAGTGAAATAAATTCCAATCTGCTAACACAACTTGTTGATAATGTGAGATATAGTCAATACTTGTGTGAAGTAATTTATAACAGGTATTTCTTGTGAGAGAGTGAATGAACAATAAATCTATTCCCCTATTTAAGACATCTGTTTAAAAAAGAATGAAAATATTTTTGTACATTTTGCAGAAAAAAGGAACATTCTTATTTCTTTCCTCGAAATTCAGAAATCATAGTTTTATATTTAGAAATTCTGTTAAAATTTTATTCAACAAGAAATACTATTTCATGAGTTTTTATATATAACTAAGAATTCATTCTGGTAAACAATAACTTCTGAGTTTTAATTCAATAACCTTATGAAACTTCATATAAATCAAATTTTCACTTGGATTAATTTTAGTCATTGTTTAATTATTAAATTTCTTATTCCTTATTCAGAAAGGAATTGTTATGCATATAAAAATCAATATATTTATATTTCGTTACCTTTTCGTGGTTAGGATATCTGTTAAATGTGAGATCCTATTTTTTCTTCATTATTATCAACCAAACTCTATTAATTAAAGAAGTGAGTCCAAAACTACACTGGCAAATGTTTTGACATAATATGTGTTGATTTCATATTCCATAAAATGATATTTCATGAAAAAATTGTTTTACTTTAGAAGTTTTCATTTAATAGAACTTTAAAAATGTGAGATTTTTTTTTGTTCGCAATAATATTTAAAATAAGACAAAATTTTGTGATACTCTTTACACATTTTTTAATACTTAATATGATTATTTTTACAAATTATTTTTAATACACTATCATCTTCTTAAATTATGCAAAGTACATTTCGTTCACAAAACTTTCAAACAAAATAAAATTTTAGCACAGCAAGGATTATTTAACAAACTCATCTCCTATTTAATTTTAAACTGAGTATTGTATTGAAAATTACAAAATGAAAGGAGGTTTTCAAATTTAAATTCTAAAAGTACTCGTAAATACGCATTTTGAATTCATTTTACATTATTTCCAAAGTCTAAGAAAAATACATCAAATGATTACGAAATTCTGCTATCTTATTTATCTAAGGGGAATTGTTATATTCCTTAAGCTTATTGTTATATTCCTTGTCTTTTATATATAGTACTTAATTTATAAATAGGTTCAAGAACATATTTATAGTTAACTTTGTTTGTTCAAATAGTTGTCCGGAGGTTATGATTATCTTGAAATTTCTTGTTATTGATATACTGGCATCAAAGAGTGAATACCTCTTGATATCTATTTGATTTTCTATAAGTTATTAATGCTACGTGCAATAAACTCAAAAATGTATTTAAAGTTACTTGCTTTTTACATATTTTCTAAAACACAAAATTGCATTTCACAGTTCTTTAGTAACATATACTATTTTCAGACATATGAAAAATACTTAAAACGTTGTGTGTAAATTAAGAGTTTCTACAATTTTTCTCCAAGAAACTAATTTACAATTAAATTTTATTTGCTATCAGTAGTAATGTAGAAATATTTTCTTTGTAGCAGTAACGTTTCTTAGCAAGATAACAAATTGTTAATTTGTACTAAGATGCTTTTGATTATAGTAAAAATTAATTAAAAATCTTATTTTCTGTTAAACAAGTACTTATTATAGTTTCATAAAAAATTTGCCATATATATGATTGAGTTAAGCAGTATAAATTTTGCTTGAATTATAAACAGACATTTCGTGTGATGAAATATGAATTCAGCTATTAATGCAATGATACATCCTTATTCAAAATAATAATTGAGAGGCAGAAGTATAACTTCCTCTTTATAAATGGTGATTAAATTTGCAAAAATTTGATTTCTAGATGTGATAATAAATGGTCTTGTTTTGATTATAGAATCAATGATCAATATTTATTTCAACATTCTGCTGAAGGCTGCATACTCGTATTATTAAGAAAATGATTCAAATTTAGATTAATTTTTTCAGATTGAAAATATTCCAAAATGAACATCATACTTTCATTTCTGTAGCGAACAGAGATAATAGCATTTTCTCATAATTTACTACTAATTTCTTTTTGAATTAGTTCATTTTCCTGCATAAAATATATTCTAATTTTCATTTCCTTAATCTGTAAATCCAAACATATTTTTAACTTCACATGTTAAAGAGAAAAATTTCACATTTATAAACTATTCTTAAAATTTATGGATGTATTATGTTAAACTGATGTACATTTTACATAACCTCATGATTTCATATTGAGTTCCGAGTTGGTGTCCTAGACAAACATTACAAGGAAATGATACTTTTTTAACAGACATCAGCAAAAGAAAAAATTTAAGAGTTCAAAATCTTCTTTTTTAAATTTAAGTATGTTGTAAATTGATAAAATGTGTATGTTAAACGCATACATATGTAACATAACAGCATGATTTTATAGTGAGCTCTGATTTTGTGTGTGTCCCCTTCACTTTAAAATGAGACAAAGATAGCCTGCAAATGATATTTTTTTTAACAGACTCATACAAAAGAAAATTTTGAGACTTCAAAATATTTTTTAAAACTTCAAGACGTAGTATGTTAAACAGTTATTCTCTTAATATAATTTCATAATTTTTTTGAATTCCGAATTTGTGCACTATTCTTTAAAATTAAACAAGATAACCCAAAATCAATATTTTTTATAAAACACGCTTACAATAGAAAATTTTGAAACTGCAAATTTTTTTCGCCACAAATATTCTTTCACCGTTGAAATGTGTAACATTTATAAGTGTGTTATGATTCAATGAAATAAATTTCTTCATTTTTTTTTTTTTTCGTTTTGTACTGTAATACAAATATGGGACTGTTGATGTATGTAAGTATGTATAAGACATTGATTATTAAATAATACTGATAAGTCTCAAATTTTTATTCACCAAGCAAACCAAACAGAAATTGATAAAATGTGTGAAAAATTCTTTTTGATGAGTTCGTGCTCTTAAAAAATAGCAATAAATACAAAAAACTAATGTCCTCAAAAGGTTTTTTTTAAACATAGCTTGAAAGGAAATCTCAAATAATTTATTGTTTCAGTGAAGATCAAAATGATAAAGATACATGTTTCATTATTTTCAGTCTTCACATAAAAATGGTTATCGAACGCATGCAGGAGAAAGAAATGCTTTAGCTCGTTAAATTAAATTCTAATTTTGTCAAGACTTTATGGCAGGCATTTTGATTTGAGAATCGATTTATGTAATACAAACATATCAAAAACGAAATTAATTTAAAGACAATTTTGTTGAATATTGTTATTCTTCTTGTTAACAGAAAATATATTGAGCATTGCTGAGAAAAAGTTTCATATATTTGAGGACAAAATGTAATTAATGAATCAAAATATTAATCTAAGGACTTGTTGAAATCATGGCCTCTTATCAGAGTTTTACTTTACCAAATGAAACTGTAACTATTATTGCTTCCTTCATAACTTTTGCGTAATTTTTTTAAAATTTCTAACTACAAAATAACGGCAAACTTATTCTGTGTCTTATAAAGTGATACAAAAGTGCCATAAAGTATAATGCAGTGCTTTTAATATTGTGTATAAAACTGTGATGTCATATGCATGTATAAAAGTATAATACGATAAATAATTTTGTGCCTTTGATTGTTGGTTATTTGCTTCAGTCGGAGCTCTGTGACACCTGTAAAACTAATCCGATAAATAAATGATAAAGGTAAACTTTGTTGAAGTGTTAATTATGCAAACATAATACTTTGTGAGCCTTTCTTTAAAATTAGATATTTATAAGAAAAATTTCATATTCATCCTACATAAATCCGCGTAAAATATTAATTCCAGAATAAATTTCATTTTAAAATAAACACTTATTTAAAATTTTAATTTTTTTTTTCTAAAATATTTTAAAATTCTTAGTACTTATACAAAATTAAATGTTTTTAAACATTTTTTTTCTCAATTTCTTAGAAGTGTTTTTCACAATTATGTGCATGATTTTGATTGTACTAGTTTTATTTTCTGCTTCACATGTTTTTTTTTTCTATCAGACATTACGAAAAATATTTGTGTCTAATTATGTGGATTTTTCTTTTAAAAAAATAACTATTTATCCAAGTCCTAATTCTCTGAACAGAATTGTAAATAAGATTAAGCAAAACAATCAGAAAAAAAATTCAAAACCTTATATTGATCTCAAAAAAAGAAGTCTTAGCACCTTAAGTATGCGAAGGTTATGAAAAATAAGAAGCTGAAAAAATCAGTTTAAAATTTTCAAGGTCACCTAAACGACTTAGCACAGTGTTAAAGAAAATTTAAATAGCTTTCTAAATAATACAGCTAGGGATATGAAATTTCGTATATATATTTGAAAAAGTTAAACAGTTAAAACAATGCAATTTTTTTCATTATTTTGGTCATTTTGGGGTACTTGTCCCCTTAAATAACACATTGACAACACGTTATATAAATTTAAAATCACTAATCGTATACTTGAATAGTTTTCAGCTAGATTTATAACTAGGTACACAAATAAAAACTAAATTGAACATAAGATTTTATTTTTACAAATGCACACAGATACATGAATTTATGAACGACTGCGCAATGCAGAATGAGTATTTACATCTACTGTGAAACGTGATGAGAGGACTTTCACTCGGGCTGAATCAACGTACTGTACACTTTTATGCACTTCAGGAAGTGCTAAGGTATTTACAATTTTAAAAATACACTCCTAAGAGATTTCACACATCTTCACACATTCTACACCGAATATAAACTCTATAGTATTTTTTCTTTACACAAACAATTTTAATGACACTCACTTTCCGTATTAAAGCTTTAAATTAATATTTGTAACAATAATAAAAATCGTTAGGTACTATTACTTCTTAAAAGCTTTATGCATATATTAATTACTGCTTCATTCATTGATACAATATAATATTACTTTGTCGTCAATTATTTTCTTATTGCTTTGAGAATGACTGAATCGAATAAGCAATTTAGCCTCTGTAATAGTTTTATTCATGTGTTTTATAGCACAATTAAGAAATTGTTGCAATATCACTAGATTTAGATCGTTATTTGAAAGAGGATTCTCAAAAATTAAATTAATGTTTGGTTTGTATTGTAAGTATTATACATTGGGAATTAATTCATTTGTATTCTAAGCAATGATTGAAGAAACATTTATGCATGCCTTAAGGATAACAATTCAGCATTTAACACTTTTAGTGATAGTAATATCGCATTAATTTTAAATGTGTTATTGTATATTTAATATTGTTTATTGTTATATTTCATGAGTATGAGTAACTATGAGTAAATTTTACGTGGCTTAGTTTATTGTATATTTATCACTGTCATTAAATATCAAGTATTAAATTTACAAAATCAAATAACTGTTTCCTTATTTTATTTTAAGTTTGTTTTCTTAAAGATATATGTGTTTATTAACCCGCATTTTGCGATTAGTGTAATTAGAGTGTTTTTTTCTTTCAATAAAAAAATTAAATTAGCCATTTGGTTTTTCTCCCCTTCTGAAAAATATTACTTTAATTAATATTGTCTCTGTTATACAACCAAAAGATTTTAAGTATTAAATTGTATTATTTGAGAATCATCATGTTCAAAGAACTGTTAAATAAAAAAAATGGACGTAAAAATGTTAGAGATTTTGGTACGTCTATTTTTTTTAAAAAAAATTCCTTTTATACAAAATACTTTCGTAAAAAGTAGGCTGCTTCGGATAACAAAAAGTGACTAAGTAAACCAACGTATAAAAGGAATTCCCTGATAGGGTAAAATGAATCAAGATTCTGTGAACCATTACACAATGATAATAAAATTTAAGTAAGAAAATCTTAGCAGAAAAAAATATTAGTTATATTACTTATTTTTAAAATGTTTAAGATATTTTTGGAAAAATGATATAACAAAAAGAGAGAAAATGAAATACACAACTTAAAGTTCTTACAGTTAAAGCTCATATCATGGAGTTTTTTTATGAACTTAATTCCCCCTTTCCTTATTCATCCTAACAACTCTTAACTTTGTCAAATTATTATTATTTATTTTCAATTGGTTTTTCTTTCTGTTTATAAATTTAAGAAAATTATGTCGAACATACTTAGAGTAATCTGTTTAAAAAGGATTTTAATAATATAAACAGGAAATCGAGGTAATTGTTAAAATTTCTGAACATGTAGCGTTTAATTGTAGCATGTCTTACAGATAATAATTTACATTTATGAGCCTGAAATTTTGAAGATTTTCTTACCTAAGAACTGCACCGAAACATTTCGGATGCTTCATATTTTGCTCCTTTAATTGAAAAGTGATGAAATAAATAAAGAAATAAAAACATTACCTTTTAATCTTCGTTTAGTAATTTTTTTTTTTCATTTTATAGATTTCTAAGTACTAAAGAAAAGTACGAATGTTTGTAAAAATACTCTTTTTGGAAGTAGAAACTATCTGCAAGATTATTTCGAGTATTCATCAATTTTGAGGGTAAAAAAAACGTAATCCATGATTTATGTTTTTTCGAGAAAGATTCATATCTTTTTGTTGTCTTGAAAGGATGATTTTTTTTCCAACCAGTGAAATCAACTGCCTCCTTTTTTTTAATCTCAGTCTAGGATTACAGTGTAAGGGAAAAAGTAAGTAAATGAGATATTTCTGTTTACAAATGGAAGAAATCTTATTTTGATAAATATTTTTTTAAAAAATGTTACTTCTAGAAGAAAAAACTGTCTGCAAGATTATTTTGCTTAAGAATTTTTAAAAGAAAACGCTTAAAGTACTTTCCGATGAGTGTGTTAAAATTTGCCTTGATTTGAATACTATATTTATGAATGCAAGGTAAAATAAAAATAAAAATGCTATAATGTTCATGTTCATTCATTCAAAAATGTTATTTCGCTCTACAAAACATACGAAGAAGATAACCAAACACAGTAGGGCCTCGTTGAGTCAGACCCCTTTAATTAGGATCTTTAGATAACCTAGATTGGTTAGCACAAATAATTTTTTTTTAAAATATGAGAAGAGGTCTGAAAATTTCTAAGACATATGCTTGTTTCTTCCACGTATTTTGAAAAATTATTTTCTTTACTGAAATCTTCTAACAACTATGAATATATGTAAGAAAAGTTGGGGGTGAGGGGAGACTTGAGAAATATTCTGCGTAAAATCAACAAAACATCAGTTACATCTCATAGTCTCTTCAGTGATCAATCACGTACAGTGCTACATTGTATAAAGGGAAAATGCAATAACAATTTTTAGGGCACTTCTGTTGTTCGCAAAGTAGATGTCTTTATTCTATTTGCTCAGTTTAAAGATTTTCAGGAAATATGTTTTACATTATTTCATTTTTACCCTCTCTCAAGTAAACTCTCACTTTCGATATATCTCGTACTCGCTCTGAAATCCGATTTAATGAAGTTTACTAAACAAAAACAATCAATTCCTTCCACAGTCCTATATATATATTTTTTTTTAAAAAAACCCAATAAGTTGGCTGTGTAATTTTTTGTTTACTTTTTGCAAACTTCAAATAAGACAGTATTGTTTCAAACGTGTGTAATTTACTTCCCCAAGACGCGCAGAGAAATGTTCCATCATTATTGGCTCGATGCATTCTACACAGATTCAATAGGCGGGTATTTTTATGCGTCCAGCGTCTCAATTAATTATGGCACGTGCAACTTGGTAAATATCTCATAATGAATGAGCTTGAACCACTCCTTTCGGCGAGTGGCACGCTTGGCATTCCGTGGTTATCTTCATCACGGACTCATCGAGTGCATCCACTTAATTCAAAGCTCGTGAGTTTTCTAATTTTTCCTTCCATTTCTAAGCGAGTGCTAATGATTTTATGCTGTTGGGCTGTGATGTCCTTATAGCTAAATCGCATGTCTTAATCCGTATCGAAAAGGGGAAGGTTTATAGTACAGGGGAAGTGATTGAAGACTTCTCTGAGGACACAAGGAACGGGTCCTCCCCGTTCGAGTCGCGAAAGGGCGGGTTAATTTTCATCTAGCGTTTTCCTTCAAATGGCACTTCTTATTCGGACCTGACTCATCAACTTGGCCTTTGCATTTAACCCTCTTTCTGCTTATTCACCGCAATCGGTAGGAATTCTGGATCGTTCAGGGATTGCGTATTAAGTGCAGAAGGTAAAGTTGTTTGTGCTGTGGAGGTATTTTCAGTGTTTCGAGGTTTATTTATGTATCTGAACGGTTTCTTTTTTTAAGTAGGTTGTTCAGATGCATTTTGCTGCTTGAAATTAGGAGAAAAAGGGGTTTCCAAATGTTGTACCACGCAAAGAAAATAATAAGAATTAAATTGGACTCAATCAGTTTGTAGGAAGTAAGATATATGAGGGGTACCAGTTGTTAAAAGAATATGATTCAAGCTATTAAGAATAACTGCTATATGAATTATAATAATTATCTATGTCTTTTGTGGTGACACATACTTCCTCCTTTATATCAGATAAAATTCTCAAAAATAAATAAGTAAATAAATGAGAAAATATTAAATAAAAGTATGAATAACATATTATCAAATGATGGAAAAATAAATAACACATGCTGTTTAAATTATTTATTAAATTGTGATAAACGTTTTGGATGACGATGTTTTCCTAATTTGACTAAAAGTTGTTTCCTAATGATAATCTAATTTACTACATTAAGCTCTGACTGACTATAAAACAAATATATAGAAGAGATTTTAAAGAGGAAAAAGAATCTTTGATCATTTAAAATATTTTTATAATAAAAAGAAATATTTTTATGGGATAATATTTCTGAAATAGTATTTTTGTGTGCATGCCTTATTATTCTACGTAACATAAGATTCAATTTTTTAAAATACATTTTTGCTTAAATGTGAAGGGAAAAATAATCTCACTTAAAAAAATTATATTTGTGGTTATTTGATTCCTTTCTTCCTTAAATCTGTTAAAAAGTGTTTTAATGGAGCAAAATAGAAAAGTGGCGTAAACAATATTTCCATTACAATCGCCCTTTCTTCCATAAATCATAAAAGTCTTAAAAGCCCGCTCTTCAAAAGCTACACGACCCCCTAACGGGCGGCGTGTTAGGAAAATGTAGCCAGGATCGAGTTGAGGTTTTGAGACATTACGTAGGAGGAACTGAAAACTTGTGTCTAGGTTCTTGATTGAAACAGTTGGTCTCTTTAATGCGATTTCTAACTTCAGAAATGAAACACCTTTGCTCCTGGCAATCCTCCTGTTCTTGCTGATTAAAATGTTTGCTCGCCCAGTTCCGATTGGGCCCAATTCATTCCACTTAATGGTTTTGTTGATACCGGAGGACTTAATACTTATGCGCTATGCATTTCAATTGCAAAGTAGAATTTGAAAAGTTCCTAGAAACCATCAAAATGAAAATTGCATTTATAGATATTAGGTTGGGGTGCATGTTTGAGAAGATGCATATGATTAAACGAGATGACTTTCGGTACGTTGTTCTCACCACTAAATCTTTAAATTGAATATTTTGCTATAAAATTCTTACATATTTGGAAATTGTAAAATTGATTCGTATTATTTGATTTGTGTGTGTTTTTAACATGTATTATATATATGCGTGTGTGTGATTATAATAATTCATAATAATACATAATTAATATTGTATGTTAATTATTATCTCAAAATATCAAAATCATACATGAATAATAACTATTGGATGATAAAATTCTTAACAATAACTAGATTTTCAGAATTATTATACAAAATGGTCTATTAGCAAAGGAAAATTGAAATCAAAGGCATGAAAACAGTTTTTTTTTTTAAATAAAATTAGTATTTTCTAAGAAGATAAAGAAATACAACAAGGACGTAAAGTAATTAAAAGTAACTGCCTCGAATTTCGGACTAAAATACGGGTTATGCATGTTTTAAGGGATCCTAAGCATACGCCATTTTGTATCATAATTCAATCAATCTAATTTTTATTCCAATAGCTATTATTCATGTATGATTCTTATACTTTTAGTTAATAGCTCACATACAATATTAATATGCACCACTGTTATGTATAAGTATCTACAAATATATGGACTGCGTGTAAAGTGTATTTAGCTATGATATCTATCGAACTGTGATATAATTCGATGTTTTTAATGGAAGGCATCACTGTATGCTAATTAGGAAAAAAATGGTAATGTCGCATTGTGATTTAAAAACGTATAATCATTTTATTGATTGAAATACATTTTTATATACTTATTTAGCTATAAACTGAGCTTCGATGATATGGCAAAGTATTTTCATTATTTGTTAATTTTTTTAGCTTTTCGTAATACGCATAATCATCGTCTATTTTAAAAACTAGATTAGAAGGTATACAAATGAGCTTTATTATTACGAAAAAAAAAAAAAAAAAAGGGAAACTTACTTTTAGAAATTTCTAAGTACAAAAGAATTTAATGGCTGTTTACATTCTGGTAAAAGTTGCATGATTATTTTTCTGAATAATAAGTGTTTGAGGGTAAAAGAAAGAGAATGCTCATTTTTTTCTTCATGAAAATCATTGTTGTTTTAAGTTTATAACAACATTCCCATGCCCTTTGAATACCAATGAGTTTATGTTTTTGTATGTTGAAATTATATAATCTAATGATTATAGCATATTTATTAAATTCATGGGCACTTTGACACAAACTAAGTTTTCGGAAATGAGCAGTAGACAAAGAAGGCATAGTCTCTTTAATCATCTGCTTGGAACTACAAAGTGGTTTAAATAATATCTGATTCTAACTAAATTTGAGGTAATATGCATTCCTGAGAATTATTTGTACATACAAAATAAGAATACCAAAGCAGAATTCCTAATAAACAAAATGAAAAAGAAATGAATGTATAATCGGACAAGTGAAAAATATCGATTAAGTAATAAAAATAACAGAAACAAACGAAACATGTCTAGTCGTTGATTGGTCAGAATTAAATTTAAGAATATATAGGTATGCAAACTAAATTATATTTAAAAGTAATTTGTTGATTGTACAAAATGAAATTGTGATTAATCATATACAATTGAAGTGAGACTAAAATAGTCTTACTTCAAGTGTAAATTTGCATAATTTTTTTTATTTTATTGTCAAAGAAATTAGTAGTTTGTATTATTAGTTTATCAGTAAGCGAATTAACTCAGGAATCAATTGGTAGCTGATATTTTGATGTTTAATTAAGTAATGTTGAAACTTTGGTTTCGGAATTTACGAAGCTAAATTCCTTCCTTGTTACAAAATTACAAATAAAAGAAATTTTCCACCAGCTTCCCTTTTTCATGGAAAAAAAATTATATATATCAAAAACAAAACAATCTCACTAAATATATTCAAACAAAATTCTACCACTCTCACATTAACATGCATAAATAATATTTGTAAAAACAATACAACAATAAAATACAATTAACTCAATAACATAATAACAATTTTTAAACATCAATTTAATAAGACTTTAAGACTTATTTCATCTAACTTATTTGTGACAAAAATTATAATACATAGGGTATATTTTATAATATACTTGGAAGTTTTGATTTAGTAACATGCATATCAAAAATTTAATAACAATTGTTTGCTCATATCACGTAAGATAATACCTATAAATTCTAGGGAACAAATTCTACTTAAAAACATGTTCAGTAAAATGAACAAGGAGTATGAAAATTATTCATACTTAAATATGTTGCAGTTGTATGAAATGTGAAATTTTTTTTAAAAGAAAACATTTACGGTTTTTGTATCCTATTCATCCTCCAATTAGTATTAATCTTAATGGGATATAATCGTTTCAATGCTAATGAAACTGTATATTGTAGTATTTACTTTTTTTTTTGGAAAATATGCCAGCATGGGCATGACTAAACATGCCAAGAATATTATTTTATTCTATATAATACTGTAAGAAATAGAATGGGAGGCACGTAAGAATAAATATGATCAATAAAAAATAAAATTTAGGGGTCTTAGTATGGTATTGTTGATTATACTTTAAGTATTGTGTTTACACGTATTTTTTCAATTTGAAAATGTTATTTTTAAACCCGCAAAATGCTTGGATCCACTAAGGGAAATGAAGGTTTACGTATTTCAGACGAAAAGCGTTGTGGTTTTAAGCATTTTCTCTTAGAATCAAATATTCGCTTTGTTTGAAAAATACAATTAAGCTTGTTCAGTTATTGATATATTATTTGCATGTTATGATAGATGCTACTCGTTTCTCATCAGAATAAAGTATACTCATTCATCATTCAAAAATTATTTGAACATGTCATTCAATTACTGGAAGAAAACGCATTTTTCACCCTTTTCCATTATATGTACTTACATTATTTCAATTTCTTTAAATGTTTTTCTTAAAAATAAAGACAATAACATAATATTTTAAGAACTGTATGTGTAATCGTCAATAGTAAAAATAAAACATGAACATTTAAAGTCTTAACAAATTAACTACAGACTAATAATTAAAGTAAATTTACCAAAATTATATATTTATCTTAAAATAAGTAATCAAACAAAAAAAATATCCAACAGCAATGCAACAACAATACAAAAACAACTCAATATAATGTATTTCTATGACTTTATTGTCCTTGAGTTTCTTAAGCACATCTTAAGAGATAAAATAATTACATTGTGCGTCAAATCTGCTTAGAGGGAAATTACTCAGAAGGTCCAGAAATCAGTTTTTTTTTCAACTGACAATTTCTACGTGATTGGTTTGAATCAGTTTTGTTTCCAATTCACTTTCTTCGTAATCCATAAAAGAAGTTATTTTAATTTAAACAAGAAAGAATCTGCATTATGAATGTAATGCTTAGACTTACTTTTAATTTTATTCTAGCCATATTTCTTAATGTGGAGCTTACCTTTTTTTCCAAAGACTTAATGAGCTGAAATGGACGACTACCATTTTATATGAACGGTTTTTAACTAATAATTATTCTGTAATAAATAGACTCGTAACAATGGAAATTTATTGTTATATTTTATACCACATTCTCTTTCAATATTATTGCAATTTTTCAAAAATGATGATTTTGAGGAGACATGTAACAAGAAAATCAACCTCTATGTGATAAAAAAAAAATACATTTTAGCCTTACTTATTGAGTAATGTGTTAAGAAAAATAAGTGTGCTTTACACTATCATCTTTTCTAGCATTTTTGTCAAAATATTTCTTGCATTTAGTGTTTCTTTTAAAAGAAATACATTACTATTTATGACAATGACGAAAACTGTATAAATTAAATAACTATTTTGAAATAAACAGTTACATTTCAAATGAGAAATTTCCTTAACAAAACTGATGTTGCGAAATTGAAATTAAGTTTTGTGCATATTTCTTTTGATATTTTTTTATTTTTTGACTATTCACTTCAAATAAATACTTTTTTTCCTATTATAACTCTATGAATCTATAAAGCAATTTTGTATTTTAAAATGTGATAGGATAAAATAGGAATATTTTTTAAAAAAATTGCATAGATAGCAGTATCATTCTTACTGAGAAACAAAAATTTAATTATACTTTCGTGATATTAAATAAAAGTGAAAATAATATATTCCAAAATTTAGTATTGTTTTTCTACGGGTTGTTGTTGAAGATACAGAAAATTTGATGCTAAGCACTTTTTAGAGATATCTTCAACTATTGTTATTTAGATATTATTAAAAATGATTAATTTTTAGCAGGAATCTAGTTCAATAAAGAAATCTATCAATATTGGTATATTTTTTTAATCTCATTTCAAGAGTAATTTTCCCTTCCTTTCCATTTTCCGTCCTTTATTTGAAAAATTAATGTAATTGGAAGATTTTTGATTAAGTTCTGTGATGCATCAAATCAATATTGTGTATCTTATTTAGTAATATAAATGTAATGATCAAACGCAACACAATGAAACACTTGTTTCAATTTAGTATACAATTCAGGGTTTGAGTGTTGATAAACAATGCATGATAAATACAGAAGAATACACCTTTTTGTTACATGAAAAGGAATATCGAGGAATTTTTTGTGATTTTTTTAAAAAAGAAAATTAGATAATAAAAAAGGACTCACATTTATTGACACAGAAGCCTTTAATAAGTGTAATTGCTACATATTTTCATTGAACTACAACCAACTTCTGATAAACAGAGTATTTTTTTGTATTTTTACATAGTGTTTTATTCACAGACACATGAAAAATATTAAAACAAGAAAGCAAACTGTAGTTAACTCTATCACACATAGACTTAAAGCATCTACGAAACATGCGGATTACCTTTTACCAGAAACAAATATACATTGCTTTTGATATCTCTGATTAAAGTTAATCGCAGACATTTAGACTAAAACACTAGAAAACAAAAAATAAAATACCTATCTTTCACCAGGATATAAAATCACTCTTTGGATGGTCTCCATTGTCCGGAATAAGGAAGAAATCAATTATACTTACAAATGGCTGAACTTTTTTGAAGACTAAGACACCATGTTGCGTGCACTCTTCAACTATGGAAGTTCAAATTTACAAAAAAGTTTTTCATATTTATTTTATACATAGAGAGTTTTCACATTCCCTGTTTTAGTCTTGGAAAAAAAATCAGAAGAATTTATGTGTGGGGTAAGCACATGCAAGGATATCAGCTTTAACAAATTATATTTTTACTTATTATTTATTCTATGAACTGAAAAGTATTGTATAATATCATTTCCCTTAAAGATATATTTGAAAATGAATGTGTTATATTCACGTTTAAATTAATTATGTGCTTTTCATGATTAAATGTGCATGGTTCATCCAACATCTCGATTTCACTTAGAGTTATGAGGTATTTCATTCTATGAGGTATTTTCTATGGACTATTCAGAGAAAAGATATTGTCCATTCTCTTGTTGATGTTTGTAAATTAATCCTGTAAATAAGCCCTTTGGCATTCTTTATCTATCATAGATGGTAAAGAAATGCATGATTGAATTTTTAAACATATTTCTGTCAAGCAGGGATAATTGCGGAATTTAAATTAAAATAATATGCAGTTTATATATATTCTATTATAAAGTTTCAGAGTAATGAGCTATCAACATATGGGTAGATGTATGTATAAATGTGTGTGTTTCTGAATTTCCACAAATTAACACAGATCAAATTATAACTCTCTATACAAGTACACACACTATCTACACAACCATAGCATCATAAACTGTATTACATTGCACTGTTAAAAATTGTTACATTTCCTTTAAAATCTAATCAAATAGAACATAAGAGGAAATTGCCAAAGATGACATTAAAACTAAGATTGCTCTATTAAGGTTGATTGTTCATTATTCAGCCAAAAAATTCTTGTTAAGTCTTTTTCAGTGGACGTTTTCTTTCATTTTGGATCTGCAGAACTTCTTCCAATGTTATTATTTTGACTAAGAAATAATGCAGTCTAAATTTGTCGAGCTTCTTATAAATAAAAAGCAGCAACATAAATCTAAGGTACTATTTAAAAGTATAATCATTTAGAAAAATAAGAAGCGTTTTATTACTTAAAATATAGTAAACAGTTATACATCATGAATGATTTCTTTCATTAATATTAAATCTTAAGACCTTTAAGTATTGTGAAAAATTTATTTTACATGTCAAATAAGAATTTTTTTTAAAATTTATTGAAGATTTATCTTCGAAAACATATAACTTGAATAAAAATTATTGATTTGTAACTTTTTAAGCCATCTTGAATTAAATAGGGATATGAACATAATATATTTTGCAGAAACTCTTTAGTAGCATATTTTATGGTTACCAATCTGTTCATTCCATTATAATTTCAAATGGAATTGATTTTTTTAACGAATGATAAGTGTAGCTTTTCTATGAAAAACAATACAGTAAGTTCAATTTTTTAACGAGCAATCCAGTTTTGTTGCCAAAGGCTTGGTTTTATGTTAATGAATCTATACCATGGTGCCTCCTTGTTCTCTGAACACAGCACCTATAAGGAAGTATATTAGTGAAGTCAGCTTAACTGATAGTATTCCGGTGAGGAAAATTCACTAGCTAATGTAAGAAAATTGAAGTCGGTTGTTCCACACGAATTGTTATTTGCTGCTCCATTATTGTTATTATTCGACGAGTAGCTATCAGATGAGTCGTAGTAGTTGAACGATAGATCACCTTCCGTCGGACACTGTCCCCTGTAATTATCAGCGGATTGATTATACGCGGGAATGTTGGCAGTGTCTCCAACTGTATGACTAACTTCATAGAGACTACTTGTCTGAGGAAAATTTTGTTTGGGAGCTGTAGCACTATAGTCTGGCACTCGATTGTTATTTCCTGTACTGTTGCTTAGGTCATAGTATATTGTTTGTGATCCATTCTCATCAAATGAATCCGATCGGTATCCACTGTTAGCATTGTTGTGATGAGGATAGCAATATGACACGGAACCATCAGGATTAATACTGTTTGGTACGTATTGTTCATTGGAGGAGCCAACACTTGAATCATACCCATTATTTGAGTGAATATTGTTGTAATTTCTGTTAAAATTGTAGCTGGTATTGATTTCTCCCCGGTAATCGGACATGTATACATTGTGGGAGTGAGATTCGTGCGATTGATTTTGCGTAGGCAAAGAATCAACTGAGTACGGATATGGAGACCTGGATACAGGTGGATTGTGAGAAGAATTACGTTGGGGAGTTGTATGAACCGAATGAGAACCCAGAGCCACGCCAGTTCCTATTGGAGTTGTTTGCCCGTGAGGTATTGACCCATGCGGTTGTGGTGGTTGGCAAGACCTTTCATTTGCATAATACATCGGGGACTGAACTTGACTTCCATAAGAATTCTGCTGCGTTATCCAATCATTATCCATACGCTGGGGGGAAGTATGCTGATAAGATTGTTGCTGATTGGGTGTAGATGGAGGTGTGCGGTAGCAATAGCCCCCTTGCCCCACACTGGGCGATATACCTCTATGATTAGTTTGCCCATATGTCATCATGCCATTAGGGTCTGTTGAGTAGGGGACTGTTGATGAGTATGACCGGGATCTGCTATGGTACGATGAGCTGGTAGACATATGATTTGGAGGGCAGTGCTGAGCGGTCAGTTGATACACACCACCACCTGGACTAGTGCAATGGGTTGTGCTTGCAACAGGAGCACAGTTGAGATTGCACGGAGAATTGCAAAATGGTATACTGGTATCCATCGGACAGGATTGAGGAAGCTTCCTGTGGTTGGTGCTCCTACTAGCAGATGCGTTTAGATGCCCATTAGTCATGCCAGGACACATCGAAGCGCGACTGTTTTTGGCTTCACCTGTCACCAAAGCTTGAGATCGTTCCGATCCAAGACTATTGAGATTGTGCATTATGGGTTCAGTGGGAGGTGAAGACGAAAGGGAGTTGGTATCTGGCGATTTTAAATCGCCTATGACCACAGGACTGCCCTTGCGTGATGTGGTTGATAACGCATCTGCGGTATTGATTTGAACAGATCCAGGGGAATGGATACGGTTCTTTTGCTGATGAGTGAAATCAGAATCCAGATTGAGGAGGCGTTCTGAGGAAGAGCACGGCGACAGGGCTTCGCTGATGCCGTCACTGGTCGCAACTGCGGCGGCGGAAGAAGGAGATCGGTCGGCGATTGTTCTGTCCGAAGAGATCTCCCGCTGTTTCTTAGCCACTCTCGGCGGTCTTTCAGGGCTGCCTACTGAGGAAGAAGTCTCGGTTGCCGATCGGTCATCAGCTGAATCTGTTTTGTTAGTGTCGGCCTCGTTTCCTGAAAGGGTGGAGCCCCCTCCCGTAGGAGTAGACGAAGAAGTTGGCGTCTCGCCTCCTTCGAGCTCGTTTTTTTCGTCGCCATTTTTTGTCATCAAGCTTTGCCGCTTGTGCTTCATCCGTCGGTTCTGAAACCACACTTTAACTTGTCGCTCGGTGAGGTCCAAAGAAGCCGCTATTTCGATGCGCCTCGGCCGACACAGGTATTTGTTGAAGTGGAATTCCTTCTCCAGTTCCAACAGCTGCGTGTTTGTGTAAGCGGTCCTCAGCCGACGAGGCATCCCGTTCTCATTGTTCTCTGAAAAAAGAAACGCATCAGTTACAAAAACATAAATAACTTCTAAGAAAAAATATAGTAACTAAAAAAATTCAAGTGGTATGATGTAATTTTATAAGCTCGACTTTCATCAAAAGAGCAAAAAAATATATATTTCATAAGACAATGATATTTCTTTCCTTGCTTCACAGTGGTGTATGGTAATTATACTTCAAAACAGAAATATAATTATATGAGATAAATATAATTATTCATTAAATTAATGAAATTATTCGGTAATAATATATGCTAATTTTAATTTTTTCGAAAACGATAAATATCTTCATTTGTTAAGACTGTATATTGCTCGTTGTGTAAAAAGATACTCGTTGAGCTCGCTGTGTCTTATGTGAATTTCGAATTTTTTTTTTTTTTAATATTGATTATTGTGCATGCTGAACAACTGATTTCAGAAAACATAATTAGTGATCATACTGTTTTTAAAAGTAAATAGTGTGTTTGTCAAATATATATAATTCATATTTAGTATAATACAATTCATATATAATGTATTTTGCTTACATAAGGTACGAATTATGAATCAGAACGCTTTGCATATCTCCATAAAATTTTTGAACCTTCCTATTTTGTCAAGTTACAAGTCAAAAACTTATATTACTAGCAAAATAAAAATTATTCCCCACAACCATTAAAAATATAAGAAACAATATTTTAACACATTGCTCTTTTTTCATAATCTTTCAACTTCAAATCAAATTTATTTTTCACATATTTTATTTAATTTCCTTTTAAATTTGAAAATTAAATTAAAATTAATACATTCTAAGAGATGTAATGTATTTTTAGTGACTGAAAATATCCATGAAAGATAATATTATTTATAAGAAAATATCTTACCAATACAAAGATAAAATCGTTTTAAATTGGTGTAAAACATACAAGCAGGCTCTGTTATAGCAAATCCTTATTGATAAAAACAATAATAGTTATCTCTGTTTTCCTTTTATATTGTTAAAATACTTTGATTGAAGTATTTTTAAGTTTTCAAAACCATAGTTTAACTTCATTACTAAACTCATCTGAGTCATCTCAAATCCTCATCGACTTATGCATAACATATTGATACACTGTCAACATCTAATACATTAGAAAAAGAGTTAAAATATTTAAGAAATTATTGTATTCTTTAAAAAGCCTTTCAAAAATTAAAATTTAGATGTTAAATAAAGTTTTAAAAAACATGAAAAATGTTGCCTCTTTCATTGTTTTAAAAATCTTCATATAACTCTCGAATACAAGAATTAAAAGCTTTCCGAAAAATCTAAAATTAATATACCATTTCTAATGCTAAGATTTTATTTTTACCATTTTAATATATTTTGATTTACAAACGAAATATGAGAGTTTTCAATGATATTTTTTGTGCTTAAAATCCAGCATATATACTTAAGACCTTTCTTCTTGTTTTGTTCAACATTTTCATCGTATTCAGACACACGTGTAAATAAACATAATATTTATATCTAAAGCTATAGTCTAACTTTTTAAAACTTTTTTTCTCCTATTCCTGCAATAAAGAAATGATTCTTTGCAAAGAAGGGGATTATTAGAACGAAATTAATAGCAGATGCGATGTTTAAAATCCAAAAGGTACTTCAATATCCCTGAATGCTAAAGTAACAAATAACATAATAACGATTTCAGATAATCCCGGACATACATTTGGACTATTTTTCTTGCTTTATTCAAAATTTTCATAAGGATCACACACTCATGTAAAGAAACAAAATAACCATCTAAACTGTGGCCTAATACGCTTTTTAAAACAATCTTTTTCTCCTATTCCTTCAATAATTAATACATTGTCTTTATCAAAAGAAATGCTACTGTGCAGACAGGGATTAAAACAAAATCAATAGTAGGGGGTGTTTAAGATCCTAAAGGTACTTCACCGTCCCTAAACACCAAATCAACAAGTAACAAAACAACGATTACAGACGAGGAGAAAGAGCGAGCGAAAATTCCCTCTCTCCGCTTGACATTTTTAATCCGCAAGAAATATTCATTAATTAATCCTATTGGTAAACTGCCCCACACAGAGGTGTAATTAAATAACTGACTGGCTAGATGGACAACAAATCGCGGAAGTGGTTTTAACCCTCCTTCATCATTTCAACTAACGAGGTATCCCTCTACAGGCAAAACGTTGAGCGTCAAACACATACTTCTAATGAAACAACGCCTTGTCTGACACGTTTTTGATTTATGAGATGTGATGCTGTGCCCAGGGACTTTAAACCACGGGTGGTAGATCCCTAGACTACTACCGCACTTTCAGCAAAACTGTCACTCATTTTTATGAAGCATTTTTACGCTTTATTTATCCAGTTAGTAACGTTTATTTTCTGTGGTTTGATTGTTTCGTATTTCATCAAGGTGTGCTCTCCCAGGGAATAGATGTGAATAAAATACCTAAAAAAAAGGGAATAATTGAATGTAATCAAAATTTCGGATGGAACTGGTTTTGCTGTGACTGCTGGAAGTGTATTTTTAACGCGTTTTATTTAAGAGGGAATTTGGAAAAAGGAAAGTTGTGTAATAAGTTTTTTTTTTTCACTTTTTCTATCATTAAATATTGACTTGTTTATTATATAAAAAAATTTGCTGCAGAATTACTCAGGAAACATGTTAGGTTAAGTACATCAAAAAATGAATTACAATAAATGTAATAGGTATCTTTTGATGATAATTTTGTAATATCTTTTAAATAACTTTGTTGTTAGGATGCAGACTACCTTTGAAAATTACTTATAAGGAGATAAGTTTTCTTTAATAAAGGTTAAAAAAAATTGATAGAAGAAGTTAGATTAAGACATTCATATGCGTATATCTGATTAACCTTTTTTAATACTGTGTATTTATTAAATTCATACTTATAGTAACACTGAAGATAACAATATGGTATTTATTGTACAAAGAATTCAGAGTCATTTTCATTCCTTGTAACTGTAAATGTACGTTAAAAAGACGAAGTTAATTATAATTTTTCCTCTCTGTGTAATTAGTTTTCAGCAAAATTTAATTCATAACTTGCTTTCAATGAAATGTGTAAAAATATTTTAAATCTTTTTTTATTTGGATATAATATTTTTAATTGTGTAATGTACATTTTAAGCGATCTAAGATGTTTGCTTGTGTTTCTTATATAACCTTGAATTTCAAAAGAAAACATTTATGTGTCGGTAAAAGGGGAGGGGGGTGAATGAAGGAAAGATTGGATGAATGAACTCGTATTTTGAACTTCTTTAAAAAATTTTATTCAACGTTTGATGATAATTATTATTATTATTATTATTATTTGAAAATATATAGTTTGAAGTAATAGATCTTCAATTTAGAAATTCTTAAATAACTTACTAATCAATATAATTTCAAATAATTTACATTAGTTCATTTTTGCTTAATTAACAAAAATATTTATATGAGTATGTTCTGTATTTACTGATAATGGGGTAATTTTTTTAGCTTTTGATGTTTTAAAAGAACATTTTTCTTTTGAATATTGCTTTCATATTTATGAGAGAATTACATTCCTATTAAACTAAACTAAAAAAAGCCATACAAATCAGTATTCAGGAAACACATTTCACTTAGTAATTATTTTTCAAAATAAGAATGTCTCTTAATTGTTTTACAACATTATTTCCTAAAACAAGATTATAAGTCTCTTATCGTGAAAGAAAGTATTTCATTCAGAAGTCTACTATCATTAGACCTTATATCACTATACATTACCCTTTTTTTTATTCTATTGATGATATATTAAAATATTTCTTAAAATAAGGTTGATTTAAGAAAAGAAATTCATTTGGCTTATTTGACAAAAATTTATTTGAATTTTAAGACCACTTTTTGATGGGAAGTAAGTTTACCACCACTCATTGAGTTCTAATTAAAGACAGGACACTTTATTTCTTTTTAAGTTGCGTTACATGATATTAATAGAATATGTTTTGTTAATGCTACAATATACAGAGAAGGAATCGTTAGTTAGATATATTTTATACTAACAGATGGTAATGAAACAAAGAATTTTATACACATATATTACTTTCTGAGAAATTTCGGAAAAGGGGGATGAACACATAGTGGGACACTTCTAGCTGTGCAAAAGAACCTAGTTCTCTTTACAAATTTTATTATCATTTAACGTATCTTCTTTTTATCCTTTATTGTTTAAAAATAGATGAAGTTTGTGGTAAGTATACAGGTTAAAATATTTTCTGTAAGGATTAAAGAAAAATGGGTTAAATATATCTTCTGATACAAACAGTTACGTAGTATAATTTGAAAATAAAATGCAAATTCAGTTACTTATATTTATTTATTAATACAGATATCCTTCGAAAAAAATTTAGTGAGAAATTACAAAAATATTTCAAGAAGATTAAAAAATAATAATCACAGCTACGAAATCCAATTTGATGAATGGATATTCTTATATTAAAATAAAAACTACCTCCCATCCACCTTAAAAATCAATTACAGTTTTATCGGAGTCTTTGAAAAACACGATTTTTGGCTAATACACAATTAAAAGCATTAAAATTTATTTAAAAAAAGAAACAATTTCATTCATATTTTTGTCCTGGTGTACTTGTGTGGGAGAAAAAGACAGCAATTCGTAAGCCTGTATAGTCGTCAGGGAAGATTATTACTTCGCTATAATATCATGCAAAAAATTAATCCCATACATACTCGTATATATACCCAAAACTTGGTCGTAGTAAAAGAATGGTCATGGTAGCGAGCTCGTGGTTGATTTTGTATTTGTCGAGTTGTGGGTGTGGGTCGAGTTGTGAATCCTGATGCCACTAAATACCCATCAAGTAGCCGGGCTGATGCACGTTAAATGTGCGAGATTCAATGTATTAATGTCTTGATGGTGTAGAAGTTAGTAGAATGAGACGTAAAGACATGTATCGTCATCTTCATTTTGTAACGGTTTCTCACGTCCATTCCCTTTAACTAACCCCTCTGGGACTTCCTTACTGCTAAGTTTGGCACAGCAACCTCGCCTTATGAAAGAACTGTGATATATGTAAATTAATTTAAATGTATAAAAATAAGTGTAGGAAATAGATTAAAGCAGAGGTATTCAACTTTTTGAACCTTGGGAAACGCTTTGAGTTTGGAATTTTCTTGAAAGAGCCTCTTGATCAAAAAGAAGAAAAAACAGGATATCAAAGCTTTATCCTACCCAAATTTACAAAATTATTATTTCATCTCTATTTTATCACAATAGAAGCGTCTTAGTAAGATAATTAATGGTAAGGAACTAATGATTTTTTTTCCTCTAAAATATATCCTATTAATAATAAACTGAAGCAACAATATTTTAAATCATAACAAATTAATAAAAAGAAATTTTTTTTAGCGACTTGGCTGTGATTGATTTTATTGCAAAGTATTTTTACACCTGGATTAGTTGTTGAAATCTGTAACCTAATGTCATCTTCAGCTTTCAATCTGTTTCTGTTTTGTTGTTTTTGTCGCAGTGTACAAAGGGAAAGATTTTTTGCATAGATAGGTTGAAACAAATAACATTAGATGTTTCACAACTCTTTTGGCAATTTCAGGATATTCTCTTCTAATGTCAATCCAAAAATGCATAATATCAACTTGACTAAAATTTAGTTTCAATTGAGTGTCAGTCGATATATCAATTTGGTATTCTCTTTCTTTTATTGAGAGTTTGGAGGTGTCACAGTCTTGAGAAGGAGTTTGGATCTAAGGTAATTTTTCTTTTTGAACAGGGAAATATTCAAGAAACGTTTTTTGCAGATCTGATTCATGTTGGGCTAAACTAATTTTTACTTTTTTTTATCGGGATTAGCGTTATCGTCTACTAAAATACTATGCAAATTAGAAAAGCGTTCAGTATTATCTTTCAAAATGCAATCTGCCCAAAATTTCAATTTCAAAAGAGCGGTGTCAGTTTTACTTTATACCTTGAAAATAGTGAAATAAGCGGCCAAATATAAGTGTGCGATTCTTTACATGAGCAAAATAAGGGAGACTAATATATGACCTAAAGTATCTAGATTGATGAATTTGAAGCACGTGATTTTACGAAATTTAAGATTTTATTTTATCTACAAAATATTTATTTATATTCATTTTTACAAGCAAACTTCTTTTAAGAATTCTATTTATTATAAAAATTAAAATTTTACTAAAATTTTTGCGATTTAATAATGGAAATAGTGATCTCTTGCGGAACACCTGTCAAAGGTTCAGGGAACCCTAGGGTTCCAAAGAATCCAAGTTGAAGACTTCTAGATTAGAGAAAATAGAGGAGTAGGAGCTCGTATTGATTCAAGCAGCTGTGAGGCTATATACTCAGAGTGTGTATTTGACTAGGATACTGTCACTAAAAGTTTATTTGAATCAAATCTAGCGATCTGGAATCGTCTACTTTAGAGTGCTTAAATGATTCCCTATTATATTATTTGGTTAAGGACGTTATCAGTTATCTACTCTACTTTATTAATTTATTTTGATATTACTTATTAAAGATTAAATAAACTGATTAAAGATTTCTAGCTGATTATTATTGCATCAAAATATCTCTGAATAATAACAAAAATAATTCGTTACAGCTTGAGTGAGGTTCAAATTTACGAAGTCAGCCTCCAATAACGCACGTGTTGCAACTTAGTCCGATGCTATTAAATAATTACTCAATAAATTCAGAATTCAGATTAAAAAAAAAAGAAAACACTTTGTAGTTTTTAAAAGATAGTACTTTTTGGGTTTCTCTATATCTTTTCTAAACGAATCAATCAATAAATATAGCTTTTAAAAAAAAATCAAACATTACCAACTCAGGGAATAAAACAGACCAATTGATTATCTAAATATGGTTTTAAATTTGATGAAAAAAATAAGTTACGTTTAATAAAAATAATATAAAAATAATTATAGCAGTCGCACTAGAAGTCATTAACAAACGCCATTTGTGTGTGCTGTACTTCGTTAATAATAATTGCATATAATTGATTACTGTTAAAATTAAACTATCATACAGTTATCAAAATGTTTGTTACATACTTTTACATTTTCTGCTCTGTAAAAATGTTAATTGTGCATAATTGTAACTGGTATTAATGTTTTATAAAACAAGTTTTTTATTACATAAGAGGGAAAAATTTTTTAGATTTAAATAATATTTTTATTTCATTTATAAATCTTGCTATTATCGAAAGAAATATTATAACCTGCATCTGAATGCTTAAATGATGTTAAATAAGATTTTATTACACGAGCATAGTATATTACACATTCAAAAGCTTGTATTTAAGAGAAATTAATTATAAATATTTTGCTACTTAACTTTAAAGAAAAAGAACTTAAAAACTTAATCTAGAAATATTTTGTAGGTGTAAAATACAAGAGGAGAATGGTTCGTCCGCACTGAACTATTCTGAAGATGTTAAATAATTAAAAGTAAATGCAAAACATACATAAACCATTCATCGTACTTCATAGAATTTGAAATTCTGAATGGAACCAAATAACCTAACTTATTTGTTATAATATTACAAGAAATGGTCCCTTTTCCATTGTTTGTAAAAATTTATTTATAATAGTAAAAGTAACATTATCAGATGCGATAATTGTAATAATAATAACATTAATAACTATACTTTTCAAGTGATATGTATAATTATATTAGATCTTTATCTTTTTAATACATAAAAGATGTACTGCGTCTCTTTTCTAAATATTCCACATTACTTATGAGCATACAGAAAAGTAAAAAAAAAAAAAAAAAATATGATAAAAGTGTTTTACAGGAAAAAAATTAAGTAGGTCAGATTTATATATAAAAACCATACTGATTAGGAAAGACAATTTATACCGGAAAGAAAATACCTACAGAACAGTCATTCAAGGACAATAATAAACAATAACAGATACTTCTTCCTTGTCTATAATAATTCTACGAGGTCACTATTATTATTAATAATAATATCAAGGCGTGTAGAGTCTTGTCGTAATTTATGGGAAGGAAATAAAAGAAAAAACTAACGTAACAACTATCCTCCTATAGTCATTACATTCAAGAAAATCGACGAAACAAAAGAAAACCTTTCTATTTAATAGTTTTGTGCACGATTATGAAAGTAAAAAAGTTCATTTAATAATTAAGTTAAAAGAAAATCACACGTAAATAAATAAAAAAAAAGTAATTATATTATGAAATGAGAAGATTATCTTTGGCTAGAGGAGTTATTAAACATAATGTATCATTAAGAGTAAGAGATTTCTTATGAATACGAAGGAATAAAATTTTTATTTAGAAGAAATTACATAATTTTTATATATACTTCACAAATTAAGTCTATATATTATCTTCTTTAAAAAAATAAGAAGATAAATGTCCCAAGGGTGATTTTAGGCATTAAGTTTAGGATTAAAATATTAATTTTATGATGATAACTTTTTAATTATTACTTAAATTAAAAAATACTAATTAATCAAATGTTTGAGCGTTAAGGTGATTGAACTTAAAGTAATTCTGAGTATTCTTAAGCTTCGTGTTATCACATAGTCCTAGATAGTCATAATATATAGTTTTCAATATTTTTTTTATGAAGTATTAAATAAAAACCTACTATTTTTGGAAAAATTTACTAGTTTTAGGGGACGTAAAGTGTACTTTTAATTTACGATATTGAAATTTTTTGTTAAGGTAAAAATTAATTAAAGTGCTGAAAATTAAAAATAAACACAAAATTTCTTTTAGAGATATAATGAAGAAATAAATTACAAAGAAAATATACAATGCAAATAAATATTTTGCCTACATTTACATTCATTTCAAATACTGTACGTCAAGTATTAAAAAAAAAAACATTTTGATACTTTTTTGTTCATAAAATAACGTTAAAAATAAACTAAAATAACAAAAACAAATATCTGCTAATAAATTTTCTGAAGCAAATACTTTGTAAGTAAAATATTGAATTTCTTAAACTAAAAATATATTTAACTTAGCACACATCTTTCTCTTGATATAAATTCCTAAATCAATTCAAAATCTTCTTTTGTATTTGATCGATAAGTGCTATTATTGATTAAAAAATTGACTGTAATTTTGTGTATGATTGCTTTTCTTTGTGAATATAATTTCCATCCATTTAATCTTGAAAAATTAAAGGAATATGATATTGATTTTTTTATTATTGATTATGAGTGAATCGGATCCTTATTTTTAAATCAAAAAATACTCGAACCCGATTGATTCCTATCCGATAAGTAAATGGTTATTATATTTAAACGTTAGAATCTGATGCGTATGGCGTATATTCACAGATTCAGTAGGTATGGGAGAGGTAGTTGCTTAGTGGGTAACTGTTGATTATTCATAGTTCTGTATAAAATAATTCGGTTTTGTTCTTTGTTAGACTTTCTATTCATTAAACTATTATTTTGTGACTAATTAAGAAAGTCAGGAGAAGGAAGTAACAATAACGGGAGACATTACGAATTCTTTAAGTACTGAAAGTATTTGCATGAAAAATATAAATTCAGTAAAAGTCTGATATATCCCTTTTCCTATCATAGAGAAACCTCTTAAGTTTATGTAGAGTTTATGTAATCAAAATTAAATCCAAATCTCTCTATTTGGAAAATTACTGTGAAAATTTGAAATACTACTCCCGATAGCAAAGTGCAAAAAAATTCATTTGAGGAAGCGAATTGAAATTAATATTTAAGCCAGATTTACCCTTGAAATTTTAATTATATTTACCACCTTTGCGACTACGTATACCACTAGTGGTACATGACGCATATTATTTGTAGCCGTTGTGCGCCATTGGTCGTACATCACTTTATGTTGATTATATTATGTGCTATAAAATCAACAGAGCTTAAGTAAAACTTTAAGTTCAGAATAAAGTAAGAGAGTTTAAATAAAGTATGTCGTCTCTAACCAAATAATAAGAGACCAATGAAGCTTAACTTTGAAACTCCGTATGTTTAAGAAGCAAAATTATCGGATAACAGCACATAACTCAATGTAGGTATATAAATTGTGTAAAATGAATTACCTAAACAAAGATCAATTAATTGAAAATGAATGAAATTTTTGGAATGGAGAGGAAATTGAAATTAAGCTTAAAGGATAGAGGACTTATTATTGACAGAAAAAGACCGCATAGCTTAGATTTTAATATAGATAGTTACTGATAAGGCACGCAATCAAATTTTTGAAACACTCGAAAAATTAGTCTTGCAAATGAAATAAAACAACTTTTGGAGCTTTTTTTTCGTCCTTAATCCAAGATGTATTACACAAACAAAACCATCGAAATTTCCCTCCATCATCATCAAAAATTAATGTCATAATACTGGTAGAAATAAATACAAAATGTAATGTGCTTTATGTTCGAATTTTTATATACACTTCTTCCGGTTTTATCTTTACACTAGAGTATATTTTAATTACAGTAATCAAAAGGCGTTTCGAAATTGTACGAGGAGTCAGATTCGACATAAAACATGCAAACAAGAGCAAAAATGCTGCTTTTATCGTAGAAAAAAGAGTTCGAAGGTCAAAAAGAGATGAAAAATATTTCTTTAGTAATACCCATTTGTAGAAATACCAGTGGGAAAAACATCAATAGGGGGAAAAGATTTTATTTTAGGAGGGAGCAATATATTTAAAATTTCTCTTTTGATGATTGTTATTAAAAATTTTATTATTTTCAAAGAGAACGTTCCACAAGATTAATAAAAAAATATTAGCTAAACTAAATCCTCAACATGAAATTAATTCTGTAAACATACAAAACTTTCGACATTACCTCATAATAAAAAAAGATGCATAATTAATATATTATTGTGTATATATGAATCATAATTCAAAAAATAAAATTCTTAGAATATAACATTATATGCAACATTCATGTTTAAAAAAATATTTTTCAATTATTTTACTGACACATTAATCAATCATTCTATCAAATAATAAAATTTAGTTACTGAAATATACACAAAAATGTATTTAGGCCCGAAATAGTTATCCCCTTAGAATACGAAACTAACACATACATTCTTCAGGAAACTGTTTTTTAATGGTGGAAGATAATATAATAATCTCAAAGAACAAACAACATATTATATTTTGCTGGTAAAAAAAGTATCAAAAGAAATCATCTGAAAAAGAGAAAAAATTATTTAAAAAATAAACAAAGAAAATTTAAAAAGAGCTTGACTAGAAAGAAAGGAGTAAAATTATCTAAATTATATATATATATATATATATATATATATATATATATATATATATATGGGGGTAATAATTTCACTTAAATTTAATTTCCTAATTTATCCTATACTTTAGCTATCACGGTAAAGAGTTCCTTTTTATTTCCTGATACCATTCCAATTTAGCTCTTAATGTTTGTGATCACCCGCTATAAATTTTCATGAATCATCTGTCTCTCAAGAATCCAAACCCGTAGGGATAATCCCTACTAGACTTTCTGTCTGCAGCTAAAATACCTAGAAGTCCCTCCATCCAATATCACATAATTTGAAGAAATTCTTGCATATAAATTCGGAGCAGGGAAAATTTCGTTTTCTTCTGTAGTAGACAAGAAGGCTGAACTACGTATCTGTTGTTCTCTATTATTATTAAATAATTATTATCACTCTTCTGTTTTATCTACTGAAGCAAGTGGACGCACGCCCACCACTATCTGAATATAAAATTTTCTCTCTCTCTCTCATTCAATATGAAATAAATAACTTTACTCAAAGATTTGGGTATTATTTCCCTCTTAGAATAATTGTTATATATATATATATATATATATATATATATATATATATATATATATATATATATATATATAGGATCGGTCAGAACGAAGGTTTTTATTTACTATTATTATAATGTTTTTTTAATTTTTAGAAGTGATCTGCAATCATTTTCTTTAATAAAATTTATCTAATAGCTATGGAACAGGAGACACTTTACAATTATTCTGTACAATGTCAACGAAATCTTAGTTACTCCTTTTATCACCAGTGACAATTGGCATAAGGCGCTCAATTGTCTAAATTGAAAATGCAATAAAACATCATTATGCTCTCTTCTATTGTACATAAAGTATACGTCTTTAACTTCTGGAAATTGGTTTTCATATTCGATTTGTTCTATATAAAATTTATTTTCTGTGAATACGTTTTATTTCATTTTTCCATTTCTCCGATTAGCCTGCAGGATTTTAGATATCCCGTACCAGTTCAGGTAATATATATATATATATATATATATATATATATGTGTGTGTGTGTGTGTGTGTGTGTGTGTCGTGTATGTGTGAGAGTATAAAGATTTATATAGATGTAAATTGTGCACTTTTTTCATAATCATAAGAACAGGATGTACACATTTTCATGTTAAAAACTTATTATGGCAGTGTAAAATTGTTCTTTATTAAAAATGAAAAAATTCTTAATTAATGAAAATCTTATTAAATAAGTTTCTTTAAATTTCTTAAAGAAGCACTATTCATAATTGTTTGACATAATTGGAATTATATAAACAGATTTCGCTGTAAATGTTTGAATTGGAGAAGGCAAAGCAGTTATTGATTCGTGAATATTTAATTTCAACTTATATAAAGTGAAAATGAGAAGGACAAGAGTGTTCATATTTTTTAACTAATTGAAAACAATTTTTGACTTTGAAATCTCAAGTAAAAAGGATGAAAATGAGAGGGAAGAGAGGAATAATATCAATTATATTAAATGATGCAATACAAAAAAAAAGTAGTAATTTTAAATATAATTTAAAAAGGACTAACATTTTCTTTTCAATTTAAACTATTTTTCAGTATTAAGATTCTTCCATATACTGATTAAAATCTACATATACATGCTATATTTTTTGAATAGATTAAAATATTTAAAACAATTGTTATGTTTTTCAATGTAAAGTAGTGCATAAACTTAAAACTTGATATATGGCAAGCGGAATTAACAGTACATCATATTAATTATGTAATATATGAATGAATAAATCATTTTCGCAGTCTATTTGGATATTAATGCCATGGATTGCCTTAGAATCTTGTTTTAAATTATTATATATACACGAAGCCTATAAAAGAAAAATTTTCCTGTATACTTCGTCATTCTAGACGTCTTCATTTCAAATAATTATTAAATAGATGCGAGAATATTGATAGAAATTTGCTAAAATCTAAAATACTGTGAAAGAAAATAGGTAATTAAATTTTGAATGTTTCGTTAAAAGGTGCCAAGAATGTTACTACTATTGAAATTATAAGTAATCCCATAAATGAGGAAGCGTAAATTATCGTGCTACACCGTACCGATGCCCCTGTTTCCATATTTGAGAAATCTATGTGGGTGGTCGTCGAAATGATTAAAACGAACACATTTACAAGACATGGCTGTAGCTTTGTTGCTGTCATCTTGTCATCCGCAGCATTCATCAGAAGCTTGCGTGACTTCTGATGGGCGTCAAGTGTTCACTTCCTCTTCAATTATTGTCAGCCTTCATCGTAATAAAAAATGAAACATGAACAAAGTCACCCGTCGTTTGAAGGATAAAAGAACGACGTATAAATTTCTGTTTACTCTGATCTTTTAGCAATTTGTCATTGATCCAAGAAATTATTACATCGCTTTTGAAGGGGAAAAAAACTTTTACTCTCTATATATGTGTATATTGTACACACAGAGAGAGAGATTATATATATATAATTGTAAAAAAAAGGAGAAATGAACCAAAAAAGAAAGAAAATGAATTATAGCTTTATAAATTCTTAATTTGGCTTATGACTCATAACAGATTTTCAGATTTATACACACACACACGCGCGCATATATATATACGTGTGTGTGTATGTATTTAATTTTTTTTTTTTTTTGATTATAATAGCGCCTTTACTATCAAAGCAGTAAACTTTAAAAGGAACAATATGTCATTAAACTTCAATTCACAATGCAAATTTTGTATCTGATATAAAATCTTTTATAATAATTTCGAGACAGCATTAGGTCAATCCATACGTATTTACTAACAACTAAGTTAAATTGCCTTACTTAGGAATCAAAACTATAAATAAATTAATGAATTAAGAATCACTTTAAAATTAGGATGGGATCACATTATATTCTTTATCACTGCTGAAAATTGTAATTATATGTTTATACATTTTTCTAGATCATTGTCCCATGTCTCCATAAATCCGTCTTATTTTGGCTCATGGCACATTCAATCAATAATTTCACATCCTGAAATATTAATATTCCTTTAATTGATAAAATATATCTCGATCCTATCTTTCAGAATTTTTTCTATGTTTATTTTTTAAAACTGTTTTTACATTAAAAACAGTTAAAACAAAGCATAATGTAAAAGGGCCACTAAAATTGAATTGTGTTAAGAAATAAAACATTTATTTTAAAATGTTACGTACCGCGGTTTTAAAAATTTATCAATTAGCTGAAGTAAAATAAATTGATTTACTACTATGTTGAGATTTAAAAATTTAATCAGTGAAAATAAACTACTATAACTTTTATTCGAGTATCAACATTTCATATTATTGATACAATTTTGTCTTGACTTCTCTTTTTAAAAGTAAATTCTTTATCCTTAATTGATTCACTGTTAATAATATAAAATAATGTGATCTTATTAAGATACGCATTAATTAAAGGTATTAAGAATGTTTTCTCTTTTACACTTCTAGCTTCACTGATACATCAATATACTTTATCTGCTAATTTGAATCTTATATGTATTTTTAGAAAGTCTTCCTTCTCAAGAGAAATAATTAAAAGAAAAGAAACTTATTGCTCAAGTGAATCTTCTTGGACTAGATTACTGAATCTGTTGGTAATTGGTGGCTTTCCCGGAAAAGATTCTAAGATATTATGCTTAAGCCATTTACATAAATTAGAAATGAAATTTATCTTAATGGTGTAGCAGAACTGGTAAGTAAACAGGAAAATCTTCCTTTAGTTTCTAGTTTGACAAAGAGCAGAAAAACTTTGTAATGAATGAAAAAGAAGGAATTACACATGAATATAAGTTACGAATATATAATCGTTATAGTTATAATCGCGTTATTACATAATATTAAAATGTTCTTGAAATTAAATAGTTAGTAATACATTTAAACTATTACTATCAAATAAAGAAGAGCAAACAAATGAATTGTATATACAATATATAACTCGATATTATATATACGGTTAAAATTTGAAGCTATTTTATTGAGCATAAAAATTATGTTCATTTTAAGATAAAAGGAATAATGTGTGACAATAAATTGTTAAGTTAATTGAAATATGAACTTAACAATTTAGCATTAGAAATATAAACAGACAGATACAAATACACGAGTATAAATATAAACAATTATAATGCTGTTGAAACTCTGAATAACTTCCAGGAAATGTGCGATATTGTGTACGAGGTAGTATAAGAATTGGTAAATAAAAAGAACAAAGGTAATAACTCCTTTTTGATTTTATTAAGAAGTAATTAACGTAATAATTGTTCACTTACATATACCTTCAAAAAACTTGTAGATTTCTTTTGGAATAATAAATTATGGAAAATATTTCTCATGTATTTCAGTGCATTATTTGAATCTCACAGTGTTTTTTTCTCTTTCTTATTATGTGTTCGATTATTATTTGTTAAAAAGATTTCAATTTAAAAAATAACAGATCAGATATTAAGATAAGACTAAAATATTAAATAATGTCTCATTTTGCGCCATATATTTAAACTTAAGGTATATTGTTTTTCTTAGTTCAAGTATTACATTCTAATCAACAATGTCATTCAATAAACTTTAGTCATGTATATTTTTTAATGTTAGTGTAAGAACTTGAAAGAATTCACAATGATGTTCAAAATAAATTTTTTTTCTAAATTGCGACTCACCTATTTTAAAACTAAATTATTTAAGAGCTTATTTAAGAGCTGTATAGTAAGAAATTATTAATTGTAAATTATTTTAAGATAAAAATTACATCTGCTTAGAAACATATTCGTTGTGAAAATGCGTTCTGAAATCCTTTACTTCTCAAAATAATTTCTCTTTCTCGTAACAATACAATTATTTTTTTAAAAATTTGTACAATTACGTAATCAATATGATAAGCTGTTTATATGTATTTTACCCTTATAAATATTTATCACAAAAAAAGTTTATGGAGAAATCTTTCCTCCTGAAAGAAAACATCTATTAAATTTCACAGGAATAATATGGTTTCCAGGCTTTTTATAGTTTTTCACAGCGTTTGAAGAATATAATTTTAAATGATTACTTATTCCTCAATTTATATACTCAGTAATAAGTGACAGATTTTGTGATTTTAAGAAATCTATTTGCTTAATTGAATAGCTGTAATGATATACAACCCCTTTTTCTCTAACATAAATAATAACTCAAATAATTTTTTTAAAAAAATACGAAAATTTTAAATGAAGACATATTTGAAGGTAACTAAGGTCGTAAGATCACAGTTATTTTTAAACAGCTAAAAAAGTAAGTAAGCAAAACAAATTTGTGAAAAAAACATAAATTTATTATTATAGAACATTAATAAGTAATTTTTAAATGATTTTCTTATTACCTAAAGTGTAAAGATTGATGAACAATGTTTGCCGATTTAATGAGGTTCAAAATTACGAGGTCCGTCGCCAATAGCCCTCGTGTTGCTTCTAGTGCAACTTTAATAAAACCAAACCAGACGATTTAATAATATATGCGTGGTTATTTTGTTAAAGATCACTGAATTTTGTATATTTTATAACTTCGTATAAGAAAATTTGAGCAAGCATAACTAAACTAATAACTAAAATTTTTATTATTTAATTACTTAACAGTAACTATCACATGGAATGAAATGATTAAATATTAGTTCCTTTTTACGAACAGTTGGAAAGTAAATATACTTATCGAAGTAAAAAAAAAATCGTAGCCCTTATAAATTACAGTTTGTGTTGGTTGTATTAAGAATTTGGAAGATCCACAGTGGAGAAATTATTCAGGCTACCACTTTGACTTTCCAGCGTAAGTGAATTTGATAGCAGCTGTACAAATGGTCGTCTGCGTTTAACAGAGTATGTTCGTCCTTGGTCACTTCCACTACGTGCATTGCCCTGCATTTAGTACTCCAGGCATAACGGAAACGGTGATTATACCGTTCTAGATAATTAGGCACCCCCACAGAGGAACGGGGGAGGGAGAAACAATAAACGCATAGCACCGACAGTCACAAAATAAATAGAGTTGCAGATTTTGAAAGTGTCCCAATTTTTTTTTTTTTTTTTTATTATTATTTTTTATTTTTATTTTTTCAGTTCTTTGTAACTGTTCTTCTTGGGCAACGATGCAAGTGGAACAGAACTGTGCAGAAAAAAGGCATTAAAAATACTTTTTTGTTCCTGCTGTGTTGGTATTTACACATATTTATTCGAAGGTAACAATTCGTAGTGAATGCCAAACAAATATCATTTACACAACTGCAAATATTTTAGATCCCGGTTACGACGATTTCGAAAAAAGGGAAGATTTAGAATATCTTCTAAAAAAATAAAAATGTTTCATAAAATGAAATAAATGGGCAACCATTTTTACAGCAAAATAACAATTGAATGTATTTTGTAAAAAAAAATGAGTGCAAAAAGTTTTAAAAACATTAAAAAAAGTAATGGAGAATATACTTTTGTATGTGTGTCTGAGCTCAGCGACAAAATTGATACATGTTAAAGGTCAATAACTCAACATAAGCAAAAAAAAAAAAAAATGTCATTTAATAAGATATTTTCATGCGTTAACAAATTTATATTGCTTATATAATTTTTATCGCATTATTTTATTTAAAAATAGTTTCATTTCCTTGTCTCATTCTGTATACCACTTTTAAAATAACTATCGAAAATGCATTTGCCTTATTAATACATAAATTATATAATAGTTTTTTCTCATATATATATATATATATATATATATATATATATATATATATATATATATATATATATATATAATACGTGTAACAATGTAAGAAAATTCTATTAATAAAAAAAAAAGGTTAAATATTTAAGGAAATAATTCAAATACAAATTAATAATTTTACAAATGAAAAAAAATTTACACAAGTAACTAAACAAACAAAAAATCAAAACAAACTATTAAAGAACCAAATAATTTAAAAGAAAGTAAAATAAAATAAAATAAAAATTTAAATTAATGGATATATATATATATGATGTAGACAAGTTATGATTTTTGATTCAACAAAATTAAAATATTAAATAATGCTTGAAAAACAAAAAATGTTCAATACCTTTTTCGAATTAGGATTTTTCTATTTGATTTGAAAAAGGAAAGATATCACTATTAAATGTGTCAAAAAATAATTTAACGAGATGTCTGTAATTCTTAAATTCTCGTATCACCATTTTCTAAGGAATTATTCTATTATGTACTACACTGAAATTTATTTTTATTTGCAATTTCATATTTTAGATAAAATGGATTGTTATTTTATACTTGTAAATCTAGTAAATTCCATAGCATTGAAAAAAGTTTCCGGCAATTTTATTATATTAATAATATTAGTAAAAAAAATGTGAAAAAGTAATGCGCATAATTCTTACGTCTTTCCTAATTTCAATTCATTAAACATTGCGAAAAAGTCAATTAATCGATCAAGAATTTCTCACATGAATTGATTTTGAAGTTCGCATTATCAATTATTCTTAGAAAGATTTTAGTGAAATATTTCGACACATAGACAGAATAAAGAAAAAAGCCTACATTTCAGAAATGGTATAAAGATAAGTTAGAGAAATTTATAGGCAGTCGATTACAAGGTTAATTTATTAAAAAAATAATTTATTTTTTTAATTGAGAAGTACATTTTTTTTATTCTTCAAATAACATAAATTATTTTTTTCTGCATGAAAGAATATATTAAAATGATTTAACTGTAATCAAAATATATTTATATTGTTTTCAAATTTTAAAATTTAAGTGTTTGAAATTTAAGTTAAAAAGCTTTACATTGAAACAAAGAAATATCAGGTTTATATATTAATATATTATTTCATTAAAAATGTTGTGTTTATAAGCTATTTCATTTATGCGTTCCACGTGAAATAACTTTGCAATAGATTACATACAAGTTGAAAAAAATAATGTGGTATTATAAAGAAAAGTTACGCATACATCAATAAAAATGCATTTCCTTTAAATTTCTTTCTATTTGAAAAAAAAAAAAAGAAGGAAATGATGAGAAAATGGAATGAAACAATGTTCATAAAAGAGGGACCACATTAACGCATGATTCATACTTCCACTGAATGGATTAAACTAATTAAAATGCTCAATCCGTAATGAACCTGTTGAAAAATCCCGTGCAAAATACTTTTCACTCTAGTCGTCGAGATAGAAAAAAACACGAATCAAGACTCATTAAACAAAATCTTAAAAATGTTTCTCTAAATTGAGGGGAATGGTACGAGTTTTTATCTTGTTTCTTTTTGCAGTCATCACACATTAACGGCCTGGAATGTAATTATCAAAAACTCTGCGAACGGAAAAGAAACATGCTCTTTACATTTATTTGAGTTGGAGGTTAAGAACACAGACAACTTTAACTATTTCAGCTGATTATCTCTTCTGATTATCTGTTAATCACTTCACATCCACCGCAAAATTAACCATTCTTACATCAGAGTAAAAATGATGGTTCTTAGGAGACACCAAAAACATTTCTTTGAGAAAAGAACACTAAGAAACGTTTAAAAAATCATTTGAATTAAATTAGACCGGTTGAACTTGTGACACGCTTTGTTGCATTGTGCTATTCTTAAAACCCAAGTTCTACAGGGAGCAACGTTTAAATGGCATAAGAACCTATAGTACAACGTATTTGTGTAGCCAGCAAAGCTTCAAGAAAAAGTTATGCGTTTTTTCTTTTTTTCAAGCGTTGACTTTGGTAAAGTTCCAAAACAAATCTTTTTTGTAACTCTTTATCGTAACCGTATTGTTCCCTTCATTGCAAGCATTTCCCTGTTGACTGGGTCTTTCTTACAATAAGATGGCTCTTTAGTTGACAGCGGGGGTACCTGGAGTATGATAAAATGCAAAAGAGCCATTGTTACTAGTTATTATTTGCTTCGGTGGATATTTCTTAACTTAAATCAAAGCATTCAAGACTATGTCTGAGAAGATTCTCTTGTTTTCTTTCTCAAGGCTACTTAAATTGCTTTGTGTAAGCCATTCATATCATTTTACGTAAATTTTTATTATTTGAAGAACATAATTAGAAACTTGTATAGGTAATTTTTTTTAATAAAATAAGATCATTTATATAGCGGAAGTATTAAATTTGGCTTATACAAAATTATTCGAACAATTTTAGTTATTCACTATACCATATATGGAGCATATAAATTTCTGTTTCTGTTAATACTTCATTACACTTTTTTTCTGTTCTGCTACTTAAATATTTAGTAGCGTCTGATAACACTCAGCTCAGTATCATAACATTTCCTCTTTTTTTCAAGCTTTTATTTCTTTCTGTTTCAATAAGAAATAAGTATTTACTACATTTTGGTATTTATAACAGTTTGATTTATATTGTACGTTAGATCATTTTCGATCTTTTTCTTTATCCGTAAGTATTATTAATGGAATAGTATATATCATTGAATTACTGATGAATATGAATTCAATTTTGTTTCATTAAGTTAGCTGACACTTTAAAATGCTTAAGAATTCGTGTTTTTTGGTTTTGCTATGGAAAATTAGAGGGCATTTCACTGATTCCATTAATGTATTATTTATGAAAATTTGATTAATAGTTTATATAATAGAGATAATTGAGTTATAATAGATAATTGAGTTTTAAAATTGCAAATATAAAAGCAATGCCATAAGAAAAATGTATTTCTTTGCGTTTTTCTCAAAATGGTTTTGAAAGGTTTCAGTAACACTTTCCTCAAAATCTACTTTATTCTTAGTGCTTATATTTTCCTAATTATAAAATGTTGTTATAAAGTGAACAAATAACCTCTTTTCATAATTTGGAAAATATAAGCACTACAATTAAAGTAGATTTCTAATAAACCCTTACAAATTTTAGGTATAGCACAGTAGTTGTATAAAAACTAAAAGAAATTTAAATCATACATTTCTTAAAAAAAATAATTTTTAATAAATTTAAATTTTGAAAATTATGTTCAGTATGTAGAATGTTATGTTTATAAGCACTCTGCAAACTTTCAAACTTATAAATGTAGTGGATTTAAGCAAGGATGTACCTGAAAATAAGTAACGACTAATGAATGTAAATACCGCAATTAATTATTTACTGCTCATTGATAATTATTTTTGCATATAAATGAGGGGTTTTTTTGTGTAAATAAATACATAAGTATACAGATATTTCAATGCTAAAGTATTATTTTTATTGCTTTTAATTTTAAAAAGCGATGGTAATTTAAACTTGGTATAAAATTAACTCATTTCTCCTTGTCAAAGACTTCTCGGATACATTGATATTTTTCAAATAGAATTAGTTTGAGCACGTTTTTTTTTTCAATATTTGTATCTATGATACCAAATTCCTTTCAAGTTGAAATTCATTAGTTTTCATTTCAATCAATGTTTTATGCGTGATTTTCCATTAATTATTCGCTTCTTACTGGAACGATAAATGCTTGTTTATCAAATACATGGTCTGATTCTGAATCTTTTGTTTTAAAAGTTCTTGATGATATGATGAGCATAAGTTTTCAACACTGTAATATATTGTAAAAAAAAAAAAAAAAAAAAAAAGATTATATATTTAAATATGAATAGTACACTAGCACCACATAATTCATAGAAATAAAAAAAAAATGTCATCTTACTTCGAGCTGCAAAACATTTTTAACTCCATCTTTATTTCATTGAAATGTTTTAAAATAATTATTAAAATAAACTGCATTCCAATAACAACACAGCAAATAGTTTTTAAGAGTCAATGAACGCCCACCTTAGTTTTAATTTAAGTACAGTAGAGCTATATATATATATATATATATATATATATATATATATATATATATATAATAGCCCTTATATAGCTTTCACGAAAACTTTATGAGAGGGTAACTAACACATCATAACTGATTCATTCCAACTAATATATCAAAGTATGTTTGCTCAATGCCACACAGCGTTATATAGGATAATATTACGTCCCAAAATGGAAATGAATTCGAAATTTTTGAATGAAGGATATTACTAATTATTTGTGAAGTGTGTATTGACAATATGAATTCAACTTTCTTTAATTTAAGATGCTAACAATAATTTAAGAAATATGCTCTAAAAAAATTTAACCTACATTCATATTTGAAGGTTATAGAATTGCTTTGTTCGTTTTGAATCATTAAGCTAATTTAAGTAAAAAAGTGAATTTTGGGTTGTAAACAGAAAAAAATATTCGGAAATAATAGGGATTATTAGGGAGCTTAAGAAATATTCTATTGTGTATAGTATTGGTCAAACAGATCTAAAATTTTAAGGAAGTAACCGTTAAATAAAAGAAAACTTTTAATAGAAATGGAAACGAATAAATAGAACTAGGATAGTAATTTTCTTTTAATTTTTTAAGATATTTTTCCAACTGTATCTGTACATTTAATATCGGATAAATCTTACAATAGGATTCATTGATTTAATATATAAAAAAGCGAAGACATGTGACAAGTAAAAAAGAATAAAGTCCAATACTTTTCTTTCTTCCGATATCTTATTAACTGAAGAAAAATCTAAAGATTGAAAGTTTATTTTCGAGATATTTACTTCATTTTATTTCGAAAGTGATATCGAGGCTCGCTTCTATTGCAAACATTTATTTTTCTCGGGAAACATTCAGGGCTTTCACACAGCGCTTTAAAAATAGTTTTCGAAAACAGAAACCTTTTCATAAATATATTTGTAGATCCTCCCCTTTGTTTTAGGAGCGCGTAAGACGTGGAACTGTCACAGCTCTGAAAACCTTCGCGGTGACGTCACACATCCTAGCTCTCTGCGTCTATTTTCAACATCACCAATAAGCTATGCTTCACTCAGGGTGACACCTAGCCATCTATCCATCCATTCATTTATCCACTAAGGTGGGATTACCACATTAAACTCTTTACTGCTTGTTTGGCTACATATATAGATTTATTTCTTTTTTCCCTTTCATTATTCAACGTTTTTTTCTTACAAAAGAAATTTAAAAACACTTGGAAGAGATAAAAGAAGCAATTTTTCGAAAATGATTGGAAACAATAAAGTACATTTGGGCTTAATTTTTAATTAAATAATAGTTTATTTAAGAACATAGAATGCAGGTTGTTGTTTTTTTAAATTAGAAATTGAATTAATTCATTATCGCTAAAATAAGTTGCATCATACACTATCTGATTCATTTATTCTCTGTGATATTCGTATTTGGGGTTATTCTTTTTCATTCTATTTAATTTAAAACTTTATTTTACTTTCCAGATATGTACTCCTTTTTTATAAATTTTAAACTTTCATTGCCAGTTTAATTTACCTTTTTCGTGTGTTTTCATTTTTTCTAAAAGATAAAAATATACATTTTTTAGTAAGTTATAACAAAAGAATGAAAAAGAATAAGCTGTATTACATGTAAAACGACTTTGGTAAGATGTAATCGCACAATAAGTAAATACATCAGGAGTTCAATTGTGTGAAGATCACACGTAAATTTAAATGATATTGAAATAAAGAAAACAGCACAAATTGTAAAGTAACACAAATGTAATGAAAAATGTAACAAAGTTGTAAAATAATATAAACGTAACGAAAAAATCCTCCAAAAATTTAAATTATTAAAATCCCGTTTTTGTATTAATGAAAGTAAATGACTGAAATATGTTGGAGAAAAAAAAAAAGGCAAAATCAAGTACTAAAGTCATTGTATAAATCGTAATGGCTTAATACAATTTTGTAAGACATATTGCATTTTAGTAGTACTTAAAAATATTAATCTTTTTTTAAAATATTGGAATTTTCATTTTTTGAATATTTTAAGCTGAACTAAAGTCCAACAATATTGAAAGTTACGCAGCAATTTTTTTGACAAAGGATAGTAATCACTTACCATTTTTTTAGCCCCCACAGCGGGGCTAAAAAAATTTTTTTTTAAGTTAGTGTAACAGAATCAATGTATGGGATAGCATCTGTGTAGTTCAAGCGAAAATATTAACTCTAAAGCCTTCTGAATATGGTTGATGAGAATCAAGAGTTTGCACTTGAGTTTTTTTGAGCTTATATCAAGATACGGCGTCTTACGTGTCATCAGTTATTTATAATTGAAATGGAATCATATTAGAAATAGGGGAGGGCGATAAAGATTTGGTTTAAAAGTGGAAAACCTTCACGCGACTTTCCACTTCAAACCACTAACTCACATTTCATCCATGCACTCTATGTAAATATTTGTCCTTGAAAGTTTTTTTTTTTTCACTCATTCTACGTTATTGCAGATATATTAATACTAAATAAAGGTAGATAATCTTCATCAAAAGATGTAGAATGCTTACGGTGATTGTTTTTTGTCTCGATCAAATGTGTTTTTTGGGCTTGGGAAATTTCGAGATGGTAGGAAAGAAGTTAGGAATGACGAAAAAATTATAGCTCAAAGTTGCCAAAGGCGAAGAAACTTTCGTCCAAAAATCTCAGATGAAGACAATGCTGGTAGATTCTTTTTCTGCAGAAGAATGATTCACTTGGAATTTGTTCCTGAGGGACAAACAATGAAGGCAGTCTTCTACAAGGCCGTAATGGGTCGGTTATTGAAACGCATCGCGTGTGTCCGTCTTTATCGAGTGCATACAAAAATTGGTTCTAGATGCATGACAATGCGTCTTCCCACAATATAACTGTTTATTTACTGTTTTTTACATAAAAGAATGTAACTGGGATATATCACCTCCTATACTCTCCGTACTTGGTACTATCAGATTATTATTATTATTATTATTATTATTGGACCCAAAGCTGAAAGAACAACAAATTTATAGAACTATAATGGTTAAAAATAACCTTACAAGGTATACCAATAGAAAATTTCAAGTAGGGTATGGATCAACTCGAGGATCACTCCATCCGATATATAACTTGATGAAATTCATATGTAGAATAATTGGTAATAAAAATTTATTCATTATACTTTCTGCTTTATTTATGAGCTCAGTCCTATAGCATATTATCCTCAATGTACTTTCACTAATTTCTTAAGTAAAATGCTTAAAAACCATTGGTTATAATATTCAAAGTTTTTCAGCATATAAACCACAAACTTTACTATAAGAAATATATTAAAGTGTTTATCTAGGGTGATCTAACAATATTTCAATAATTACCTTTTTAATATATATATTTATATATATATATATATATAGATAGATAGATAGATAGATATATATATATATATAATTGTTAATAAGACATGTTTTTAATGGGTATATAAATTACAAATCTTATAAATAAAAACCAAAATTTATAAATATTAATACTAATCCTACTAAATTGCAAATTTTACGGACTTACAAAAAACATACAAGTAAAGTAAAATAAAATATAAAGTACAAATCATTCAAATTAAAATTAGATTATTTGTAATGATCTAAGATTTAAGACTTACAAAAAGTTTTGTACAAGATATATTAAATTGCTGAAAGTATATTACATAATATTCAAGAATGCATATCAAATACGTAAGTAAATAAAAATTAAAATAAAAAGCCAGTAATTTAAAAGATTATAGATATATATATATATATATATTTCTTTAAAATTCACTAAGCTAAAAATTTTTATAATGAATTATGAATGATATACTTATCTAGAAACATATATTTATCTAAAACATGAGCAATGAATAAAATATTTCTATTAATCTTACAATATTAAAATGGGGTTATCAAGAATTTATAACTCATAAAAAGAGGTAAATTTCCGCTTTAAGAGACAATTTTGAAAATTTTAAAGCGATAAATTAAAAGCAACATTTAATATTCTCTTACGGCTTAACGACGTAAATCTTAAAATAGTATATATATATATATATATATGTATATATATATATATATGTGTGTGTGTGTAACTTTTTCGTATAAGAGATATTTGGATTGACATCAAACAGAAAAACAGTAACTTCCACCCTTCATTATTTAACTACACAGACATTATAACTTTCAATTAAATATAATTAATAAGGCAACAAATCCAACTGTAGTGACATCAGAAAATAGGGCAACACGGTTTATTAACTATCTTCACAGAATGTGTAAGTTCACTCTCTCTCTCATCCCTCCTAACTCACTTTAATCCCAGCTTATAATTGAAAATAAGGTCTTAGTTTACCAATTCAGTTACACCAATTGAGATGTTTCTTGAATATAGCAGATTCCACTCCTTTTACTCTATAACCAGGAGTCAGTTGTAATCAATTTTCCTGCAAACGATCAAGTATAATAATTCACTCCAATTAGCATACAAGCATCTGTCAGTTTTCCGTTATCATCTGTCTCCCTTTTTATTCCTTTCAGTTCTTTTTATCTTATATCTCAATATCTCTAATTCAATTCATTACACTTCTCAACTTCATTTAATGTGCCTAATCACGTTTCATTAGGTTGGCAAGGAGTTGGAATTGTATGGAACTCAAATTATGGAAAATCCCCAAAGTTGTAGAATAGAGAACCACAAATAGCCGAAAGTCGCAAATCTTTTCCATTAAGCAGTCTGTTAAACTGTAAATAAGGTCTGCATAGAAAACATTATCCATGTAATGTTAAAAAAGTCCAAAAGAAGCTCAGAACGCTATTCAATTGGAATTATATTAATATAAGATTATGGGGTCATAACACATATATAAAAGTTTATTATATGGTGTCGATAAAATTTAGAGACATTATACAAATAAGTAATTTTTTTTTCTCATTTAGCGTGTAAAGGAAAAATTCAGTTTGTCTTTATGGTACAGGAGAGGAAATACGAAACGCAACTTAAAGAAGGAAAAGAAAAAAAAAATTATATATTCAAATAAAAATGGATTGCTAAATATGCTTCTCTCCATACTCCAGGTGATATTAAAATATATTAAAACTGGGTTTTTTTTTTTATTGTTTTTGTTTTGAAAAAGGATTCCAAGTTAAGTTTCTGGTCTTTATCATTAGCCGAATACATTCTTAAAAATAAAAAATAAAGTTTCAAGTGATTAATAGAATAGTATAGCATTCGAGTATATCACGTGCAGCTAAAGTTTCAATTTTTTCAAAGCAAAATATTGTTTTGTTTACAATTATTTAATTTTCAGTTTAATTTTCATTCGAAAAGCAATTAAGTCTTCATAATAAATAGCAAAGAAAAAGATTTTATAAACTAATGATTTTTAAAACAAACTGATGCGCGAAAATAAAGAGGTTGCCATTAATCCGCATATTGCATCATTGTACGATTCCAAAAAAAAAAAGGAAGATAAATGCTTCATGCTTTCCCATTCTACTTAAAAACACACGTTTCACTTATAATAAATAGATCGTCTTTTAATAATAACAGCGCAATTCACGAAAAATAAATAACGACTTGGCGTATTTCCTACAAAGAGTGCCGTTCGAACCTGTTGGCGACAAGCTGTCGGCGGAGCCAGGTTTATTCTGGTAACCCGGACGACGGGTTTCCGTCAAGATTCTGCCAACGTTCTCTGACGAGAAAGAAGAGAGGGAGTGAAGGAGGTGGAGAGCGATGATAAGAACAAAATTTCATCAGTGGGCAAAAGTTTTCCAGAATTTTATCTTTGGAACATTAGGAACAAAGCATCTAGTATCTGCAAGTGTGGGAAGTATGTGTGAACTGCCGTCAGTCATTTCACGGAGAATTTTGCCCTGGAACGAACTCATCAGAGTAGGAGGAATAAAAAAAAAAGTTAAGAGTTAAAAAAATCGGGAGTTTTGAAGATAATTTATTTCCATTTTAAGCATAGGTCTCAATATTCAGGTATCCAGTTAGCATAACGCTTTCACCTTTGGAAATATGTGCCTACAATACAATTTCATAAATACAAAAACTAAACTTACATTTTTCTTTAATAATCCGAAACGAGCCCTGATTTCTCATCCTTGGAAATGATTAACTTAATCAAAAATTAATCTTTGAATTACATAATTGTTTCTTTGGTAGATTAATTGGGCGAGCGATGATTGATGGAGATGATATCGATAAATCATTACACTACCAAGTCGTACGTTTTTTCTTTCATTATCTGACAGCCAATTTTCAACGTATTGATGGCGGTTACTTTATTGAATCATTTCTTATCATCACGATTTTCTTCTTTTTTAACCTACTCGGACTTTTCTTCTATATTTCATCATTAGCTTGTTTGCACTTAGATATGTAGATTTTCCCTTTCATCTCAAACCGCATTAAAAGCCATTAAACAAGAATAAATTTTTCGATTACTTGCACTTGTTTTTTAAAACTTAGTTTCACGTAAGTATATTTTTTATTTATTGTATGAGATACACAATCGTTCTTGAAATCTAATACCTGTTTCACTAATCAACAAAACAAACAATCAAACAAACAAAAAAGTCATGGCATATAAGGACAATGCTTCGTTCAGTAAGAAAAGCTTTAACTTCGGGAATTAAATGATCCATAAATCAAAACCTTAAGTTTCCTGAGATACCTTTGACAAAGAAAAATGAGCTTATCTTATACCAGGTTCAAGTAATCCTCACTTTTTAAAATTAAAAGCAATGAAAGCCCTATTTAAGATTGAGATATGTGCTTTTATTTATTTATCAGTTTATGCAAAGAATATCACATAAAAATATATAATTATATATAAGCATTTGATAATGAAGCACTGAATTAATAATGCACTTATCTTTAAGTACGTATTTAATAATATCTTCTATACGTACAACTTTAAAATTTTTGAAAGTACTTATAAACAAAACACTATATACCCTAAACATTATTATGATTTCAAAAATTTAATTTAATAAAATGTTTGAAAATTTTAATTTTCTGATTCAAACTTCTCGTAATTTTTAAACAAAATATTGTGTAATACTTAGAATTTATGAATTGTTATTAGAGAAAAAAATTACTTTCACTGTATAGGAAATAGCTTCAATTAATGGATAAAACACTGGATAAAGTAGATTTTCAGAAAAATGAGAGAGTTTTTTTTAAAAACCATACACTGGAAAAAAAAAAAAAACACAAAAACGAGTAGATGTTTTTCTCCATGGCATAGTACACGTATTTATAAATTTAAAAATCATCTTTTGATAGTTCTATTAATTAAATTCTTGTAAATAATACTTCTACGAAATAAGCGAAGTGCTCTTTATTATTTTTTAGCACGAAAAACAAAATTTGAAGCATTTTAAAGTTTCATTTACCTTAAAAGAAAATTGAAACTTTTTTAAACGTGCTAAGCACGTTTATAAACATTATAAACATTAATGTATCGTAACCATTTTAAACATTAATGTTTCGTAATCATTATAAACATTAATGTATCCTAACTAAAGGTTGTCAGTAAAAATTCTGTGTACATTCTTTCTGGTTATTGCGAAGAAGAGCTAAGATAACTATTCAGATTTTAATGAAAATTTTTTCATTATTTTGCAAATTAGAAAATATTAAAGATTACATTTACTTCAACAATAACTTTTAATATTTCTTCATATTCTTGACATAGCGATCGTATTGTAATAAATTTTCCTTCCACTTTCCAATAAGATGAAGCGACAAGATATTTTCAGAGTTTTTGTTGGTTTTATTTCTTTTAATAATACATTAACAAAGACATTTTAAAAATTGTACGCATAACCTTTTTGAGAAGACATTGAAATCTTAACTGTGTTGCAAAATAGTTTTAATTCAGTTTAATTAGTAAACTTGATTTCTACTCGCTACTTCTCACTTATTGAATTCTTGTTGATGATAGCGAAGGTTCCATGTTACCTAAAATATATCGCTCTGAATCATTTAGGAATTTAAATTGCATTTTATCAATGATAAGGCAGTAATTAAAATATTTTATGCATGCAAATGTATGTGCTGTACAAAATTCAAAGCTAGTAATAGTTCCATAGATGAAAACTGACTTTTCATTGAGAAAAAAAAATTCCACCTTCAAAAGTGAACAGATTTTTAAAAAGCACTGACAAAACATTTTGTTGGTATAAAACGAGTTAAAAAATAAACTTCTCAGTCTTTATGTTGAAGCAAAAGATAAAAAAAACAATAGAGGTTGTTTTAGAAAACCGGTTTGTTAATTGTGCTTATTAAATGGAAATCCTCTTTAATTTGTCATTCAAGGATACTAAATTTAAAAATACATGTATTAACTTTTTTATGTTAGCTTGCATCATCTGAACTACATATGTAAGCATCAATTTCTCTTCCTTTCAGATAATTCTAAGAGAAAAAAATATTTATTTTGAAACAGATATTTACAAAATTTAATGACAAAATTATCTACAAATATTGATTATAAATTAAACATAGGACTTGTTTTAATTTATCTATGGGGTAATATGTACTAGTTTGTTAATCAATTAAAACAGCTGAAAAATATAATGAGAAAATATTTGAAATTAATTTATATCGCTTTTATTTAAAGTTTCATTAATCAATTATACAAAATATTCTGAAAAAAAATTGGGGGATAACAACTTTTCGTTTAATACTAATTATTTTTTTTTTATATTTCTTTACCTTTAAATTATATTTTATTTAATCTACATTGCGTTAAAATGTTTTCATCTTATAACGAAGAAGGGAAGAAAAAAAAATCGTTCCTGAAAATTAAAGAAATAAGAAATGCTTCGCTTCTTTACCCGTAAATTCAACTCTTCAGAGAGGCTAGAAATTAAAAAAAAATATAGGAAAGGTTTACTTGTACTAGTAGAAAACACGGGAAAAAATATATTGTTAAGACAGAACAATTCCCTTCAAACCCTAGAAAAAAACTCCGCATCTTTTAAAACCATTTTCTTTGTTGTTTCCTTTAATAAAGACTTTTTCGAAAAATCACGAAATATTTTCAAGCAACTGTTGAAAGCAGAGAAGAGTGGATTTCCCCCCTTTTTCGCTTATATATCACGTTAAATTTTTAATGAAAAATGCGGTGCGAATACCTTGTTTGTGTGTTGCAACCTTTTTTATCTTCATTGAAAGTATGTTTTTTAACATCTCTCAAAAAAGGCCTTCCGTGGTTGGTCTCCATTTTGCAATATAATCAACTCTACCCCCTCCCTACTCCGAACTTTTTAAAGGTTTTGGGACTTTCATAAGGCACGCATCCTTTCGTGCTTCTAACAGATTTGAAAAACTCACTCAAGTAAACTAAAAACGTCTTCATCAAGAACTTCAGTATTCTCTTTGCGCAATCGTCTGCGAAGGGGGGAAAAGATGTTCCAACCAGGTAAAAACAGAACAAGAAATTCTGCCGCGCCGATCAAATAACTTCATCCGTTTCTTGATAAATAAGTAACGCTCATACCACATTTTGGATGTGTAATTTAAATATTTTTGATTTAAAAGTTTCAGGTGAAACATTGTAGCGCTTTCCTGATTTTTCATGGAAGTTAAAGAATCGTTCATTAAGTTTGACTATTTTTTAAGAAAATTCAAAATAAAAGAGTTTTATGTAATGATAACTTAATGTAAATTAACAGGAAAATGCAGAAGATAACATGTCCTTGAAAATGAAAACTTCTATCCAAACTAAGTTTCCATGACATAAATCAAACTAATTATGTATTTGTGGGCACTTTAAGGAATTTTTTGTTGACGCGCTCCAATGCTAAAGCTGTATCCGCTTCTTGATAAATAAGTGGCTCTCATACTACATTTTGGATGTGTAATTTAAATATTTTTGATTTAAAAGTAACACCGTAACGCGCTGTCTTGATTTTTCATGGAAGTTATAGAATCATTCATTAAGCCATAAATGCTTGATTGTTTTTTGTAAACAAAGTCCGGAATAAAACAGACTTATGTAATGAAAACTTAATGGGAATTAATAGTAAAATGTAGTTGATATGTCTTTCAAAATGGAAACTTCAATTGAAACCAAGCTTCCATGAAATATATCAAAATAATTATTGCATTTTGGACACTTCAAACATTTTTATTAATGAATTAAGATGTTGAAGCTGTATTAAAAATATACATATCCTTAAAGATAAAAACTACTTTAAAATATTAATAGTAACTCAGCAGCTTTCATAACATCCTGGAATAATGTTAAAATGATAAATAAAATTTTTCTTTTTTATTCATGTCTACTTAATTTCTCATGTACTAAAAATTATTTTATATCTTACATATTATAGAATAAAACATGTGATTTTAACAGGTTCTAAGAACTTCATAGGCATATTGACGAAAACAATCTACTAGTACACTAACTCGTATCAAGAATTTTCAAACTGAATGCATACTTAGTAATATATGTAATACATAACTGGATGCAAATACTAGATCTGTAAACAGCGTTATCATAATTTGTTTATCTTCTTTATTAAAGTTGTCTTATGGTTAATTATAAATGATCAGCTTAAAATTGTTTCAAATTAATTGAAATTATATCTAATTCCAAATACAGAATTTGGCGACAAAAAATAACTTAGAACAATTGAGACAAATCCATGATTTCAAAACAAAATTAATTATAAGAAATAGCTTTGTAATATTAGGGAAGTTTCCAATGGATTCTGAAATTTACATTCACTCACTTTTCATTAAAAAGGAAACAAGTTTAAATAAATTGGACACTTTTTTAAAAAAAATCCTAAACATACCCTGAATACGACTAGCGTAACAATGTATATGTATGTATAGTATTATGAAAGTTAGCCAATTAATATAATTTTATATGACTTGCTTGTAAATAAAAACAATGTTCGTGCTAAGTGAACATTTTTAAAAGGCTTTATATTTTTTTAGTATCATGGAAAAAATAAGAACAAAAATAAACTTTGAGAAAGAAAGTTTTGTGAAATATATTTTGAATAATATTAAGATGAGAAAGAATATACCTAGAGGTTTTTTAACTAAAATTTTATAGAAATAAATATTAGGAATCAAAACAATTTATATCAAACCAACTTATAACATCTAAAATCATCTAAAAGTATAATCTAATGCAAATATAACAATCGTTATTTCAGTACTTTTTCAAAGGATAATTTAAGTTTCCACGACATAACTTATTTTGAATATAATTATTTGTTATTAAAAAAGTTGTCCTTACACATTCATGAATAGCAATATAAATGAAACAATTATTTCACTAACAATAATTGAGATTTGTTTAAAATTACGCCAGATCTTTAGGTACTAAAGATATACGTAAAATAGATAAAGAGAAAATAAAAGTTTGATAACTAGACATTATTAATAAGGTAGTAAAACAAATATTGAATGTTAATTATTAAAAATATTTTTTTTAATTAAATTATTTAGTTTTGTCAAAAATCGAATTTAAATTTACCTGAAAGAACTGTTAATTCAATTACATACAGGACGAAATCCCAGATCACGAGTACTTGTGATAATTGACTACAGTATTCATGTTTAATTTAGATGAAAAATTATCTCAAATACACATAAGAAGAGAGAAAATAATAGGTAATAAAAATAAATACGGCCTAGTGTTATCATATATTTAAAATAAGGAAAAAGCCTTAAAAGCGAGTGGCTACTAAATGAGAAGAATTGCTTATTTTTCAATTGTAATGTAAAATTCTTTTATCGGATGTCCAATAAGTTCCTGAACCAACGATTCGTAAATTTGTTATTTATTAAAAAAAATAAAAAATAAAAAAAACCCGAACTTTAAAACATTTTTTAAAAAAAACTAATGGCAAAAAGCATTTCTAAGAAAATGTAGAGTAAAATTTTGAGCCTAAATTTACAATAAATGTTCAAAACCTCCACTCTTTTCTAAGAGACAAAACTAAACTGTTTTGGAAGTATTTAAAGAAACGCGTTTCAAAGTGCTGGGAGTGAATTCTTATATTCTTTGAATAATATGGCAATTTTCAGATCCTCTATTGCTTAGGAATTGTTTTCATAAACTTTGTTCTTTACATATTCCCACAGAAAAAAAGTCAGGGAAAGCTCAGACAAAGGAACGAGGTGACACAAAGATTTCTTAAAATGAATCGATTGACGGAAAAAAAAATTGTAGCATGCCCATGTTTTCATTATTAGTATGGCATATTACACGGTCTTCTTTGAACCATGAACCTCGAATATTATTGTTTTAAAGTTCGTTTTTTTTATTTCATAAATTTAGGAATCGTTAGTTTAGGAACTTTTGGGACTCCCAGTAGATTATAAAATATATAATTTTGAAATTAAAATGCTTCTTTCAATCGTAACCTACGTAATATTCAGAAGTATTTCTTATTGTTGCTTTATGTGAAATTTCTTTGAAAAGTATAGAATAAAGATAATTTTTTAAATTAATTAATATGGCCAAAAATAATAATGTATGCATTTAGTAAGGATTTAACTACATATTTATAATACATTAACTACATATTTATAATACATTAACTACATATTTATGATACATTAACTACATATTTTTAACTGCGTATTCGTTGTTTTTATCCTAATTTAGACGTGTGTTCGACATAACATTTTTGAACGCAGAATGTTTTTTGATTCGTTACGATAGAATAACACTATGACTCTTTATTACTACTAAATTAAACTATGCCTTAAAAAGTTTTAATTTGAAATATTAAGTCTGATGCAATTTTAGTTATAACAATTAACTATTATTTAACATATTTGGAAAAAGAAGGAAGAAATGTTGTGACCTCAATTCTACTTTTTCTATTTTTTTATTTGAGTACACTAATAACAATATTTAGTACTATTTATTCAAAATCACGCACAAACCATAAAACAAAATTAATAAAATTTTCATGTGGAAAACTTCATGCATTTTAATAGTCCAATTTAATTCATTTAATTTTCATTGAATTTTATTGGTATTATCTAATTTTTTAAGTGTAATTTCAATCGGCTCCTTCCAGACATATGAATAATAATTTATTCAAAGGTGTTAGAAAATACAATAAAAAACAGATCGGCCTTCAAAAAGAACACCAATAAGAAGTAATCAAAATATAGAATAATAAAAAGATTTTTTAATTGAAATTTTCTTAATTGCTTACAAAAATATTTTTGATTCGATTAATAACATCATAATTCATTAGCCACTTACATAAGCGTATTTGTTAATGAATTATTTGTCAAAATTGCATTGGAAACAATACACCCGAGTTGTAAAAAAGTGAGATTAAGGGGAAAGAATTATTTTCCGAGTTACCATCTTTAGAAAAATAACGAATTTCTCTCTACAGTTTTCCTTCATCGTTTTGTACACGATGTATGTGTAAAATAAAAAATCTCCGAAGAAAACCAACTCGACATAATATGAGTGACAAGAATTAATTCCCAAGCATTATTTAACTCCATTACCAACCCTAAATTACGGAATGACTTTCACGTTTTAAAGAGCCAATAACAGATACGAAGCAACGTAAACGGTCAAATGAAAGTACGAAAGAAAACAATTGATGTGAGAGAGAAAAGGACTGATTTTTTTTAACCTTTTAAAATATCCCGTGGATGTGACAAGAGGAGAAATTAAGTGAAAAAGAAGGGAAAAAAACTGATTCCCCTCCTCCCTCATTTCAACGCACTTATAAGAAAGCCTCATCATTGAAATTACACCATGATTTATTGTCATTAAGAGGGAAAGGTTCCTGCTCGTTAGTAAAGGCGAATTCAACTTGGAACCTTTAAACGGAGAAAGAAAAGGGGAAAAAAATCTACATTTTTTTTTTTTATCTAAGCGATAATAAGGCTTCACTGTAAATGAGACAGTGGCTAATAAGTAATAAAAATTTATTAGCTCCGTAATAAAGGCCATTTCGGCAAGAGCATTGTCAATCACCATAGTGGCAGCAGTCTGAAAACCAGTACGACCTGATTAAAGAGATAATAAAGTAAATTTTTTTTTATTTCTTTGTTACAGCAATAAAAAGTACTTGGAAGGAAAATTGGTCTGTTACAGCAATGACACTTTAAACGATAGCGTCTTCAATAAATTCCGTGATTAGGGCGGAGAGGGATGGGATTTGTTTGCATAACTGTTGCAGAGAGCAAATTCGGTTGGATCTTTAAAATTTGTCTCCATTAATAATGAAGTCGAATGACCTTTTTATTCGCAGCAGATTTTTGGAAAGGGAGGAATTATTCTAGCGAGTTTTTATTGTATGCCATGATCGTTGTGTTTATGGATTTTATACTCTTGAAACTTTAAGTTTAAGCGTATAAATTCTTCTTATCCTTTTATATTTGATTTTTCACTTATGATAATTTTTATTTGCGTAATTTATTCTCGATTACTTTCCTGGTCAGCCATTCCAAAATTATTTGTTCTTTGCCATTTATTGAATAATTCAATCAAGGCACTGATGAGACTTTATGAATATCGCATCATTCTGTTTCTGAAATAACAAAACACGCTTGTAAGATGCTTAAAATATTCGTAACCTATAATTTGAAGATAAGTGAAAATATATACACGCTAATTTATTTACATGCATTTTAAACTATTTGAGATGATACATTTATCATATATAAGGACTTTTTTTTTTGAATTCATAAGTTAAAGAAAGGCAATAATTTTACAAGAGTAATAACTTACTTTCCAAATTTAATTATAATTTTGATAACATAACTTTACATTTGGGACTTTTGTTAAGAATTGTAAAGTTTTCAAAAAAGAAACCAGAGCTTTTTTTAAAAAAGGGAATAAGAGGCGCATATAAATCAAAGTATATGTATCTAAAATTAGCAGTTCATACTATCTTCAAGAAACTATTTTTTAAATTTATTTTTAATTTTCGGTTCGTGAAAATCTTTCAGAAAGACAGTACTTATTAATTGCAAACATATTGTAAAGATTTCATAAGATCTCTCTGAAGGAACAAATTTGTTTCAAAAAATTTGTTAATTTCAAAATTGTATTCCTCCTATTATTGCAAGGTCAATTCAATTTTGTTTACTTATTTATCAATTTACTAATTCATTATAACAACTTTGTAATAAATAAGCAAATTTTCTGTGTCTTTCATAATGAAATATTGTTATATAAAGAGACAATTAGAAGTTACTTGTAAAAGAGAACATTTATTACTATATATGTGTACACGAGCTACAAAATGAAAACGATTCCTTTATTATATTTCAATTTAATGTAACACGATTGAGAATGCACATTTATGTATATAAAATCCCTATTTCTTTTGTCAATAAAGATTCGCTTACCATTGTGATAATCCAATTATGTTGTTACTCAATAATAATTATTGTAAAGTACAGTAGATTAACTATTATTTACAATAATCAACTTTTTTATATATTTTTCCATGGATTTTTGTAATTGAGTTTTAAGATGTTAAGATATTTTTTTCTTCGTATTTAAATAAGAAGGTCATCATTTTCAGATTGTTTTCGCTATTTGTTGAAGGACCTGGCCCAAACATGAACTTTTTTCACATAAAAAGCAAACCCAAAATCATTACGCTTGAATGGCTGTAATATGAACGGTAGTTACATATTGCAAGCTTAAAATTAAAACATTAAATAAATACATAATTTTTCAGTTTATCAAACCAGTTTTTCTTCATAATTCACAAGCAATGAGTATGTTATCAACAATAATTTTCCATTCAAAGTAAGACTTATTCACAAATAACGTTTAAAATACTCATTAAATGACATAAAAAAATGGAATCTTTTTATTTGTAATTTCTTAAAATTGTACCTCTTTAAGCCTAGAAATAAACATAAATTAAAGAGAAGGTTTAGTTAAGGCTTTAAGCCTTTTTAAAGAATTATTCCTTTAAAATCACATCTATGAATAAACACACACACACACACACACATATATATATATATATATAACTTTATACCAGGCAACACGAGCAATGAAACATAACAAAAACGGATTTGTTAAAAGAAAATACATCTGCGATAAGCAACACAAAATTTTAAGTGAAACATAGCTACAGGATCAATATTTATAATACGCTGAACCGTTTTAATTAATTAATTTTCCTGTTTTGTTTTACTTAGGGGTAATCCGAAACTAAGAACGCAATTTTTTGTAAAAAAGTGTAAAACGTGTAAATAATAGTCACCTATTTAATGCTTATAATTATTCTACGTCACCAAAAATAACGTATAAATGTCAAACTACATTCATATCTCCTTCCTCTCCGAAAGGCACTGCGAATAATTTTTCAATAACAGCTCGGAACCCTAAACTCCTTTGCCGTAAACAGCGTCCAGCAATCTCACAGCCCAGCGGATAACAATATCATCGTAAACGCCGTAATACTCACCTACCATGAAGTCCTCAAGAATCAGATACGATTTAATTTTAATTCAACCGCCATGTCTACACACACGCATGCATGTATTGATGCATTGTGCGCCCGGAAATGCGAGAGTATGTATCTATATTCACGGATGTATATTCGCGCGTATTCAAATTAATTCAGCGTCGTACTAATCACAATAGCGACCAGGGAGTCACGGAATCTAGATTTCACTTATCTTGACCACGGTCCAGTGACTGCCGGCCACAACAGATGCTTTATCACAATCATGCTCTTCAAGTGTGCGAGCTCCCGCACCCCTTCAGATCCTTAGAGCCACGGTTTCACATCCATTAGCTAAAGATTAATGGCCTTCCCCCAGAAATCTCTCTAGCTAAGTCACGTGACACTGGTGTCCCATTCCAGATCCCCGAGGCACCACCCTGGATCTAATTCCTAAGTTTTCCCCCCTTTAGTATCACGCTTTACCTGGTTTTCCCACTTTAATTAACCTTCTGCTATTTTCTGCGAATACTTTTCCCAAGTTTTCCCATTTTCCTGGAGTCCCGAAAATTAGCGGGCATTCATTGGTCCGGCTGCTACCTCCTTCTATTAGGTTTATAAATTCATTTACTCTGTCTTATGTTTACGGGTGTATTTATCGCGAAATAAAAGTTATCGTTCGTGGTGATGGAGAGAGTGTAATCATGCAGTTGGAAAGTGAAATTTAAAATATGTGCGATTTATTGTGAGCAGCGAACCGGGAACAAATTTCAACACGGAATGGCTTTCATTCGAAACTGTAAGGCAATTGATTTCTCTTACTTTGGATAAGGTATTTTAAACAAAAACTGTGCACTAATAAATCTACATATTTTAAACATTTAGTTTTTGTTTTATACTTTATATATTGAGCATATCTGAGTATTCATCAAACACGAGTTCATACTTATTAATATTTCAAACTCGCAATCTGAACAGCATTCCAAAATTATTACTTTAATTGATTTAAATATGAGACTACTAAAAAACTCTTTATGTTTTTTTCAAAAATATGCCTCAGGACAGAAGTACCTTTAGCCTATTTGCTTATTTCACAATATTTGAAGAATTCGAAGTTTTCAATTTCCTTAGAAAACAAATTTTCAAATTTTGGAAACGCATGTGTTTTGTGGCGGCAAAAATAAAAATGATATGTTTTTATAAACATTATATATATATATATATATATATATAAATTTAAGAAGTATTTTACCTATAAAAATAAAATGCATGACAGATAACCGTTTGTACTCGCAACTTTTGGGTTCTATTATTGATTATTATGACAGACTGAAAATGAAAGGTAATAATGGAAAAATTATCGCAAAGTTAAATTTTCAAACAATAGTTTTATTAATTAATTAATTATTATATTACACACACACACACACATACATACATACATATATATATATATATATATATATATACATTGTTTGATTTTATAAAAACACACTTTGGTTTCACAAATATTCAAGGTAAGAACGCTTTTCTTGAAGTTATTCATCAACATTATGCTAAAAAATCACTATTCTTAGTAATTCAAAATCATAGTGATCCAAGCTGGCATTTTCAGTGTATTCTAATGGAATATGAGAAAAATTAAGATTTGATATAGACCACTTCTATCATTTTTTTTCAAAGAAAGCTAGAAATAAATTTTGATGTTTAATTATCGGTATTAATTTAATAAAATTTTACTTTTTATTTCTCTCTCTCTCTCTCTCTGTATATATATATATATATATATATATGTGTGTGTGTGTGTGTGTGTGCGTGCGTGCGTGCGTGCGTGCGTGCGTGCGTGTGTAGTGTATGTATACATAAAAGAATGATAATATTACTTTGAAAACGAGATTGAAATCATTATCTTCATAATTAATTAAGATGAACTTAACATTACTGTCAACATAAGAAATATAATATATTATATATTATTACTTATTTTATTCTTAAAAATTCTTATTTAACAGTTTTAATATTTTTTGATTATAAAATAAGATATTTTTGTTTGGGGGAAACATTTCCTTCAATCCAACGCTTACATGAAACATTTTTAGAACAGACAGAAATTCAATACTTGAATCCATTTTTGTGCTGTTATTGGTTATAATAAAAATATTCAAAAAACGTTATAATAACTTGAGAGGGAGAGTAAGATTTCAAGATAAAACACTCTGCATAAAAAGAGTAAATAATTTGAAATGCGTTTAAAAAAAAAAAGAAATTAAAACTTTTCAAAAGTAAAATAATTGCAATGTTTAATCGTATAAAATCAGATACGCAGTAACCTTATTGTTTCATTTAAGAGCAATTCGTTAAGTATATAATCGTCAATGTCAATAAGATGAGATCTCTCTCCCAGCACATGAAATCACAACCTTCATTCATTCTACTTCGTGTTTCTTTTTCAGAAAGATCCACCCTGGGGGAGGGACTATGTGTCTAACTGCAACATAAATTATCTAATTTATGTGTTGAGACAGTCTGAAAACTGTCTCTTTTATCATTGAACTTTTAGACGCATGAGATCATGAAATCTTTTGTTTGGTCTCAAAAAGGTATGTCATCATAAGATTTCGTCATAAGACAACTTTTTCGCTAAATGTCATCCGATAAGAAGTAAAAGGGCAATGTCCTTATTGATGAAATCTACTAAGACAAACCCTTCGTCAAGTTGCAGAATATAGTACCAACCAGAAGGACATATGTTAATCTCCGAGATCTGGTGATCCAGATTTAGTTCCAGAGGTTTATTCCCGTCGACGTTGTTGGCAGAAACCTGTTCTAAATATGCAGGTGACGGAGCCGTCGAATACGTAGACGTAGTCTTCGTTAATCCAAGCTCCTATCTTGATGGATGAAACATCCTTGCCAAAAGTAAGAGAACTACAATGATTAGCCTTGTTCTTGATGTTAAGTGGTTTTGAAAGATGTTCCATGGAAGAGATCTTCTATTCCGAAGAAATGGCTTCTGTCCGCAGGCATATACATTTTCTCGTTTCTCAGAGCCTTAACCACGAGCTGATAAATGACGTCCTAACGGATGTTTTTCTTTAATTAAACACCTCCTTGGCGTTAACAGCAATGAAAATTTATTATGTTACGAGGTATCGTCTTTCTTTTAATTCTACTGTCCTATTTGGGATGCATGAAAGATAAAAACGAGTAAGTAGGTGAGAATTTTAAGGCAGCTCAGATCGCAAGGAAGTTTATACACAGTGCTGGGTGGTCCAAACCTTATACAGGGTTGTTAACTTGTTGGTGTATGTTATAAAAATGCTTAAAATACCACAAATAGTTAAAAATAAAGTGATAAAAGAAAATTTAAGTGATGAATTGCATTCTAAAATTTATTTAAGAAAATAATTAACTAACACATATTGAAACAGTCATAAGTAGCTATTTAATAGCTCAGAAATTAAACATTCAATTATTTTTTTCTAATAATGTGATATTTAAAGATATAGTAAACAATTTTCAACTGTTCTTAAAGTATTATCAAATATGGATAAGATTTTTAATAGAAGAAGTATTATTAATACAGTCCTTCTCAAAAAGATTACTTTATGATCTTTGGTTATTATTCAAATTGAAAAGGTGTTAAAAAGATTCTGAAATTCGTCTGAAAAGTGTTTCTAATCTTATTTTGACTGTATTCATAGAACAAAAAATACTTAAATAAAATATACTATTTAAATATGTCTAATGGTTGGATTGAAAATGATTAAAATGTTTTATCACAAAATCCTAATAGATATTCTGATTAAAGTATTTTATACAATAGAAGGATAAAGTAGCAATTGTATGATCATAATGTGAGAAAAATGAATTATATCTACAAGCTTATTCACAGATTTTAAAAAGCTCAAATGCTGATTTGAGCTTTGCTGCTTTTAAAATATTGTTTCATCAAAAAGCATTTTTAGGGAATCAAATACTTTTAATTAGACCTAAAATTTGTATCACAGAGCAAAATTTAAAAGAAGAAATATTCAATAGTATTAATAAAAGAAACCAAAATATCAGAGTAAAAAATAATTTAAAAGTAGGCGGATTAGAATATTAAATATTATGAACATCATTTATCTAAACTTCGGTAGCAATATTTTAAGTTTGCAAAGCATTTTAATAATTATAAAGAATAATTCTAATTACAATATAGCTTATAAGATTCGTTTATTTTTAATTATGGGAACAAAATTGAAGAATTAGTGTACTATTATTACAATTCTAAAATCAAAGAAATTAAAAAAGGGGGAGAGGGCATGCAAGAATTTAGCATGTCGTTTGGGAAAAAAAAATATTTCATCTTTCTTTGTGTCAAAAATCGATGTTCATAACTTAAATTAATTTGGAAAGACAGTGAAACACTTTTTTAACAAACATACTAAAACATAAAAATGTTGTTTAGTTACAAAAATAATTATCTAACACAGCTCTAAATAAATTTTATTCTCTTCAATATTTTATAATTGTGAGGGGGAATAGGAGTTTGAATACTGTCGTATCTTTAACAATATATTGCAACAGAATATTTAACTTTTAATTTTGAAGATTTAGAAAACAAATGCTTACTTATATATATATATATATATATAAGTATCCTTTTGTGCGAAATTCACACAAATCCATTGTTTAATTCCAATCTTAATGAAATTTTCACCCTTCACCTTCAAAATAAGAAGTAGGTCACCGTCTATATAAGATTTCGAAAAACCACCCTACGGGGAAAAGAAATCTCTATTTATATATGTTAGGTACATTCATATCTGACAATTTATAAATACTAACCATAAACTCCTATTACAATATTCAAAACTAGAGCGCAATTAAAAATATTTTATATTTCAAACCATGAAATAATTCATTCGAATTTATTTTAATGCGTAATCTGTATAAATTTTTAGAAAATAGAATTTTTTTTTTTCATTTGATAAAATATTAGAAATATATATGGTTGTTAAAAGGGAATGTTAGGGGGGGGGGGGGTTTTTCAGGGAATTTTTAGATGGATAGTTAAGCTTGTTTGTACTAGCTGAATAACTTTGGAGGAGGGGACAAACACTTTTTGTGGTAAGTATTAACTTGGAAATGCCATGGTTTTCCCTTTGCCAATTAGATGTGACTTCTCAAGAGTGGATAGTTTATTAACACTCAGGACGGACAAATGAAAAACATAGTACACTTGCGATAAAAGGTGGGGTAGAAGTGATTATCATGTTCTATCTAAATAACATGAACAGAATTATTCGCGATTGGTAAAATTTTGCACAATTCACCTAGAACCAAAATATGGGGAATCACAGTCTACGTGTCATTTTGAAAAAAAATTAGGCCCATCCCATAAATAAAGCCTTTTCACTCTGGTAATGACGGGCACACAACTAAGGATACTTCAGCTAGTAGTTTATCTTGAAAATTATCATTCATATTTAAAGATAATGATAGTTTTTCAGAGTTACAAATAACAGCCAATACAAAATGAGGAACGGTGAAAAAAATTACATTTTAATATGACTATAAATAATATAATCTCAGCTACGATTTGGAAGTTAAGGAAAAAGCTGTATAATTTTAAAATGATGGTCAGAGAGAGGTATTAAATATTTTTATACATATGACGAAGTGTAAAATTTTGCACTGAAATGGAAGTAAATTATAGTTAAAATTTTTCTCAGTTATTACATATTTAAGACAACTGGATACCTCATTTCATGCTTTTTTGTTAATGAACAGAATTTATATTTTTCAACATTTTGAGGTTACAAATTAATGTCGCTTTTTTTTTCCCCGTGGAAGACATTTTGCACGAAAGAAAACTTTAAAGTGAATTGCCCAGATTAAAAGCTTTTTAAATCCCATAAAGAAAGAAAATTAAACATTTTTATTTTAATTGCCTGTAAATCATCTTAAAAACATCATATTTACCGACATATCTTAAAGTACATTATTAGGAAGTATTTCATTTTCTGAAAAATATTTAAAGCTAAGTAAGTTGCAGATAACTAATTTTCTTCCTTAAAAAGGTATTGTAAACACAATTATTATAAAGAATATCACTATTTTTTTTAAGATAGTTATTATGTTAGACATAAAAGTATTTACTGTGTGTATGCAAATTGTATAAAATTTTTTTAATGGAATATAGATATAAAAAAACATTTGTAACAGTCTTTTAATGCTTAAAATACTTCCATATATATATATATATATATATATATATATAGAGAGAGAGAGAGAGAGAGAGAGAGAAAGAGAGAGGAAACTTTCATTTCCAAAAAAATAAAATACCCTAATAAAATACCCATGTAATTTATAATTACAGTAATGTAATGATTACAATATTCATTACTTATAATGTGAGTATAATTATAATAAATATAGACATTTTAGTCTCATATTATAATTACAGCACCAAATTATTGTTCAGTTAAATAATTATAGTGATTATTAAAGTTTTATACGCTTCATTAATAGCAATTGTTACTCTGAGTCCATTCAAAAACAAACATTGAATCAGTCATAAAGTTCTTATAATACATACCTAAAGAAAATAGCTGGGAATAAAACTATACACATAGTTTTATTCCTAACTATTTTCTGTTACTAAGTGTAGAGAGATGTATCAGTTTCGTCCACTACAAGCTTCTTTATTAGAATTAAGTAACTACTCTGAATTTTTCCCAAAAGATTCATGGGAATACTATATTTCTTTTATCTAAATATCTAACAAGTTTTTAAAATTTAAAAAAGCGAAAGAAAAAAAAAGAATGTAAGTAGTTTATTTCTCTCGTATTTGAAGATATTATTTTAAACACTGAGAAAACAAATCGTATAAATACTTTTCGGAGATAACGATAATTATAAACGTTTTTCTGATTAATCTGATAATTATATTACTTAGATATTTGAAGTTATTAGATGATACAAGTTGCACAAAATCTTTGGAGATAACGACATCTACAAGTGCGTTCTTTTCTGCTGATTTATTTGGTAACTATATAAGAATCATATTAACGGTTATTAGAGCAAAAGAATACCTCACGAAAAGAAGAGTTGATATTGTTATTCATGAACAATAAATAGAAAAAGGAGTTACTTTATTTGTTTAAGCATAAAACCTTTTTGTGATGTATTACATTCACGAGTACAATTTTCTACTAAATACTGTCTTAAAAAATAAATATACATTTCCTTAAATTTAAGAATTTTTTTAAAAATGTCCTGGTTTGTATACACTTAGCGAGACATGTTTTTTAATCACCACTGTTAATTTCAACTATTTTAATATATGTTTTTCAACTAATATACATTTATCAAAGCTATATCTCTGTTGAGATATTTTAATGCATCAAAAAAGCATTTTTAAGTAATGCAAAGGAATGTTCTCCTATAACTTATAAAGGTCTAATATTCTTTGAAAAATTCTTCGGAGGGTATCAGTTTTTCGTATAATTTCCGGATTAATTTTTGAGACTGATTCCTGAGCCTCGGAAATTACTTAATATAAGTGACCCGAATGTAAATAATGTAACACAAAAGTAAAGCTAAGCCAAACAAACATTTTTGAAATTCAGCATATTTTTCTTATATTATCACTGAAAAAGCAATTCAAAATGTGTTCTGTTGAAACAATGCACGGTTATTTATCAAAGAAACCCATGACTTCTTCAAATTACGTAACAAAAGCTTAGCGATAATGAAGAACATATTAAAGGAAATTGTACGTGAAGAGTAATACTGGCGTTACTAGAAGACCGTTTATAAATTTATACATTAGTATTGCTTAGCAGACAAGTTATAATCAGGAATGCAAAATATAGAAACAGTAACTGGTTACATATTAGAATATTAGCGATATAAATAGCATCAATGGAATTTATTCAATAGAATAAAGCTCGATAAGTAGGATGTATTGGTACTAGAGCCAATCCGGGTTAATCGCAGAGCGGGAACAAATGAAATAAAATAAAACATACGTACAGAAAAACATCTTTCAATTGAACAAATCGAGTACGAATCACATTTACACAAGATAAAGACATCTTTGTGAAGAATATATACATAAAAAAGGTTTTAAAGTTGTTTCATCGCATTTTCCGTTTAGATAATGTAGTATTGTATGCCATTTGTCACTGGTGATGACAGGTGTTAGTAAGGTTTTGTTGACATTGCACAAAATATTTGTAAAGTCAATCTCGTTCCCCCTTTCCTTTTCTACATGCGTAGCTGTTTGAAGATTTCAGTAAAGAAAATATTTTTTTCAAAATACATGGATGAAAAAAATAAATATTGTTATGAAAATTTGTAGATTGTTTCTCAATTAAAAAAAAAAAAAGTCTTTGTGCAGTGTGATCCGGGTTATCCGGAGATCCGAGGTAAAGGGATCCGATTTAATGAGGTTCTTCTGTTCATTAATAATAAATCCTACAAATGATTTTTGTAATAACAGTTCAATTTAAATATCAGAAAAATTTTGAAACCGTTTGTACATTCTTGTGTTTTATTACAAATACATGAAAAGCCATAATCTCACTTTGAATATTTTTGAGAATTAATGTCTAAGATATAAAAACAATAACAAGATACCCTTACTTTTAGTAAGATCTATTTTATTTGTTACAGATATATATATCTATATATATATATTCAAAAGTTTTCGGACAATAAAAACAATTTAATAATTTGATGAATACTATTTTAGCGTTGCTGTTTTGCTATTTTACCTACAAGTGATTCCAAAGAATGCGGAGTAAATGATCCTTCACAAGAGGTTATATTTTGAGTTGCGCGTTTGTTTCATTGTTTAAATGTAAGTGGAATAAAAATAGAATAGCCATTGTTTCATGCTTTTACCTATTCTGTAATTCATATTGTTAAGAAAATTAGCTTATGAATATGATATTGTACCTATCATTCATATATACTGTCTTATAAAATAGTTTGTTCGGATAAATATCTCATTCTATGTAATAAAATAACTCAAAACCAATATTCTTTTTAATGGTGTCACCTTTAATTTGTAAAGTCAGCAATCTCTTCTATATTTAAGGAAATTATAAATTTACAAAGTAAATTTTTCGACTGAAGAAATTATATATGATTTAATTAATCTAATTGAATATACTAAATCGAACTAGTAAACAGATAAACAGCTCAACCACGAATCTGAACTATTATTCTGACGATATCACATCGTTAGGGGTCAGAGAAATAATTATTCAATGTGATCAGCCAAAGTGTTTAACCATTATATTTAGGTTTTTTAATTATTAGTGTCAAAGTAAATTAAATATGGGGAGTGGTTAACTTAACTCGTCGTTAAAAAATAAATTGAATAATGATAATAACATCTAATTAACTTTTAGATTCAATACAGAAGACTTCTAAAATGACGGGATCCGAGTCAAGCATATACGCTTAGTATATCGTCTTACAGTTGGTTGAGCCTCTCTACCATTCCTATGACTCTTCTAATTCCCTTGTCTCCTCATTCCTTTTTGCTATATTTCTTCTTAAACAGTAAGGCTTATTTACATATATCAGGGTTCTTTCACAAGACGAGGTTTTCATATTAAATATCGTAGTTAAGTAATAGCCACAGAGATTAATTAAAGTTATATACCCGTGAGAACCTGTAACAATGTACATAGTTTGGAGTAATGAACGGGAGTAAAATTTCTTTTTATCAAAAGAATTTGCTTTCATTTATCAGATTAATTAGAATAACTTCAAATAATTTATTTTTGTTCGTGTGTATTTTCGTAAACATAAATCAAATAATTTTAAAGTATCGTCTGTAATACGCACACAACCTGACTTTTATTTATTTATTGCTTTTCTGAGTTTTAGCATGAAAAAAAAAGAGTTAAGTTTATCGTAATAACTGGGGAACTGCACCAATAATTTTACTTACTGTTTTACATCTACTAAAATTCAGTTACATCAAAAAAAATTTCTAAGTGTAGGCTGTATTAGAAATTAAACAAAAAAAATTGTTTTTAACTCTGGATATATATTAGTCGGTATTCACTCTGTTATAATAGAGAGAAGTAAAAGTCAATTTTCCGATTAATAATTCTAATACGCTCAAAATTTACAAGGAAATAAGACAAGTTAAAAATAATAATTAAATTAATATTTTGCTGAAACCAAAAAACGCATTTCGTTTCAGAGATATATACATAAAAATTAAGATAATAATGGAGCAAATGTGAAAACAGACGTAAAGCTACAAAATGACTTATAATACGCAATTTCATTCTTAGATTACTTTGTATACATACATTTAAAGCATGGCCATTGAAAACGCATTTTGTAGAAACATTTATTGTGCAAATTGTAAGAAGAGGTAGCACTTTTTTGCAAAGTCATTCTTTTCAACTGGCACAATTCGTTGCAACAAAAACTCTTTTTCATTTTCCTATACGAAATCCTCTTTTACAACCATTATAAAGCAGTGTTCCATTTACCATTGAAACTGTATAAAAGAAGCCGCGGTCATTTGCACACTAGTTAAATAAAAAGTACGAATGACGAGGCAGATGCATTATCAATGAGTTAGTATTGAAAATAACGGACTGCAAGAGAAACAAGGATATTGCGACCTATGATTGCTATTCATTTAGGTAAGCTACAACAGAAATCCCCTTTTTATGCTTCAGCATAAATAGATTCAAAAGTCTTTCCTCTTTGCATTGAAAAACGTTGGTCTTAATAAAATTTTAGACATGAGAAACAAAGATAAAAGCTGGAAAATAAAATTATAATGAGGCTTTCAAAGTGGTATTCAGTAATTTATTAGGGTTCAAGTTGCAGTAGTAAATTTTCAATTTCATTGGCCTAAATTCCTATTAAAAAAAATCTGATTGCTATAGCTATAGTGATCCTGGAATATAATTAATCATTGGTTATAGAGAACTTTTTGACTAGTTCTGACTGAGAGAGCTCCTCTTTAACTAATATTATTTTAAAAGCTTTAAGTCAATTCATGAGGTAGCGGAAGTCTGCTAGAGGTGTGAACTGAAATTTTCCTTCCACATGTTTTTTTTTTCTTTTTTTTGCGTTTTTTTTTCAAAGGTAATTTTACGCACACATATTAGGATCCAGAAAAATAGCATTACTAAGCCTTTGTCTCAGATCCTTCTCTTCCATTCTCCTCAATATGTACTCAGTCAAATAATACATATCCTCCCCCCATCGGATGTAAAAAGGAAAAAGTAAAAGAAATACTA
>BMAW01065638.1:2413335-2424327 GCA_019974015.1 Nephila pilipes | reverse complement strand
AAGTATTCATTATATATATATATATATATATATATATATATATATATATATATATATATATATATATATATATATATATATATATATATATATATATATATATATATATATATATATATATAATTATGAATACTCAACATTATAGAACGTTAATCAATATGCTAGGCTAACCGAATAGCCGAATAAATAAATATGATACTAAAAATGTATAAAATTATTCAGTATAGTAAATGCATTAAAATTTCTAAATGCCCATATCATATGAGCTTTATTAAAAAAAATTATAAATGATTTTGTTATATATTTTCTTAAATTAATTTCAAAACTCGGATCAAAGTATCATTTTAATAAGATAGAAAATTTTAGTATTTGAAATAAATATAGTTGAATCATTTGCAGAGATAGAAAAATTATTATTATTTATTATTGAAAATATAAAGATTATGCATAAAATTTACAAGATTTAAGAACCAGGGTCTAATTTTTTTTTTTTTTTTTGTTATCTATGAGAAAATTGCAAAAGATAAATCATAACAGAGTTTAAATTATTCTTAGATATAATGAAGTAGCGCCTGAAAATTGAAATAGCAATCGGATTTTACAAAAAATTATGAAAATCTTTTTCTGAATTGTTAAATTTAAGCGCAACAGCTGAATAAAAATAGGTATAAAATTGCATATTTACAAATAACATATTTAAAAAAATTACATTTTTGCAACTTTCAGTATTTTATAACTAATACACATATATATATGAGGTAAATATGTTCAAAATTCACTGATTTTAAAAATTATTAACAAATATCCATTTCACTTAAGAACTATAAAAGAGGTTATTGAAATTTAAATCGGCTTTTATTTGCAATATTTATTAATAAATAGCTATAAATATGGATTTAGTTTATCTTAAGGGCTTAAGTAGAAGTATTTATTAGTGTAATGTATGAATATCTAGTTTTAAGCACTTCAATTAATTATGTTAGCATTTACATAATTTTTAAGTGTGTTTAGATTTCTATTGTTTATTTCCCAGTTCTATTTAAGACGCTTATTTTCCGGCTATTCCTAGAACAACAGCGCTGAATAGCTTCTGAAAATTTCCATAACATGCGTGACCGAAAAGAGGGTAGCAGACATGTCAACACGCCCAGAGGTTTTTCCGTAAAATCTACACTCACAGTCAATGCAAAAAGTCTATCTTCGAGCTATGTAGGGTATAAACCATTAATCTTTTTCCTACCACTGACGATACTCTGAGTCCTGGAAAGGTTAAGACCACATAACCGACAAGTATGACACCCTGTCGTTTCTTCCCTATATAACTTTTTTTTTTCTCTTGTCGCCCTGCGTCTTAATTCTCGAAGAATTTTTTCTTTCTTTTCTCCACTTTTTCTTTCCGTTCTTTTTTCTATTTCTTCTTTTTCTTTTTTTTTTCTTTCTACCATCACTGACTCTGGGTGTATTTCGGGTCCAGTAACGAACTCCGTTTTAGCCCTTGCTGCTCACTACCAAGAAGGCACTAGTAGTCTATAAATAACGATCCCGAATTTGGCGCGAGGAGTTTCTGACGGATGGTTTCGGAGACCTAAAGACTCCTTGTTGCGGAATGTTGCTGGGTTATAACGCGACAGAAAAGTTGCAGAAAAAGTGAATGTAAAAAAAAAGCAAGATATCAAAGGTTGATTTTTCCTGTACTATAAAACAGATTCGAAGAAACGAAAATAACGGTTACGTAGTTTTTGTTGAAATAACAGGAGAGACGGAAACTGATGAGAGGTGTAAAGAGCGTAATAACAGGGCCATTGTTTCTATGTATAATTCCCTAGATTATCCTGAATTAGTTTTGTTACTTCTAGATCCCTTTCTTTATTTTTTAAACAGAATATCCTTTTGTTTGTTTTAAAAACAAACGTTTTGCTTTTCTATCACATCAGTGGTAGTTGGTATGTGAAAGACGTAGTTAAGTCTCACTTTTTTCGTAGCGTATTCATTGAGTTAGAGAGAATGTTACGTTTAATTTTTTGATTAATAAGGACAACTTAGAATACTAAACTGTCAGAATTGTATGTACAAATTTATTACTTAGATTCATGATCGTTGGATTATAATTTTTTTGCATGTTATTAATCGTTTTTTTGGAGTACTAAATCTACTTTTGCATTAATATTTCTCCATTGTTTTTAAAACACAAGTTTTCAAATATTAAGAATTTTCAAGAACTTTGTTAATAAATAGCAGATATTTCCTTTATAATCTGGAAGTTACTTTTAAACTCAAGCACAAAACATCACACGTAGCTAGTTTGTCAATTGTGATTTTTCATGATAGGAAAAGCCTATTTAAGAATTTTTTATAATGATCTATTACTGTGAACAAAAGATCCCTCTAATTTAAATTTCATACCCTTATTGTGAATACACACACACATGATATTCATAGAAATGGTTATCAAATATGAAGTTCATAGGATAAATTTATTTTGAATCAGACAGAAATGTAATTCTGAAACTTATTACTAAAGAATGACGAATATTAGTTTATTTCGGGCAAGAATATTCTATATATTTATGATACGTACGTGATAAATTTAATTAATCCTCTTTTTTAAATTTGTTAATTTTAACGCCGCTCCTTTCGCGTTTAAACTTACTTTAACTTTCATTTTAAAGTCGATCGAATCTTATTTACCTGTTAACTTCTCAAGCACCATTAACTGCTGAATTAGAATAAATTTGGAGAAATCCCCTTTTTATGAAGAATAAAATCTCTCGGCAACCGTTTAACGGTCTTTTTTCGTCCAATGGTACTTGCCGCACTATACGCGCAGCTCTGAGCACTGTTAGTAATACCTGTTTAACTTAGAATTTTGTGTTCGCTTCTATGTAATATGTTCTCCACGTAATAATAAGATGCCAGAAGCTTAAACAAACAATAATATAATTATTATAGATGGTTACTTTTACAATTACGATATGAAAACAACATCTACATTCGAAAAGAATTGATAATCCCATTTCATGTATGGGTTCATTAATCCAAACTAGACTGATGTAATTTCTTTACTAAATAGTTCTGTATTAAAAGTGGAATAGTAACTGATTTAATAATTTTGATTTGAGGAGGAATAAATATCGATAAATGTTTTCTGAGAAATTCTCTTTTAGATTTACTTATGTGCCCATTCAGTGTAAAAAAATATATTTAAAATTTCACATCACGGAAAGAACTTTACAGCATATTTAGTACATAAATAATAAGAAACTATAAAAATCTTTCCAAGATTTGTAATTTTCGGAAAAGAATTAGAAATTAAAGTTACAAAAAAAAAACTTTGAATTGGGCTATTAAAATAACGTTATGAATTTTAGGAATTTTGTTTTGGTTATTTTAGTTCTTTGTAAGTATAACTTTTATAAAGCATTTTTTTCTTATAGGAATATATAAAGTTATTTTTTGGGGTTTTTTTTTATTTAAAAAACGAGCTTTATGAAGTATAAATATCGAATAAAATCTGTAATATTGATTTACAAATAATAACAGGTCGAAATGGCAACATTTTGAGTTGCCCTAATAGTATGGACAAGAAGAGCAACTCACTTTTTCAAAGGTAAGGTGAAGCTACTATTAAGAAGAGAAGATATTAACTAATAACAATAACTGAATTTGGTACGAGATTTGTTCTTCGTTAGATAAATATTTAAAAAATTGTTTATTGTTGCAAAAAAAAAAAGAACTTTCAACGGAAATAAAAATAATAGACATTTTCAGTACAAAACAAAATCGTAAGCTTGTTTAAAAAACTTTATAATAAATCAACATTATTATAATTTTACTTATAGCTGCTTATTATTAGATGTGAATATAATGCAAATAACATTTTACAAAAGGTGAGTGACAAAACTTAAAACACAAAATATCTTTAAAGTCTGCTAATTCGAGAATGAGAAATAAATATTTTACATGATAGTGAAGAATAAATCATATGAATTATAAGATATATATCACTCTAATCTTATATACATGAAAAAGGAAATTTTATTACTGTTAACAGAAGCCTTAGAATTATTTTTAAGCATTATTGTACATGTTTACTATAAAAGTAACTCCTTCAAGGGATATAACTTACGGAAAAAAATGTCTGTCTGTTTCAAATCTTTTGTTAATTCTGATTATTCTTTCTCTCATTGTCATACGAGTCAAGAGACAAAAAAAATTTAAATAGGAAATTAGAATTAGAAAAAAAGAAAAGTCTATAGGCTCTTCCTTGACTTTCATTACATTTAAATTTTAGCCTTCTCTAGACAAAAGAATTACGAAAGCTTATTACCTTCACAAAGAATTATGCCTTTTTCAAATCATTATCTTGATTTAGGTATTGACCTATGTGTGTAAGGGAAATGAAGCAATTCACACATATCGGGTTCTTTCCTGTTAAATTAAATTCATAAAGTGATTACATTTTCTAGAGCTTAAGACATCGATGGGACATGCACGACTGATTCTTCAAGTAAAAAATGTTTTGAAATTTCCATTTCAATAAAAAATAGCAAAAATTCTCATCACCTTCTTCATTTGTTTCGTTTTACATTCTGTTAAAACATTAATTTTAATAATAATTAATTAAATTTGAACTGATCAATATTTATAGGAATAAAAATGATTTAACACGTTTACGTGTACAATGATCTTCGAGAACGCTAAAACAGGTAATTTATTGGATGTAATAAATATGGAAAATTTTTATTTGAAAATTTTCATCTGAAAAACAAGATTAATGTAAAAGGCGTTGACTTAATTAAAATAACCCAGTAAAAAGAAGGGGAAAAAATGTTGGATAGAAAATTTTTATATACCTTTAGAGAGAAAAATGGCTATTAAAGTATATGTGTTTTTTATTGAAAATTGAAAGGAAGGCTGGAGTAAAAGTTAATTTTATGATTCATAGCTTGTATACTTTCATTTCTTGGACTAAAATAATGCCTTATTATAAAATAATAATTATTTTCATAAATTTTTCTGATACTCTTAAGTTAGTGAGTGAGTAAAAGAAAATGTTTGAGGAGATAGAGACAATATGGTTATGATACCCCAAACAATATATTTAAGTTATCTAGACGTAGAAGGGGGGGGGGGAAACCTGATAGACAAGAAGAAGGATCGAAAATAAAGAAGAATCGGTAGGATATCCCAGAGAGGGCGCATTACCAGTGTTTATCACAGTAAACTCCATGACAAAAAAAAATATCCATACGGTTCCTCGGGGTCATGATTCTTGTACTTATGTAAAGAGGGTTAGCTCCTAAGAAGCAAATATCCTCAAAAACTTCGGCAAAAGTTTTTAAAATGTTATTATTTCAATTTTCTTAGTGAAAACATGATAGCTCATTCCGCCAAACTCTTCTCTTATGTTTATCTTCTAAAATGCAAAACCAGAGACAAATATAATTTTTTTTCTTTCAGTTTCAAATTGCTTTCAAAAATGTAAACTATTTCATTCATTTTGCTAGTAAATGATATAATTATGCAACGTGCATTTTACTAACATCAGAATATGTACACATACGTGCGTCTTCAAAAAAGTTTTATTATATTAAGATGTTTATGTTTTATCAGTAATAAAAAATCACTCAAATCCATCAGAACAATAATCATGAATTAAGTTGTTCAAAGTTATAGCTTTCCCAAGAGCAATAAAAACTTATATAAAGTTGTTCGTGAAGCTCTCTGAACCTGTTTATCTTGATTTCAGGATGAAATCGTAGTTCAATGCTTGCCTTAATAAAATCATTAAAAGGATTCATGTTGTAATTGCTCGGCACTGGAAAAAGGATTTGATAGAAAAACTTATTTGACTTCCAAAAATAATAATAAATTATACGCATTTAAATTTACATTTGAAAAACAAGATGAATGTAAAAGGCGTAGACTTAATTAAAAAAGCCGAGTAAAAAATCAGCATAATAATTACTAAGCAATTAAATGATTAAAAAATTAATTTTTTGGGAAGCCCTTCGATGCTTTGAGTACTCTTCAATAGCGCAGTCATAAAACGGTTATTTCGGAAGTCACTATAAAAGAAGAATGAATATTAAAAAGCAATTTCTTCTAATTGTAATTTTTTTTGTTTTATTATAGTCTGGCGGATTCTACGAATTGTCTAAAGATATTCATATTTTGATTTTCCTCATAAACTCAACAAAGATAGCTAGTTTAAATACAGAGAGAAGCATGAAGCAACGTCATATTCCCATAAAATATACTTTTAGATACCGTAAAACCTCTTCAGTCAGATTAATTGGACCAGAGCCTGTCCGGGATATCAAAAATCTGGGTTAGCCAGAGAATGTTAAAAAATTAAATAAAATAAAAGATACCAGCACAAAATCATCCTTATATTGAACAAATCGCGTATGAATCCTATTTACAGAAGATTAAGACGTCTACTAAGAAGTGTGCTTAAATTTGTTTTCTTGCATTTTCTATTTAGACAATGTAGCACCGCATGCCATTTGTCATATGTAATGAGATGTTTAATTAAGATTTTGTTGACTTCGCTCAGAATATTCGTAAGTCCCTCCTCTTCCCCCACCTACTTTCTTTTGATATGTTCACGGATATTCGAAGATTTCAATAATGAATATAATTTTTCAAAACCGGTGAATCTACTATTGAATATTCTTTAGGAAAATTGCATATCACCGATTATTATATTCGTGCAGATCGATTCAGGTTATGAGGAGATCCAAGTTAAAATGACCCAACACAACAAAATTCTGTTGTATAAGCAAACAAAAGACATAAGATTTTCTTAATTTCTTCATGTGTGCTTTGCTTTAATCCAGGTTGCCGAGGTAACCTAGTGGTCATAGTCGCGGATTCGCGGTGGCGTTGTTTTCGCCGAGTCATAGCTTCGAGACCTGATGCCACTAAAGACCAGCCGTTCGGCGGGGATGATTCTCACTAAATCTGGTGGAGGTCTCAAGTCCTCCCGTTGGCGTAGTGGGGAAGTTTAGAGATGGAGGTGTCAGCTCAGGTGTCGTCCTCGCTACTCTACTAAGGCTCAAAATTGAGATGTCAATCGCCAATAGCACTGGTGTTGCTTCTCATTACGACGCAAATAAACAATGGCAATTGACTCAGCCCAGGGAATTCTAACCTTATTTGTTTCACTGATCATTTCTCAAATGGATTGCCCCCTGCCCCGAAATCCTTCCCTTGTTCATAATTATATTATTAATGTCTATTTTCAACATAAAATTAGTATGATAAGAATGATGCAGTGAAGGGGTAAAAAGGAAATAGTGAAGAAAATATTCTCTACAAAAAACAGTTTTTTTAAGTATACTAAATACTAATACTCAAATCATACTAATATACACAATCGCATTTAAAATTCTAAAAAATAACGCATAAATATCTCCGATACAAAAAAAAAAAAAAAAAAAAAAAAAAAATAGAATTCGAGACAATTCCAAGAAAAAATCCATCTGTTCTCATATCAGAGAAAACATGAAGGATATTATTGTTTATCTTGAATAAAATATCAAGCTGCATTGGGATATTCTTGAGGATATACATAACTAATATTACTACAAATTATTGTTTACATTTCCTAGAAAAGAAAGTGCTAGAACCAATAAAAATGTAGACATGATTTTTTTTCCTGTTCAAGTTCACAGACCCTATTTAATATTTCCAGGGTTCCCTGGTATTTACTTTCTGAATGAGATGTACCGTATTTATAGTAACTTTTTGAAACTGAAAGAATAGTTCACACATTTTAAGTTGAATCCAATATAGTTAGTTTATTCTATGAAAGCAAAATTGTTTTTCGATGAGAGAAATGCGTAAATCTGCTTAAATTTAAAGTGTAGTCCAAACAAAGTTATTTCTCTTAGGATAAAATCCATCATAGTTTAGCTAGTTTTTTGATTAAATCTTTATTTAATTTCTTATCAATATACAAGTAAATAATTAGTAAACAATTTCGATTTCACGGCTAATGATTTTGTTCATTGTTCGATTGACCTATAAAGATTTAATTTAGAAAGCATAACTGTTTTATATCAGCAGTAATTACTTTCATTTAAGTCTTTTAAAGTTGAAAATTTTACATTTAGGAAATAATAAAATTAAAAGCAACACACAATATAAAAGCTAAAAAAAAAAAAAAAAATCAAAAATTGTATGATAAATATTTCTTTCTTCTTTGAAGCTGCAGGGTATTTCAAATTTATTTCATTAGAATGGAACGAGTCAGATAAATGTAGTTTAAATTTAAGGAAACAAAATAGCGATACAATTCTAAGAAAATCACAAGAGAAATCTCATTCTAAAACTGCAATGTATCTATTCAGTTCTACAAATTTTATAAATCCCATTAAGCACTTCATACTCAGTTACCTATTTTTCAGTATGTAGTTGAGTATTTTTCTATTGTCCATTTTCTCCAGTAAGATTTTTTGACCAAAGAATTAATATGTATACTTTATTTTTAATTCTTTTAATTAGAATAATTTTATTTTAAGTACTCGGTTTTATTTTGAAAGACAATCGCTATAAATGAACAAGAATAAGAATTTCATATGAATATATGAGAACTATTATATGTATATTGCTTATGGAGATAAAAATTTCTTAATTCTTTTTAAAATAAAATTATTTAACAATGTGTATGAATATGTATATATTATTTTAACGAATTACTATAATTTACTTTGGTTTAAATGTATTTTTTCATTTATTTACTCTTTCTTTTATTTTTTGGTTGAACTGTTGGTTTGAATTGGAATTTCTGCTTATTTTTGAATTTATATTATCTTGTTATAAAGTTATTCAAAGAAGTGTGATGGAACTCTGTTGTAATTTTTTTTTAAATAAAGTTTTATTTTTTAATTTTTAATTATTTACTTATTTAATGTGTATTCTTGGATATTCTGTAATATCATATTTTCAGCAATTTAAGGACTATTTACATTATGATACTTTGAATAACTAACAGAATATCTATTTTTGAACTTAGATATATTTTATTTTACCATATGCTTATTTTAATTTTGAAATATTTGTAATTTAGTAGTTGTAATATTTATTAATTTTAATTTCAGTTCCTTGTTAACGATAGTTTGTAATTTATTATAAATTTATTTGTAATTTAAAAATGATGTTTAATTGACATTAATAGTTCTCTATTACTATTCGTATGTGTGTTCATAATTGAATCATAATTCTTAAAGCATACATATATGCTTAATAATTATTGATAAATCTAATTGCTTTTATATTTTGTAACAATTATGGTATTTTTTAGATATTAACTATATACAAAATTAAAATTGGAAATAAATATATTTTCTTTGTTTCCTTTTTTTTTTATCTTTATTTTACTTTTCTATTTAATTTGTATAATTATACAGATATGTTAAGACACCGTAAAATATGTCACTTAAATATAAAATTAGAATTTTTGTCATATTTTAGATATAACACTATTTTATAACTAATTTTTTTTTTCTGTTGTTAATTTTGAACCAATTGTATTTTTTAGATATCTCTTAACTAGTAAATTATTTTTATATCAAAGAAAACTATTTCCCGTTGAATAATCTCTGAATAAAAGAATTAGAGAGGAATAAAGAAATCAGGAATTTTTATTTGTATTAAAAATAAATTATGTAAAACTATAATAATAATATGAAGTTACATCTTTTCCAAGAAATTATATATATTAGCCTTTTTGAAACACTAGTTATTAATTAATAATAGATTTCGCTTAGACAAATCAAATTGCAGCACTATTTTATATTTATTCTCCTCCTCCATGTTTATTTATATGGCATATGTATTATCTAAAGCTAAATATTTCCATTTAATGATATGTTCTAATATTAAGTCTACAGTAATAATTATATTGTTCCAGCTTCGCAATTTCTCCTTTTTTCCGCCTTCTTGGGTAGCTAAACAATTACTACAGTGAAAAGAAACAAATTATATTTTCGTTTTACTTTCAACTTTGTAGATACTTTCCTGAAGGTAAAAAAAATGCTATGTTAAAATTAGAGAAAGAGCTTTGATAATTGCTTGTGTGTGGTAATAATTGAAGATAATTGACTAGTAATTTTTTCAAGACTTTTAATGCATGTAAATATTTTATCGTAGAAAAATGGTGAACTATTAAGTTGGATTAGTAGAACTAAAATGAAGGATTCATGCATTAATGATTCACCATCAAATATCGAAATGTACCCTGGAATAGCAGGAACTAATCTTTAGTGACAAACGAAAGTCTACTAGTAGAAAAATTTACTCTGCAATGTTCGGGCAATTATTTAAAAAAAAACCAAATCCAGTAATTTTCAAATAGATAATGTTTAACTTTCTGAACAATAATGTTTCTTTTTCTCCTAAAATAACTGTTTTACGTTACTCTTTTTCTTTTGTTCTTTTTTTTGCTCAATACTTTAATAAGGAAAAGAGCTATTCACGGATACAGTTATAAAAATTTTAGCAATTTTTTGCGCTTAGATATAAAAGAATTATTCACTTTTTTTTATAAAAAATATTATTAAATAATGAGTAATTGAAGGATGCTACATTTAATAATGTACGAAACGGGAAAAAAGTTAATAATCTTCTATAAAACAATTTTTTCATTAAATAAATAAAGTTTGACTCTAATTTAAAGAGAATTGAATCTAAAGAAATACATGAAAGATATATCTTTCGAACTCTTGAAAAGATGAAACATTGCCTTATTAAAATTACAATTTTTAAAAGCAGATCTGAACGAAAATGTGAGGTAATCTTTTGTTCACTTATGACATTCACTTATATGATTATATTATAAATTGAATATTTTGCAATGATTGCTATTCACCATGTTGAACAAATTTCCCTATGTATAAGAAATTTAAATTTCGTTCCGTGAAATTATGATTTTCATTTGAAGGAGATAATTAGTTTCAAAATGAAATAGTTACTGTGACGCTTAGT
>BMAW01065638.1:2239434-2403436 GCA_019974015.1 Nephila pilipes | reverse complement strand
ATGATTCAGAAAGCTGTTTATCGCTATTTACTCGCAACAAAAAAGATTTCTTGCGGAAAAAAAAAGAAAAAGAAAAAAAAATAAATAAATAAATAAAGATTTGGAAAAGCGTTGGAACGATTGTATCACCCTAAAAGGTGATTAACAATAGTGTTATGTTGATGAATAAAAAAAAAATTTGCAAAAAAAATGTTGTTTTCAATGTTAGACTTGGGAGTTATTGATCGATGTGTTACATCTTAAAAATGAAAGGATTTTGTTCATTTTTCAGTCACAATCCATGTGTGTGAAACTAATTAGTAAAATGTCAAAAACTAACGTAAAAAAAAAAGTTTGGTTTAAGATTATGTTACGCCGAGTCCTTCAAATAACCACGCGGCATTGGAAACAAACCAACTATAGCTCTCCAATGCCAACTCTCTTTACTGGGTCAATGGCATGTATTCCAAAATCGAGAAGTCTAAGTAAAACCTACCTATTCACATTGTTGGAAAAGGTGAATGAATCAAATGCACTATCCACTTATTGGTTGTAATACTCATATATTCGTAATATTTTTCCACCTCCTTCCTTTTACTGACAGTAAGAGTTTTAGAAACTTAGTTGCTAATACTTGGTTCCTACCGTAGGATTTAAAAAGTATTTTTACTAACGCTTTTCTTTAAGTATACGTCCGTACATGCACCTTATTTCCCATGTGAATAAAAATAAATACAGGAGAACCTTTCTTTTGTTTGTTAAACTGATTTTTGCCATGTTTATCGGGAAAAAAAAGATGTAGTGAATTTTTGTTTCTCATTAACTTTTTCCCATTTAATTAAAGCTAAAAGGATTATAGTTTAACTCAATTTTCTAAGGGCTTAGTTACCATAATTTTACTCGTGGCTCTGAAAATATAGTACAATTAAGAGTTTCATAGTTTCCCTTTTGTTCAAAAGTACTGATATATGGAATCGAGTGGATTTTGAAATGCAAGAAAATTAACTTTTTTTGTTGTTTTGAAGAAAAATAATATTCATTCTTGAAGTTTTATTCCTGAAATTAATTTTCTTTTATAATCCTACACTATTTAAATCGCTTACAATGTTTTTAATAAGCGAAAGAGAAAAATTTTTATTTGTACCAAACTATGAATTAATTTGAGATATTTTTATTTATAAAAATGATAAAATTATGTATTTTCGAATTAAAAATCGAACATGACATGCAAATAGTTTGCACATTTTTAATATTCACAATAAGGAGAAATAATACTTCTTTAACAGAAATTAAATGTCAATAAATAAGTATACGAACTCAAAAAATTAAAATTAAAATAATATATTATGTTACTGTGAATTGAGACTACTATTCTACTACACGCACACAGTGCATTGAAAGTTCTGTATAGAATTGTCAAAACACACATCAAAGGCTTCTTAATGTAATGTGATGAAAGGTAGTAATGTCAGGAAAGGTACGAAACCATTAATTTTCAAAGTGGTTAACACGAGAATTGTGTGAGAGATGTGTATCAGAGATATTTACCTTTGATGCACAGTAAAGATAAAATCTGAATGTCAAAACACAAGCTAGAAATTAAATTAACTGCGTGATACGTAGCACGTAGTTCCGCTTGGTATACTACAGCTTACTTGGCTGAGCACTGTAAACAATATATTAGTAAAACAACCGATTCTCTGTTCTATGTTACGACGGCAAAAAAATCGACATCGACACTCGACCTTGAACATTAAAAAAAAAAAAAAAAAAAAAAAAAAAAACTTACTGAAACCTTCTATTACTCATGAGCAGTGGTGCACAGCTAGCACCAACCAATCACGTAGTCTATTTTTTATGTCGTTTTTCTACAGATTTTTTTCCCCTTTTCGGGGACGCGTTTCCCACCTGATGGCAACTAAGCGGGCAAATGTCCAAAAGCAACCAATCAGAAATCTAAGAAGGTGGTCAGGTCAGGAAAAACACGGTGATCACGGACCATGACGATGAGGATGGGGGCGGCCTATGGGTAATCGACCATGAAGTACACATAGTCGTTTTTATCTATCTTTGTTTTATAGGCTTCGGACACAAATAACTCTGCTATCAGCCTCAACATCTGATTTTAGAATGTAACTGTTCACATTCATGCTTAAAAAGAAAAGGAGGAGGAATAAATTGAAATCGATCACATGTGCTTGGTGACCATACTTCATGGCAATTACTTAAAGATACATTTTGTTGAACAACTTTTAAGCTGAAGATGTTTTGCTATTGAATGTTTGCATTAACGGAGATGTTTTTCTTACTGAATGTTTTGATTGAACTATCGCCAGTTAAGCTTACGAAAAACATAGTTACACAGACACTTTTTCTTATAAAAATAAACATAAAAGATGCTTGATGACAAGTTAAGTTGTACGCTTTCACGGGGAAGTATTATTTTGTTTGCTTTGTATCGGAAGCATTGCGGAAGATTCATTGATTTACTGAGCCATTGAAAACGATCTAGACAGCGAGATAAAGAAACAGTTTATTATATATCTCTACAAAGTGAAAAAAAAAAACCATAACAGCCTAATTAATTATTTTGTCAAGAAAATTCTATAGTTACTTTCATGTACTTTTAGCCATACATTTAAGGATATGTGAAATACACTCTTGTTTGCATTAAAATTCTGATAGTAAGTTTGTTAATTGTGATTATGGAATGTGTGAACTATCCAACATTTAAGGGCAATGCTTAAAATTATCAGATGAAGGGGGGGGGATTAAATCTGCTGGATCTTGCTCGGATCAATCGATGGTAAGAACCCATCACCTACTATTCTGAAACATGATGTAGACATCAACGGAAGTAGTTGATGTCATACTCCAAACAGTTATTTAAAAAGGATTACACATCGTAAAAGGACTGTGTGGAAATAAGAAGCTATTTTATAATACCCTTATTCTCAATAATATTTTTAAAAAGAAGAAAAAGTACTATTTCTTTATTGTTGCATTGACAACGTATTTTGAAAGAAAAAAAAAGGAACCATACAGTTTTAAATGTAAATTTTTTTTTATCATCTTGTAAATACTTAATTATACATTTTCGATTTCTTCCCGGAAAAATTTACAAAAATAATAATTTTCCCCTTCAAGGATACTAATAAAATTAATGAAATTAATTCAGTAAAATTATTAAAGTGCCTCAAAAAGGTTTAAAATTTAATAAATAATGTTGATGGAATGAGTATAGACATGTATGCGTAGAAAATGCACAAACTTCGAAAATTTGGTGTAATTTTGAAATTGGTTATTAACTTGATTTATTCATATAGAATAGTCTAGCATAAAAGTATTTTATGTAAAAGTTTTTGAAGCAATAGTTAAGAATGTTAGGAAAAGGATTTAAGTGTAAACTGTAATGCTTTATCTTTATTTAAAAATATAGCAGAACCTCGTTAAGTCGGACCTCTTTAACTCGGAACTCCGGATAACCCGAATCAGTCCGGACGAAGAATTTTATTTTAAAATTTTGAGAAGCGATCTGCAAATTTTCCTGAATAGCATTTTTTATCACATATTTTGAAAAATTATTTTCTTTACAGAATTCTTCATTCAACTATGAATGTATGAAAAGAAAACAGAGCTGGGCGGACCTTGCAAATACTCTTTGCAAATTCAACAAAACCTTTACACCTCTTATCACCAGTGACAAATGGCACACGGTGCTATGTTGCCTAGATGGAAAATGTAATAACTCTAAGTGCACTTCTATTGTGTACTAAACAGACGTCTTAATCTTCTGTATGATTTTCTGGTCCTAATTAAACCGACTTAATGAGGTTTTAGTGTACAGGAAAATACATGGAATTGTCATCTAATATTGAAATATTTTCAGTGAAAGGAAATCTTTATTTAGTGTGATGTACAATATTAAAAAAGATTTTTTTTTTTGCTCAGAACCTAATGAACGTGAAAACTTAACAGAACTTAAACGAGTGGGGAGAAAAAAACCTTATTTAAGTCAACAAACAAGTACCTGCTGTTAACCAATACATTTGATTGATTAAAAATAAAAATAAAAAATATTTTTAAGAACCTAGCTAAGTTTAGATTATTTATGATTGTCCTGAATCTGCAATTTCCAAAATAAATTTAAGTATTTTTCTAACGCATGATTCTCAAATGTGTATTTTAAACCACAGTTCAAGAAATAACTGATTGAAAAATACGTTGAAATAGTTAATTTATAAATGCATCAAATATTGTACAAATGTGTTACCTGAACTAAATGTTTTTTTTTTAAAATTTTAAACAATGATAAAACAAAATATTAATGAAAAATATATAACCCATTCTCTAACTCACACTTTGACTAGCTCACAAATCAAAATTTTTCAGTTTGAAGTAATTAAAAGCGCGATATCGATCTCCAGTGCGATTTGATGAAAACTCTTTTAAAGCGTCTACCCATCAATCATGCCGTTTAACACAACTTTGAGAACAAATTATTTATCCTGATCGGTTACAGAAGAACATGCATTAATTCCAATAATACTCCTCCCCTATTAGTACGCAAAAGCAACGATCTCGATCTTGGTCACTTTTTTTGCACCGAGAAATCACCTGATCTGAGGAAACCATTACCACACTCAAAAAGACGACGGCAAATCATGTATAAAATAACTGCTGTCTAACATCTTCTCTAAATTAATCGTCCAAGATCATGATCCTACATTGAAAGAAGAGAGAGAAGGAAAAAAAAAAAAAGGTATCTATAAAGCGCGAAAAGATCGAAAGGTATTTAAAGCGTATCAGCGTGCATTTACTAGCTGTTGATGGGGAACCCTGGAGTCCTAAGGTCACGAGCAACTGATTGATGGGTTTCAGGCTAGCCACTCGCCGTGATTGATTCTTTTCCCGACCGCCAACGTTGTTGCTTACCCTCCGTCGACCCTAGGAGGCCGCTGCTCAGGGTTGCTGCACCATCAACAACACAGCCGTGTCCCGCCAAAATCACCGGACGGGGTTGGTTTCGGTTTTGACCACTTAACGTCTTGGAGATTTAATCGCTGCGAGTGCGTTGAATATAATAATATAAGGTCGCGTTTTGACTACTTAATGGAGATAAAGTTGTCTTATCACGTGGGATGGCGATTGAGAGATTTGAAAGGTCGAGTGTGTTTAAAAATTAAACTAATGATAGTAATTTAAATAAGTGCTTTAGCATTTTGCAGCAGTTATGAATATATTTCATTCTCAGTTGTTGTTTTTTCCTCAAGTTTTAAAAAAATAAATTTGTTTGTTTGTTTGATAACAGAAATTTTATAAAGGCTTTTTGATGTTTATTTTTGAGTCAGTTTGAGACAAGTAAGTTTTACTTTTACCGAAATTATTTTAAATTATTATATTTAATAACAATAATTTTTGTTTTTAATTTTAAAATTTTTAAAGCACTTTTTAGTTATTTACAGAAAAGTGATTTTTCTTTTGAGTTGGATTAAACCTAAGTTTTGATGTTTACTTTCATTATTTGAAAACTTCTGAATTTATTGAGATATATAATAGCTTTTAACTGAGCTTACTATTAAATTGAAAAAATATTTCTCTTCAACAATTTTCGTGATAGATTTCAAATTCATCCATTCTTAAAAATAAAAATATCAATATTTTAGTAAGTATTCTGTTTTTTTCCTTTTAAAAAATAATTAAAATCTTATTTTGTACCTTGTTTTACAAATATTTCTCTAATGGTACTGTTACAATAAATTTCTCTTTGAATCAACTTTTGTGGTACTCTTTAAACAGCCACTTTTACAAACATTGCATTCATTTCGGAAAAAAGAAAATAATTTTCAATAAATATTATTACAAATAATTTCTTGCTAGCAATGAAAATTATTAGCCACCAAAATAGTAAAATTATTCTTCATTTTATTTTTATACTGAATTCTTTTTTCAGTAATATATGAATATGCCTTTACTTTTTCTTGTACGGAAATTAATTATTCGTTTTATTGATTTTTTTTCAAACATTATGTCACGTCTTTTAAAATATTCTTTTAAATTTTTATAAAGTCTATTTTCTTTGATTCATTAAAATAAACTCTTCAATTTATTTTCAAATATGATGACTAAAATGTAAAAATTTGTAAATGAATTCGAAAATTAATTTAATATCTAGAATGTTGCATTTCCTTAATAAGAGTAAATTAGTTTGAATGATATGCTTAAAGCTACTAATCAAACAATTTTAAAGTAATATTGTTTGCTTATATAGTGATTTAAGAACAAAAATCTTGAAAATTGTTGAGTATAACTTATGGTTAATGAACTATATATTTACTAAAGAAGCTTTTCTCTTAATTAAAAATAATAATTTTAATATTTATATTACATAATTAATTTATTAATTGAGATTACTGAGAAACTTTTTATTAATCTAATAGAATTATGAATGAGAAATGCTAAAATTATTTTAGTAAAATGTTAATTGTTTGATAAATGATTAATAAACAATTATTTTTAAAAAGTTCAGTTCTTCTAGAGAATTGTGATGGGATAAAATATGAAATGCAAATATTGTCTGTAAAAGCAGATATCAAATGTCTATTTAATGTAATAAACACGAAAATTTGGTTTTAACATATTCCAAGCAAGACATAATATACGTATAAAATATACATTAGATATAAAAATATAGATCACACACAACAAATTTGAAAACATATTATTTCGAATCATGTTTAATGGGATTACTAGTTTAGTTTCATGTTATTAAGGGGGAATTATATCCATGCAAAATATGTTTTCGAAAATAGAGAATTACAAGCTAATCATATAAAAAATCTAATAAAATTATAATAATTAATAATTTATTGATAGTAATAAAATATTTTATAGCCACATCAAAACAAAATTTTAAAATAGACTTAATGACAGGTTGTATTCGAACGATTAATCGAATTTTACAAATTCCTTAATATATTATCCAACATGAATATCAACATACTTAAGAAGTTTAGCACGAATTTTAAACTAACAAAGTTGCATTTTACAGTTTTTTTACGTTTAAAAAGATTTAATTGATTTATTTTGAAATTTACAAAAATAAATTCATATCTAGATGATTCTAATTTAATTCTAAGCAAAACAATCTCCCCCTTCCTATTAGCATATCACAATCATTTCAAACCACCGTGACACCTCTCGTGTAACAGCGAGATTTAGCCAAATCTGGTAACCTTTTCGATGAAGTAGTCCACTCTTGCTTCTTATTTATTCCTGCTCCGACATCTTTCTCCCTCCCCCCTAGTTCAAATAAAACTTACAAATTGCCTTTGCACCTTCGCTCCTCTATCTTTCTAGCGGCCTGAATAAAACATGACAGTGGTTAACACGATTTGACACGTAACAGTGGAGAAGAATGTCATCACTTGGGCTCAAATTCATCGGGATTTTTTTCAACACTTCTTTCTTTTTCCTTCTTTCGGAATGCACGATTTTGCTTTCTTTCCATTTTGATACCTCGTGCCCTTCATAATTTAATAAACAGAAATTTTATTTTTTTCCGTGAGTGTCGTTTATATTTGAATTCATTAGAAATGTATATATATATATATATATATTGAGAAATTCGCAGTTCTTACTTTCTCGCTTCTTTTTATGGATGCGGGAATTAGGAATTTTGATTTTTCCAATACAAAAGGTAAAATAAATTGAAATGTATACTTAAAAATGCATTTGAAAAGAATTTTTTTTGAATTCATTTTATGTACTCACGAATAAATTTCCTCTAATTCTTTTTGTTCATTAGTTAATTGTGTATAATCACTCATTTGAAATAATAGTTAAGCGCTTGAAAAAATTCTTGCTTTATATATATATATACAGGGAAAATGTTTAACACGAAAGAGCTTAACATGAAATAATCTGTGATCTCTAGAAGTACTATTTAATTTTATATATATATATATATATATATTAGCCCGAAACAATAAGAAGTGATTTCGCTTCTGAAACCCAGATTCAAACGACGAAAAGAATAAAAGGATGTGAATGATATCGAATAATTTATCGATAATTTGATTCAGAAAATAAAAAGACTCTACAAAGGAAAAAAAATTATTGCCAAAAAAATCAATAAAATTTTCAAGAGTTTTTTTTTTTTTTTTTTTTGAATTAAGTGTGTTTAATTATTTGAAGTGTAAATAGTGTACATATTATTATTTATTGAGTAAAATTTACTTTTTTTACTTTGTTTAATGTATTTTTGTTAGCCTGGTTTTTACTTATATATATATATATATATATATATATATATATATATATATATGTATATATTAAAAACAAATATGATGAGAGAAAGTTTCCAAAGAAAGTAGAAAATAAAACGGAGTTACCAGAGAAAGGAAAAAAGAATGTTAAATCGTGCTGACAGCTTATATAAGAGAGAAGAAAAAGGGAAAATTCCCGAGAAATTTTGATTAATTGGCCAAAAGGGGGGGGGTCATGTTTTTAAGCGAAAATTTTCATTTTATTTCCTTCTTATTTTTAGTGAATTTATTCTTTAACAAAATCTTGATATAAGGACCAATAAGTAATACAATAAGTAATAATGGAAAAACGATTTAGAATTGTTTGTTGCAGTGAATTCTACAGAATAAAATAGCAAAGTTTTATTTCAGATTCAGTAACTTCATCACTGCTATTCAACTTTTCAAGGTATGAAGTTTTAATTTATATAAAAAAAAAAAAAATGCTAACTTTCATATTTAAGTAAAACTGAAACGGTGTTTGCAAGAAAATAGTGCTTTTTAAGAAATTTATCTAATAAATTTAAGAACAATATAAAAAGAACATATATCTTTTCGGAAAAAGTTTAATATATACTGAACATATTATCAAACATGGATCCCAATTTTCCTCAGGAAATATTTAAGCCCACAAAAATAGCATCACGATAATGATTATTATTGCTAGTAGTAAAAGAACCAATTGAAAACAAATGTTAAAAAGGAAATCCTTTCATTACCTAAAAGGGAATTCTCAACGTGAAGCATAAAAAGAAATGTTTACTAGAGACAGGGTATTTTTAGTAAGACTAGAACACATGAGATTAACACATAACATTACTCAGTAAGTAATTTATTTTATATCTTTAGGTTACGTTTTTGTTGTTGAATTAGCATTCGGTAACAAAGAGTATCTCAATGTATTTTACTTAGAGTCAAAAAAAATCTTTCTCAAAGACGAAAAATAAATAAATTAGGATACTGGGTTTTTTTCCCCGTATTATTTTGCTTGAAATAGTATTGTAAAATGCTTTTCATCACCAAATTTATTTACTCAAAAACAAATGCATTGGCAATTCGGAATCGTTAAATAATGTTTTTACTGTCATTTTAAATCCTTTTGGTGGTCTGGATTTCATACTAAAAACATTAACTTTCTTCGATGCCATTCTTAATGCAACTTTTTGATTGCTTTCGATTTTAGCTGTGTTGAAATTTGCCTTAATATAAGAAAAGAACTCATTTTTTTAACTGAACTTTTTTTAATCGTTTCAGGAACTAAAAATTTCTTTGAATACACGATTACTCTGTATTTAACTATATATACACAATAGAACCTATTTCGGGACAAAATGTCTAGTCCGGTGAGTCTCCCTAATTAGGAGGTACTATTGTATGAATATATATATATATATATATATATATATATATTTATAAAGATGAATATTTATAATCTTTAGATGATTATTAGAATTATTATGCTTGTAATATATGAGTTGAAGTCGTAATTAGAATTGAAATATTAATTAAGCATATTTAATCCAACAATAATAGTATGTTAGCAAAGGAAATAGTAATTACAAGATTTATCAGAATATTCATTTTTTTTTAAAGTGACTTTTTTCATTTATCAAGGTGCAAATATATGGGATAATAAATAAAACGATTCCATAAGAGAAGAAAATGTAAAAATCATAATCTTTTGAAAAAGAAGTACTATATAGTTTTCTTTTGTAATGTATTGAATCTGCAAAAAATTGTAAGGTTGATGTAATTCACTCGTACAAATGCCATTAATTTTCGATATAAATGAAATATATATATATATATATATATATGTATATATAAATCTATATTTTTTTTAAGAGTAATTATCCATATGAAATAAAATTTGTTTTATTTATTTCAAAATATCTTCGCACAGATGTTTCTTTTGATTCATTATGAATGACAGACTGATAACAGCCAATGATATTGTCGGTTTATCAAGACGACATTTATCTACCAAACATAAATATTTTCATTAGAAGAATCTTTAAATAAATAGTTGTTAGCCGAGTTTTTGTATCTGTCATCTCATCTTAGAAATTAAATCGCGATTTTTTTCATTCTTTTGATTAAACATATGAAAATAAGTAAAACTTTTTAAAATTTCGTGATTTGTAAATGGGGTACCACTTATCTTATAATTCTGTTTTTAGTTCAGTGACATCGTTGAAGTTTCTTTTTTTGTTAAAACAATATTATACTAAAATAGATAAGATAAATGTTGTTCATTCTATAAATATTTGTGGAAAATATAAAGTTCTGGTGATGAAAATTTCTCTAAAATTTTTGAAAAATCACTTTGAAATAATTTCAGTTATTGAAATTAATTGGTAGGGGAGAAAAAATTATTTTAACTCCAATGTCTAAAATATGCTAGAAATTTTTTTAAAACAAGATATTTTTGATTACTATAGGATAAAACTGTTGCCAAACAATAATTGAAAGTTACATTCGAAACAATGAACATACTAGGCTGCATTCGGTTAATTAAGGCTGTTAAAACGATCAAAAGCAGAAGAGCAGTTTCGAAATCTTATTACAATTGTGTTCATTGGATAGATTGCATTATTTTTGCTAAGTATGAAAAACTAGATACATCATAGGAACAGAAATCAGTCATAAAGTTTAATTATGAATAATATGGGTTAAATTAGAATAAACAATTCTACAATAGTTTATATTCTACATATTTTTTCCTTGTCCATCTATTAGTTCAAGAGAAAGTTTCTAGATTATTTTATGTTTTTCTAATTTGCTAGTTATGTGAGATAATTTAAATTTTGATTGTAAAAGTTAGTACATTCAAGAATATCCGAAGCAACTTTTAGTTGCAACTCTACATTATTTTATTTTGAGCAAAAATTTTGCATTTTTTTTTTTCTACATATTTTTTCTTGCAGAACTATTAGTTCCAGAGAAGTTTTTTTTTATTAATTTCAATTTTGCTAATGTTATAATCATGAGAAGTAATTTATAAATTATGATGTAAAAGTATATTATGTATGATGGTATATTAAATACTATTTAAGTGTATTATATCATCTAAATATGATATAGTCTAGCAATGTAAAACTTTCACTGATTAATCTGGCTATTTAATTTTTAACTTTTAAAATCGATATTTAACAACACATTTCCTACTTATTTAGGAGCTCTGATTAATTTTAAACTCATTAACAAATACATCATAAATTACAAGGTGTAAATCGCTTAAAGATGATTTCCAGCTACTTAAGAATTTAAAAAATTTAAAAAACAAGAAGAGACAAAACAAGATGATAACAATAGCTACTATTTTAAATGCTATCAGTCCCATAGTAATTATTTTATTACTTTTTTTCAACGCACTAAAAAGATACAGATTTACTATTATTGCAAAGTAATAACATACATTTAGAGAAATTTATTTGCTTTTTAATGTTTAGGTATAGATCTAATAGTTACATTACTTTTGTTGGTACTGGTTGAAGATCAAAAAAATTAAACTAAGTCAGAAGCTGTTATTATTTTTATTTTGGTAATTTTCAGGTATTGCAGAGTGTCCGTAGAACTTCACAAGAGCTATTGGCAACGGACCTTGTAAATGAACCATGATCAAGAGTGAGATCAACACCTAAAACCACATTTCACTTCCCTAACTTGTACACTAAGCCATGTGAGAACTTTGAGGTTCAGTTATATTTAATTTACAGTAGCCTCTCCATTATTTCCCACGTCAGGGGACTTGAACTCATGATTCGTCTTGGAAATTTCCGATCATGAAGCTCACATCATTAATCACTGAGATCTGTTACTCTCTTTAACATGAAAAATATATACTTCTTATTACAGTCGGACCCCGTCAGCACACGGTTTAGAAACACGCGAATCTGCTTTGCACTCAGTTTACTAAGCTCCCTCATTCTGCAATCGCTAGTGGTATTCCTAGATATTATAGCGTCATAATTCTTATTTTCCTTATTATGATATACAAAATAATCTTTCGTTTGGATGACGTCACAACTTCCTGTTAAGAACACAGACATTGATGCCTTATTTACTTTCTATTTTACATACGTGGTCTACTATTTCTCGGCAAGTGAACTATTTACTTACTTATTTACTTTTTCTTGTAAGAAATTATTTTAAAGTTCTCGGGGTCAGTGATATTAGTTGTACGTTTGAACCAATTTGTATTAATCAAATTTTAAGAGAGATATTTTTTTCTTGTATAAGTGATTTCCGCAATAATTAAAAATAGTATCGAAAGAGTGAAAGCGTCAACTAAAGTCTTATACGATTGAGGAAAAACTCAATACTATCGAACAAATTCGAAAAAGGGAAAGACAAGGAGATATTGTCAAAGAACTTAATCTATCTGAGCTTACACTGCGTGGATGGTTAAAAAGGAAGGATAAATTTTGCCAGTTTGTTGATAAAGTTTGAAATGATAAAGGAAAGAGCTAGGATGGCATAAAACACTAATCTTGATACCTACCTGTTTGATTTTTAGCTTAATTTATGGTTAATACTGTAATCCGTGGTTCACTTAATCCGCGATTTAATAACCCTGGAGCCCTACTACCGCGTGTTAACGGGATTAAGACTAAATTAAATTTTTTTTCTATATATAAATTCATGTTTATTTTTATTCTAAATGCAAAAGTTCACTTTGTATTTTTTTTTTTTTTTCCAGAAAAAAAGTCATTGCAATAGCATGGATAGTAGATATCATTTATTTATTGTTACCCCTAGCTTTACGAGAAAATCTGGTTGAGCATAAAAACGATAATATTGGGAAGTACATATATTGAATGAGGTGTGGTTTAAGAGTTGAGATTGAAAGCTATGGAGGCGGAAATCAACTGCGATCTGCAATCACGACCGGGGGTTTACATCATCGACCTAAAGGAAATGAAAGCCCACGAGGGTAGATAGAGAGGGGGAGCTCAATCGGGGACCCTACGGATGGATGGAGGTGATGCAAAGAGAGGGATTCTATTGTATGTACAACACTATCACAACTGTTTTTATTCATTCTTTCTCTCTAACTCCACAATCGTTACTTTTGTGATTACATTTTATATTTCCTTCAAATATTCCTGAGTTCAAAAATGTTTTTTTAAATATTAAAACATGTTTAATTTGTCTATTAAAAATAAATAGTTGTGGAGCCCTAAGTCCCTCGTTATAGATAAAGAAAATAATAATAATAATAATAAATGTGGTTGCAGTTATAGATTTAATGACTATATCACTGCAATTATAACTCTGATTAGGGTAATTATCATTAAATATAAAGGTAATTTTACTCGCAATTAATTTTTTTAATTTGGTTAAGGAAATGACTTTTAAAATATATACAGGGAAAAGGTGTTAATTCCTTGCTTTTTTTTTTCATTACTTAATACCTTTTAAATGTTGATCTATTCTTTTTTTGAATCTTGTATGTATTTAATCCAAATTTAGCTTTATAAATTATGGTAGAGGAAATGCTAATTGTATCTCTTGTACGCAATTTATAATCAACTAAAGGTCACTGAATGTAATATAAATACATGCATTAATCAAGAAGTATATAATATTAATTAATCCTTCGTATATAAATATATTGTTATAGTCGTACCAATTAATAAATTTGCAAAATATCTATATCATTGAAAAATTAATAATTTTAGAAATTTGTTGAAATTTAAATCCTGGTTATTTAATTTTTTCCGTAATGTTCAGTACTTTGAAATTTAAATACTGATAAATTTTTTTTCGAAATGTTTTGAAATGGTTATTATGTATAACATCAAAATATAATGTGTAAGTGTTTTTTTTTAATGAACCTCTGCAAGTATAATGAAATAGAGGAAATCTCACAATTTCCGTGAAAAAACAGAACCAGGTAATGACAGCCCAAATCTTAGAAAACAAAACCATCACACCCTCTTGTACGCATTCGAACATTATCTTCAAGGAAAAATCTTTTGTTTTGTATTTTATAGACTTCCGACTAACAGGGATGTAGATGATAAAATGACTGGAAGATGCACTGTTATGCAATGTTCACTAGGGGTGGGGGAATGAACTGACTTGAGGATTGTAGGAATACTTTCCAAGAATTTTTTTTGAGATCTGAAATGTTTTTGAGGGAATTATAACTTTCCTTATCTTATATTTTCTATTAACAGCATTGGCTGGAATTTTCGCTGCGATACATTTTTAGTTGTTTCAAATTTTGTATTTATGTTCTTGTAAATTTTTATAAATTCTTCATTACTTGCTAATTCGCTTACTTTTGCCGACATGAAATTGAATGATGGATGAAGATTTTTGAAATTAGTTTCGTAATGCTCTCTCCTCATTATCCAGCTCTTACGCCATAACTTCTGAACTTCTTAATTTCTTCTGAAATTAAAAACTTCTGAATTTAAATTGAAGGCATGCAAGAACAAACTTAAATACTTTATTAATAATCACTGGAAAATATAGATAAAGTCTCTCTCTCTCGAATCCCAATTAACTCAACAATCCTCAGTTATGATTTAAATATGATTTGACTTGAATTCGTTTCAATCCCCCAAACTGATTAAGGTGCTTCAATCCAAATTATAAATCTCATCAGCAAGTGTTATCCTCTATCTCCCTTTCATTTCTGTTTCATTTATATATTACCATTTCTAATTCCCTTCACTTCACTTCTGTCTTCATCTTATGTGCCTAATCACGTTTAATTTTAGTTGGAAGCAAACTGTAATTTTATGCAATTCAAATTATTATAAAGTCCCAGAGGCTAGTGAAGAGAAAATCGGCAATAGACCAACCTCACAATTTAACGGGAAAATATTTAGAAGTCCAGATATATATTAGCAATGTATAAATATGATATGCCGTTCTATATACTACGTTCAAAGAAAGATATTCTATTGAAATATTCAATACACACACAAAAAAAAAAAGAATTCTAGTTCATTAAACTCAAATTTTATTCGACTTCATTCAGTAATCTTTGATTGAATTATTGCTCTAGATAGTTGTTGATTAATTGCCAAGTATTTTATTATTTAATAGCTTGAGTACCAAATATTCGTCTTTTATTCTGTTAAGTGAATCAAATTTAGACATCTAGTTAGGATGAAATCGTGAAAGTGGGGAATTGTACTAAAAAAAGTTTAATGTTTAAGTATAACTTCCTATTATTTTATGACAATAGCCAGTAATGTCGGTATGTTACTGAACATTTTAAGTATTCTTCTAAAGATTTCCATTTATGAACCAAAAATTTTTTTAAGAAATCAGATGCTGTTCAGGTATTTTAATGTGGAATAATTGGTAACCGAAGATTATATCACCAAAGAAGTATAGAAACTGTACTTCTAGAATAAGTCACAGATTAGTTCTTTTTAATATTCTTCGTCTGCAAAACAGAAAAATGTAATAATAATTTTTCTTGAATAATAGTTAGAAACCTATTCACTTTCTCCTTTAGGGTGATTCCTTCTTCAATGTTCTTAACTTTTTGGAATGATTTTCTAACTACCAATTAAGATGCCTTCTTTAAGAAATATTAAAAGTTAATATTATTTTACAAATCATATTTTCTTTTTTAAAAATTTAATTTTTAAAAATTTTAAAAGTCTAAAATTTGATTTACATTAGAGGGTAAAGTACTTCGATTAAACAAAAGTGGTGCAAAGCTGAAACAAATTACTTATTTATAATTTTGGGAAGGGAAAAAAAACTTTTCCTTTTCTTTTCTTTTAATGGGAAATTTTCGTAACATGCTTAAGAATACTCAATAAAAATTCTTAGTTCTTTTTTAATACTAATCCTTAGACATCGTAATAAATTTTCTAATATTTCATCATACTTTCTAAAAAATTTTGTGCGAAAACGCTATTATTCCAGACTTTCACTATTTAAATATTGCACAAAATAAAGTTAGTTATATTACTGAATAAAGATCAGCGAGTTTTTGTTCGAATAACTAGTAAAATTTTGTAAAATTCTTTTAAAAACTTAAAAAAGTTATTTTAACTCTCTATTTCAGGTTAATATAAGTCCTTCATTACATTATTATTAGTTATTTTTTGTTGGTTAAGTGCATTAGTATATATTTAAGCTTTACGCTTCAGATTTAGTTCGGTTATTTTTTGAAATTATTTCGCAAATCGAAACGAATAAAATGATCTATTTTATTATAAAAACATAGAGATTTATCTCGAACTTAGTTTCACTAGCATATTTTGAAGTTTTGGCTTAACAGAAAATAGAAAGTATATTCAAGAAAAAACTACTAATCAACACTTTCTTAGAGGAATCAAAAATATTTCTAACAGAACATACGGTTTTTTTAAAGTATTATTCTCATATAGCTGAGCGTGAATTTTTTATAAAATTTTTTTAATATGTAGTTAGAATTACATGTTTCTCATTTGAAATGTTTTGCAAAGCTTCAAAAAGAGTATAAAACCAATTTTAATTGTTAAAACTGTTTCAGTAAGCGATGTTGGTAATTATCCACAAAATATTTGAACATGCGCATTAAAATCTTATCAGAATGTTCTGTTACTTTTTCAGTTTTTTCTCTCCAAAAATACGCATTATTAATGCTTAAAAATTAATAAGAAAAGTTCGAGAATGACTGCATGTCTAATGATTAAATCAGTTCCGTAATGAAAATTTATTGAGCTTGTGAAAAGTTTAGCTTAAAGAAATATGGATTAAGAAAACCTAAGTAAAATTTTAATAATATTTCAACAGAATGTTTTCCATATAAGTAGCTGCAAAAGCTGCTTGAGTTCTACTTAGCCAATTTTCATAAATTTGTAACTATCTCTAATTTAATGAATATAAATTTACATAAATTGGGGGACAATTTTGAAACAATACAGAATAGATTTAAAGCAGAGACAATTTTCTTCATTTATCAACAATTTAAAAAGTTGTTTGATTTATTTCACAGGTCTTTTACATGGAATATGAAACAACAGTAAATATGTAACTGACATTACAAAGACATCGATTTGAAATCTTTAGAAATTTGATATTATGACTACTTTTTTTCAGGAATTTTCGGAAGTATTAGTCAGTAAAAGTCACAAGAGTTTAGTGAAGTATCAGAAATATTCCTTAACTTTTTGCTTTTTATGCAACAAATTTTTGTAGATACATATTTTCTATTATTTCTTTGCATGGTTTCATATTTCCTAAGTTAGCTTCCATAAATAAACTCAACTAGAAAATTTATAACTTGCTTACATGATTAAATAATTTCGCATTAAATAGAGAGGGATCCAAATGCTTTGTGTGCTAAACATTTTTCAGTTTTAAAACATTTATTGAATGCTTACAGTCTTGTTACAAAATTTATAAGCTATCATTTTTATACTTTCATAAGTTAGGTGCTATTCTGTATTCCTCCTACTTTTAGCCCCTTAAGTATGGATATTCTAGAAAAAGTCAAAAAGGAAATGTATTTGGGAAAATATTCGTTTCCGAAGTTAAAAGAAATTTATTATAATGATTGTTAATATTCATATAAACTGTAAGCTTTCGCGTTTGTTTTATCTGTAACAACTTAAAATCAAATATTTGAAAAGAACTTCCAATACAATCTGAAAAAACGTAAGAAAGTATAAGAAATAAAAGAAAGAACCCAATTTTTCTCTAAAAAAATGTTTAGGTTATCGCTATTTAAGAGTACAGTATGTAAATTTGTTAATAATTGGTTTCATCTTTATGTTACATGCACTACATATTTTCCTAGTTAATGTCATATATATATATATATATATATATAAATAATTTTTTATTCTTTCATCTCGAAGGTTGAAATTGTAATGTATAAATCAAATTCATATAATGTAAAGAAACCGTTACTTTACTTTACAAATAAAAAAAAATCTTTATTGAAAAAAAATTGTAAATTAGAGCTACAGTATTTTTTTAAACTTCAGTTTCAATTAAAGTAATGTTATATGTTACTTATACTAAAAATAAATTTAGGTACGTCAGTTTAACCGCAAGAATGTGCGTACTACTTAGCTAGTTAAAGAGTGGTTAAAGAAAACGAAGTAGCATAAAGGAAGGACCTTAATTTATTTAGCTTTCTCGACATTGCTAATACAAAATTAAAAAAGAATTACTTTCATACATCATTACATTACTATGAAAGAAATGAGATATGACTGAGGAATAGGTTAAAAAAGAAATTATGAGATTTTATGGTTTGCTATACATATAGCTCCAAATTTCGAAAAACTGAAATGTGGAATATTTTCTTTAGATTAAATTTGCTTCGAGAAATATATGAGAATGGTACTGTAAGTTATTTCTTTGGGAGGAAAAACTTTATGTACTAGTATTTACATCTGAATTTTCTAAAAAAAGAAGAAAGAAGATGAAATCCTTCGAGTAATTTTATATATATGTTTATAGTAGCAAATACATTATAAGAAAAATATAGAGTTTCAATGTGCTTAAAGTTATAATAAATGGCTAAAATTTTTTTTAAATATATCATTCTCTTGATAATGTTATAAGAAGCAACTAGAACAAAGGTTTCAGTACAGTTGCCTTGGAACAATAATACTTGCTATTTATTTTAGATTATTTGATCTCAATACGTTTAAACTGTTACAAAATGTTCAATTTTTCCATTATCATATATTTAAAAGTTAAATCAATAGTATACGATTATATATTGAGTATAATTTTACTGTTTTAACAGAAGTCTTATTAAATAAATGATTCTACTGTTATTAAGAAAAGTTTCTGACGGGGAAACGTTTATTAGCCTCAACAAAATAAATGTCATAATTATTAATGAATATGAAAAAGAAGGAAGAATTTTATGTTTCACGTAATTTATCTAAATGTCTCACATTTGAAAACAATAATTTAAATTTTCGCTCAAATATTTTTAATTAGCTGTCACAAAATCCATCCATCGCGTTATCGTAAATTTGGACTTACTTTAAGATCAAAACGAAATGATTTACAAAAAAGTAACGTTTTTCCTATCTCTTTTAAGATACTAATTCATTTACTTTCGAAAGTGTAAGAATATACCATTATTATTTACAGATACTAACTCTAAGTTTCTTTTATTACAGACGTGAATTCGACCTATTAAAACATTATTATTTTTTCCATACACCTTTACTTTTCATGAACTTAGTAGAAATTTAAGGTTATTCTCAAAGTTCTAACTAGAGGTATTACCAAATTCAGTATTGCTGGATCAATTACAAGGAAATTCAGATTAAATTTTTACCTTCTCGTTTCATTAGAGTTTTGAAAAAAATCTCTAGTCTCTTTATTATAATAACATTCCTCAGAGTAATTGATAAAGGCAATTGTAAGATTTCAGAAGTTCCAAGGGTAAACTTAGAACTTTCTTCATCACGACGAATAAAAAGTTATATTTCACTCATTTAAATATCCCTTTAGAAATTTTATTTTTATATTTTAAATAATTCTTTCCCTTCCTCAAATATAATAATTTGGTGGGAGGGAGACGAATTGGGAGCAATAGCTGAGAATGGAAACTTAATGGGAATAAAGACAACATATGTCAAAAGACAGTACTACTTTTGTTCACTGATACTTATAAAAAGATGCAATATTCCGGGAATTGCGTGAAGTATAAAGTTTTCTAAATGTAAAGCTTTTCTAAGACATCCTCTGAATCAGATATATAATTTTTTGACATATTTGTTCGAGGTCCCAGCCAGAGAAAGATCAAGTATAACATACAAAACATGCTTTTTTCTGAAGAAAATAAGTAAAGAGAAAAAATAGTAAAAGTGAGTACTTTTCCTTTTTTAAAAGTAGGAATAGATGCCCCCTATGAGGGGATTAGTAAGGTTTACCAACTGTTAACCGGGGCATAGACATCCCCGAGACAGCGCTAACTTATGATGGATGGATTGACCCTAATAATAGCCTTAATGGATTCCAATGACACAAATGAAGCAACTCACCTTGATGCTGCTTCCTGGATGTTTTCTTTTCTTTCATCCATGGGTACTCGGCTACAGAGGAGTTGAGTCCCGACCCGGGATGCTGCTTGCTTGGTGGGCTTGGGGACGCATTCACGGGGCCATGCAGCGAGCTTGGAGGCTGGGGCGAGACTTCCAATTGACAAAGGGAAGGCGGAGGCTGCACTGAAGGCTGCAAAGCATTGATGGATGAGACTCGGTGAAACGTTTCATTGATGTGTGGCAGGGCAGTCATAAATTCGGCCATTGAAGGCTGGCTATTGATGAAACCGCTCTCGCAAGTTACCTCCATGGTTCTGGGAGTCCTCGTACTAGTAAACACTTCACCGGGTTATATCAAAGAAGGAAAGACTTGGAGGAGAAATAAACATGTGATATAACTTTTTGGGGATGAAGACATCAAAGTCACTCGCTTTAACCTTTGGGAAAAGCGATGGCCCGGTTTATTCGACTGCTTCGATTGAGATTTTTACTGATAATGTAAACTTTTTTTCCACATTGATTGCACGTGTGACGACAGTTTCCAAAGGTTTTTGAAAATATCTTTATTGCAAAATTGAGTAAATAGTCAGTTTTTTTTTTCCAACGAAGATTAATAGAGTTATCACAGTTATATAAATTTTAGACAGCAAGGAACAAACTTAAATTTTGATTTAGATAGGAACACATAACATAAATATAAAAACTGAATATCTCTAATAAATGACTAGCAATACGATGCTTTGATTTAAAAATATTTTGATATCTATACACACCTTTTTTCGGATTCTCACTGATTTTTTTTTTCGCGAAAAAATATCTGCTTTTTATATGTTTTAAAAAGGTTCACATTTGTTTGTGTTTAGTAGAATTTATCTTCACTTTTAGATCAGCATGTTGTGCAAGATAAACTACATAAATAAAAAGTATTTTTTGACGTATATCTCTTATATAATTAATTGAAGATTTTTTTTTTTTTTTTTGCGTCAAATAGTCAGTTATTACATTTGAAAAAGTTTGAAGAGCATTCGAATATCAACAGTTGTCGACTTTTGATGGCTATTCTGAATATTGCACAATCTTTACACCATTCAATTATAAATGAGAGAAAATATATTAACGTGAATAGCACAGAACTTATTGAATAGTTTTCCAAGTAGGAAATATAAATACTTCATATTAATGTGACAGTTTGATTTTTAGTTATTCAACAATTAGATTAATACATAAATTTGCCACAGAAGCTATAATATTATTCTTTTCAACACAATCACCACCATGACACTTTCTCCGCTAATCAAGAGCAATTCAGTTTTTTTCTGACAGAAATAACTAGTAAACTAACATATAAATTTTCACCACATAATAAAACATTTCAATACTTATTTTTAAAATTTTTTAAGAATGCACTAATAAGTCACTCACATTGTTTTGAGTTTCAATGTTTAGTTAATTGCTGCTAACAGCAATGCTTGCAATTTTCACATTCCAGTCTAAAGAATCTTTCAAAATGTCATTTAAGGAAGAAACATCTATGAAAAGTTTTTAAAAGTTAAGTCAGAATCACCGGCACCCAAGCGAGCTCCATGCCGCTGTTTGCATGCGAGAGCGCGGGGAGAAAGAAATAAACTCACCGTCGAAGTTTCCGAAGAACTGTTTCGTAAAGTTTCATTTGTTGACTCCTACATTCTGCAACGTGCAGGAAACACAGGAAAAGAACTAATTTTAATCGAGCTTTCCAAACTTGAAAGGAAAAAAAAAAATTTTTTTTTTGTAATTTCTTCCTCGAGTGTTCTTTTGGCTTATTTACGCGCTAGGGTTACAACGGGGCTGTATTGCACTTGCTCCTTCGCTTGTGTTTCTAGATTGATAAAACGAACTTGGAGGATTTCAGTTTCCAAGATCACGTGACAGCCAGCCAATGATAGGGCGCGCTCAGTCTGTGAATAGAAGTGAAGCTGCTCGGGCCGCTCGGGTACAGGGCGGCTATGCGCGGCGCCCCAGGGTTGCCAATAGCCTACCATATCTAGCCTTTTATCGCTAGATCTTTTCGTGGAAAAAAAAATTCCGCGTTTCGCGCCAGAATTTTCTGTAGGCGCTGAATGCTGCCAAAGCTTAATTCGCAACTCGAGAAAAGAAAAAAATAGCACGTGGCGTAGACCAAGTGTGTATTTCACCTACCCGAATTTACTCAGCTTTATTCTTCAAACTCATTTCAAACTTTAACGCATCGCCCTCGTGAATAATATTTTTTAACGTCACAATGTTTAATTAATTTTTCGTTTCAATAATCATTTGGAATTACTAAATATTTTCTTCTTTGACAGTTGTTGCTACTTTTACATAATTTTAGAAAATTAAATCCACTTTCATTCTAACGGCTAATTAATCTCTTAAGAATTTCTTAAAGAAAATTAATCATTTTATTGGTTTAACAATTTCTTAAGCGCCAAATTTATTTTTCATTGACATGTATACTGTTTATTATCAGAAAAAAAATTGCAAATTCAGTTCGTTTTACTTTCAAGCACCGATTCCCATTGTTTTTTATTATTTTTTGTACTGAAACTCATTAACGCATATTCTTGAATGTATCATTGCGCAATCATTACTTTTAGGTTCATTAAATATCTGAATATATTTGGTTTATCATTTGTTCTCCTAAAATCTGACAAAATGCCTTTATTTCTGATCACAACTCATTTTTGCCTAAAATTAGGTGAAAATCAAGTTTTTGTTAACTATCAATAGAAAAACAAAATAAAGGTTGACAATTTAATTTGTAGCACATGAGCTTCATCATTCTTGATCTCCATATCTTTCAAAGCACTTTATATACTGAACTTCGGCTTCACTTTGCCAGAACTATGTTTTTAACAAATGAAATTTAACCTAATAGAATTAAAAGGGGAAAAATTACATTCAGATTATGTTTGTACATTGAATTTATAGAAAAAAAGTGGTATTTAAGAAAAATCAAAGTGAAATATAATAGAAAGAGGTCTTGTATTCCATTGGCGGCATTTATTTGTAGGCAGTAGAAAAACATTATACATAATTACTAAATCAGATTGTAATTTTGAGAGATCAACGTTTAATAAAATAGTTTTGTAATTTCTTAAATATCCTATTTAACAAACATTTAATTGCTTTATAATCTGTTTTTTTATCGCTTACTGGAAAGAACTTAGTTATTCTTTTCGTAAATTATCTCCTCTGGGAAATTAATGCAATAAATTTGGTACTTTATCTTTTGCTTATAATTGTTTATTGTTATTATAATTGTTATATTTAACTTCACTTTTATTCCTTGAGGCTACTTAATTTTACTTAATTGTTTTGTTTTTCTTTGGTATCTGGCTTTCGTCTGTTAAACTTACTTTACATTCAAGGTTTAAAATAATATATAGAATTGTTTTATTTCACTTGCTAAAGGATTGTTGCTCGACAATATATAAAATTACGTAAGATATTTGATATTGTTGAATGGAATACATTGCTGATATGATATTTTATGCTTTTTAAAGTTTCAAACAGCAGAAACGGTAATAGCTTGTATAATCAAATATTAAAAAAAAAATATTTCATTCTGTAATATTTATAAAATTTTTACCAACATCACACTTCTTTATACACAAAACATTTTTTTAGTAAGATTGCGTAGAAAATATATACTTTGTCATATAATCACGACAGGAACTACTCTTTCCCCCCTTTTTGAACACATATAACATAGTTTTTTCCCCTGTAAAAGTATAGTTATATATTAATAAGAGTAAACAAATTGATTTGGTACATGTTATGTAACATACATATCTAAATATTTAATTCGTGCCATTATGACATTCATTCATACATATTTGAATTTCTGCACATAATTCTACACATAATTATATAGAAGTAGGGATAAAATACTTAAGAATCCCTACATCTATTACATGTAGTCTGTATAATACTTACCTGGAGTCCGAGAGTCTAGTTGAGAGCATCCTTATTAGTTCAAAGCGAGGGAAATGCTGATCTAAATATTTTCAGAAACAGCCTCATTCCATAAATTAAAGGATTAAAAGGAAAGGTGTTACGAAATAACGATGAACGCGTTACTATGGTAGTTAAAATATAGAATAAATTAGGAAATTAATTAGAGTTAATAGAGAAATCATTATGCTCATATATATATACACACATACACATATATTGGTGTACGAAAACTATTTTTTGTTCCCTTTTCTCCTTTTTTCACACTTCAACATATGAAATTACTTTTATTGTGTTAAACTATAAGGAGAATCTCAACTTACAATTTTACCAATTATTTAGTTCTAGCTTTTATACTTTCAATTCTTGACTTTGATTATATTCTTGAATGTTGACCACTTTTGTTCATATTTAAACACATTAATGTAGCAATTCTTTGAAAAAAATATCTTTTTAAAATGCACAGTTGCTAAAAAAAACGTATTTAAGTAGCTTAATGGTTCGATTCACGAGTTTCATAACCAACGACAAACGAATCTAGTCGTGGGCTAAGTCCTAAGTCTTCTAAGCCCGTGAGGTGGAGAAAAAGGGGGCAAAGTCTCTTGAACTCAATTGGGCTCTAAAGAGCTCACGTGACTTAGTCTGGGAGATAGGAGAGAGATATACTTGATTAGTAGTCGGCCATGCTCTTTGATTGTACTTAAATATTGCGAAACCCATCGGTAACAGCCCTCCTGGAGTGACGTTAATTGAAACCAAACGAAATTACACACACACACACACACACACACAAATCGAACAAATATTTATAGACTTAATGATAGATAGAACTTTACGGATATTTTGAAGAGTCCGTGATTTCAATATTTTTAATGATGTTATAACAATTATAATTATACTTAATTCTTGTATTTTTATAGCAATTATCATTATTTTCTATAATTCTTTCAGTTTTACGCATTAATAATATTGAATATTTTATCTACTAGTTCTAATAGACATCATGTCTTCTTTATGTCAAAAGAATAAATGGACATATCTCCAGTCAGATGAGAAAGATCATCTTGATGAGAAATAGCTGATGTGCATTCTTCTAAGGAGAAAAAAAAGTTAATTTATTAAATTGGTTATTTAGCTTTATCAGGATAAATTATATTTAGATAAAATTAATAAATATGTTTAAGAAAAAGATTCTTCTAATTCGGCCCCCCCCCCCCTCTCGATGTCGTCTTTGCCCTATTTTGAAGTTTGATATACCTTTAGATCATGTGAATAAAATTCACCAGTGCTTGAAAAATGTCAAAAAACTTCAAAAATTATTTTCGGAAATAAGAATTTCTGACAAACTAAAGAATTACATATTACGTTAATTTATTTCGAATGAGAAAAGACAAATAACTATTAAATCATACCAGTCTAATCATTAGTTAATCTAAGTCATTAGTTAACTTGGAGATCCTTCAATTGAATATCGATAACAGTCTTACATTTTTTTTTTTTACCTTAAGTATCGAAAAATAAGTCTACGTAGAAAAATAAATTATTGATATTATGTTCAAAGATGTAAGAGTATCCTAATCCATTGACTCTCAACAAAAACGACATGCCGTAGATAATAACAGAAATATTAAAATAATTTTCCCCGTATAATATGAGAACAGAACTCACTGGAAAAATATATTAAAGCTCCAAAATATCATTCGAAGGGTTGGATGATTAAAATTGATATAGAAAGATGGGTCCTAAATATTAAAGGACTGGGAATCATAGTTTAAACTATTATTGCTAAGTTTTGTTTCAGAAAAAATACTATAAATTTTATTTTTAGAAATCTATTTTTCGAATTCTCTTTTTTTTATTTTTTCGAAATCCATATTTTCTTTTTTTTTTTTAATCCCCTTTTTAAAATCTTTTTAGCTAGTTTCTTTGGTATGGTAAAGTTTTTTTTGTATGTAATTATATGTTGTATATGTAATTATACTATATGTTATTCTTATATGTAATTTTAATTTGTATTCTATAAATGAAATATAAATGTTGTAGTGGCCACTTCTTAACAACAAAATTTGATATGAACTTAATATAAGCCTCTCCAATCCTGATTTTCTAAAATTTCATTGAAGATTACCAAATATATTTGTAACTAAAAAGTTCGCTGCCAATCTATTTAAATACGCGGCCTGTGTGTGTGGTTGAAAAACAATGAATCCGTGATCATAACATTTTTATTTGAAACCAGATTTTCATAATTCTTAATGTACCTGAAAGCTACAAGTCCCCTATATAAACACCATTCACTTTTCGACACAGTCTCTATCCTTTTCAACGCACTCGTGTCAACGCATGATTAGTCGGACAAACCCGTCGGAGATGAATTTCGGTGGTTATTGTAGACATCAAATTTTAATGGCAGCTTCCTCTTCGTCACCAGGACGAAGGGGATGTCTCCTTAAGAGCTCTTTCAACTTTGAGAAGGTATGAAAGTCACGTTTCATACTTCTTCAGTTCCCAGCACACCATAGACACCTGGAAACAAAGAAAACAAGTGCATAACAAAAATACACACGTAGATTTCAGGTACAATAAGAATTTACAAAATTGGGTTATAAATAAAAATAAAGGTTATGTGGGCATGAAGGCACTACTTTTCAACTAAGCCTCATAACACATATTCCAGAGACAGAGAAACTTTCTGGGATAGAATACTACGTTATTTAGTAATACATAGGTATTTTAGCTTTAAAAAGTGACGTTCTAAAAATTTGAGTGAAATACATTAAAAAGGCACACTATTATTAAGATTCTTATTACTAAGCATGGTAACATCAAAACTCTCTAATTTTAAAGAATTTTAGATGGTTAAATAAGGGAAATTAAGTACCATTTCTTGGCGTTGAGCTGTTTGCGATTTTCTTCTTTCTAACCTCGGAGACTTTGGGTAATTTGAATTGCATAAAATTACAATTTCATCCAACCAAAATGAAACTGAATCAGGTAAATTTTACGAAGATAAGAAGAAAAGTGAATTGAATTAGGGATAGTGATATATAAATAAAATAGAATTGAAAGGAAAAAAAGGGAGATAAAAGATATCATTTGGCTAATAGATATTTTTAAATTGGATGGAAACATCGTAATTAATCGTTTGGTTTGAAGCGACTCCTAGTTAAAGTAATGATTTGAATCTGCTATATAATAGAGAAGTGATTTGATAAGCTAAGACTTTTTTTTATTAGAGTATAAATTATGATTGATTCAGTTAAGAAGGATTCGAGAGAGAGCGACCTTATATATTTTTTGTTAGTTAATAAAATGTTTTGTCCTTTTCTTACATATCTTCAAATAGAGTCTCGAACTTATTGACTATTTAATTGGAATAAAGATGGTTGTAGAATTAAATAATAAAGGAAATACGTCATAATTCTTATTGTACAAGTGTGATCACCGAACGGCTATGTGTAGTTTAAATATACCTTATATAAGAACCGAATATCAGAATAGAAACCTTTCAATTAAGAAAATTTTGACAATAGCTTACAATAAGAAAATATTATTTTTTCTTGCATTAAAAAGCAAATTGGCTTAAATATACCATTAATAGAAATTAAAGAATTTCTTCAAGAAAATACACGGTAAAGGCCTCACTTGATGAACCACTAGACAATAGACTCTCCATCCTTGCAAGCTGTCACAGTAGAATTGTAAGTAGATTGCCTTTTAGGAAAGATTTGTTCAGCGTATAAAAGGAAGAGGTTCTCTATTGCTATTTCATTTCAAAGACCTTCATATATCCCAGATTCAGAGTCATTGCTTTGCAATATTCAGATGAGATGATTTAATATGTAAAACTGAAGAATAAATTTAACAAACTGGAAATAATTTATATTAGATCATTGGACAACAGCTTTTTTAATTTTGATAATTGCATTGAAAATAAAAGGATTAATTTAAATGGATAAAAGCTAAAAAAATATTTATTTTTTTTAACTAATGCATAATTTCTGTAACATTTTATGAGAGCTTACAAAATTTTTTTGAAATGTATATAATGAAGAAAATGCAAAAACAGTTCGGTATTTTTTAAAATAGTCTGAGAGAGAGAATGTTCAGTTCGTATAATAAAGAAGTACATGTGTGATTGTTTATTAACGTCGCACTGAAAAACAACACTAGGGCTATTGGCCAAGTACCTCGTAATTATAAGCCTCGATCAAGTGACGAGGACGGCACCTGAGGTGGCGCCTCCTTCTCGTAACTTCCACACCCCACGGGGACTTTGAGCCCCGACAGATTTAATATGCATCAACCTCTGCTACACTGTCTTTAGAGGCATCAGGGCTCAACCCACGACTCGACAGAAACCGCAGGCCGCTATTCCGCCATCATGACCACTAGGCTACCACGGTGATATAAAAGCGTGCATTTTTACTTGATAAAATATTTACTTTTACTGCTAAAATAAAAAGTATTATATTATTTAAAAGAAATAGTTAATCCGATGTAATAAAAAATAATTTTGTACGTTATTTAAAAGGCTATTGATTTCTGAAAGCCCCCCCCCCTCACCGAAATTCACTGCATATATCTAAGGAATTTTCATTATACGGAGGTTATGCTGTCAATTAACACTGGCTTTAATCAGAAACGTTAAGTTTCTGAGTTGAAAGTCATCTTATTATTTGCTTTCTTCATTGAAATGGGGAGAATTTAAAATCTGGAAAAATGAATAAATCATAAATATGTTTGAAAAACTCATATCATAAAATAACACATTTTTTACTATAAGTAAGAAAGCGATTGTCTTAAAAATCTTAAATCAATTGAATATTCTGTTTATAATAACAATAAAAAAAAAAACATTGCAAATAATACTGGTACAAATATCGACAAGTACAAATCTGGGTCTTGAATAAAAAAAGAAAGAACTTGCGTACCCTAATATATATATTCTCATACATACATATATAAGGGGTACCTGAACTCATGTAGCTGCGGTAGCCTAGTGAATATGATCGCGGATTCGCGGATGGGGACTCGAGCCCTGATGCCTGATGATTAAAAAGGCACCGTTTAGCAAGGCTGACGTGTGTTAAATCTCATCAAGGTCTCAAGTCCTCCCGTTGGTGTGGTGTGGGAAGTGTCAGCACAGGTATAATCTAGGTCACTTAACCGAGGTTCAAAATTACGAGGCCCTTCGTCAATATCCTTCTTGTTGCTTCTCAATGCGACATTGGGGCCGCGGTAGACTAGTGGTCATGGCAGCGGACTCGCGAGTGGAGGTTTTCATTGAGTCGTTAGTTCGAGCCTTGATGCCATTAAAGACCCGCCATGTAGCCGAGGCTGATCAACGTTAAATCTGTCGTGGCTCACAGTTCTCCAATTTTTGTGGTGTGGAAGTTAGGAGAGGTGGGTTCCAGCTCAAGTGACATCCTCGTCACTTGACCGAGGTTCAAAATTACGAGGTCCTCCACCAATAGCTCTCGTGTTTCTTCTAGTGCCCCGTTAATAAAACCAACCAACCAACCTCCATGCGGTATTAATAAACAACCAGTCAATCGAAAATCCCTGAACTCACGAGCCAAACCTAAAGCGAAGGTAATATACATATGAGGAAGCATTTTTTTGTGTAGCAACGCGGGGTAAGAAATGAAAAATGTTGCGGAAAAATAAGAAATGCTAAAAAATAAAGGAAAAAAGGTTTTTGTTTACATTTTTAAATACCGTGAGTGCTCGAATGGGCCACCATTAGCATTGATATAGATATGACAGCATCTAGCAAATGAATGGCTTACTTTTTCGAAGATGCCAGATTGTTTCGTGAACATTTGCTGCAGTGACTAGAAGTTTTGCAATGGGACCCTCCTCAGAGTGAATTAATGTCGTAGGTGAGAGTATTTTCAAGTGTTTCTATACTAAAGAGTCGATACTTAATAAATCGGGTGAATATGCTACCAAGTGAGTGATCCACCTTGTCCAATTCATTGAGGACCAAATGAGGCATCGAGGTAATTATTCCCATTACTATCAAAATAGTTTTGAGTCCCATGATGTTGTAACCACGTGGATTTCAAGCAACAGGAACATTATCAAGTAAGCCTGGTAATATCTTTTCCAGAAAGATTTAATACATCATACCGTTGAGTAGATGTAGTAGTAAATGTGCACAAATAAGAAACTATTCACAATACCGTTCTACTCCTCAACAGAGAGTCATTTCTGGAAGCACGTGGACATGTAGAATGTGGGTTAGATGTACCCCGCACTCGGAATTTCGTTCAAGCAGTTCTTAGCAAGACTTTCACACTGATGTAAATAAAATGCTGTTTTTCATTTCCTCGACATTTCTTGTTTTTTAAGCAATACTTCATTTCCGATCCTTCTTTTTGTGGCCGTCGTAGCCTAGAGGTCATAGTCGCGGACTCGTGGCTGGCGGTTTTCGTCGAGTCGTGGGTTCGAGCCTTGATGCCTCTTCAAACCCGCCGTGAAGCCGGGCCTGATGTGCGTTAAATCAGTCGATGCTTAAAGTTCTCCCAGAGAGTGGAGTGGAAGTTAGAAGAGGGAGGTTCCAGCTCAGGTGTTGTCCTAGTCATTTGAACGAGGTTCATCGCAACGGATCAAATATTGGGTCCGAAACTGTGTTCGCCATGTGTGTCTTCCGCCGGGGTGTCCTAGATAGGATCTTCATGTTTAAACTGAATCCATATAATTCTGTTTTCCAGGACGAGGTTTCTGCAATCGGATTTGCTGTATTGTGGGCCGTCTCTCAAAACATCAAATTTACTATTTATTCTGACAGTTTATCATCAATATTGCTGCTGCACAATACAAGAAATAAAATGGGCTTGATTAATATCATTAAAGTAAAATTAGCAACTTATATTGGGTTCGAGCCTATGTCGAAGATTATTAAGAAACTGTTGATTCATTTGCGAAACTCGCTGTCACTGATGGTGAGGGAATAATGGTTACCTGCCCCTCGGTCTCATATAGATAAGATTTTAAGAAATAAGCTTCTTTCTGACTAGGAGTTCTGGTGGTCAACTTATATATATATATATATATATATATATATATATATATATATATAATTCCGGTATTAGGGTTCATTCCTACATCCCAAGACCAAATTTGAATTTTTTAAATTCCAATTCTGGTTTTATTTCTCGCTTCTTAAGTGGTAATGGTCCCTTCGTTTGTTATTTAAATCGTTTTATTTCGAAAAATCCAAATTTACGTTCTTGTGACTCTGTTGGAGATTCTGACCACTACATTTTTTCTCTCTCTTGCCCTTTTACCAAAAGTTTTCATTTAAACTGTCCTGTTGTTGAAGCGAACCCTATTTGGCTGAAGTTCGTGCGTGAAAATCTTGATTTGTATTTCAAGCTTAAATTCTGTATTCTTACAGTTCGTAAAATTACCCAACAAATTTCATAATTGTTTCAATATCTAGTTAACTTTCTAAATTTTCAGCTTTCCTTATTGTGTGCTTATAATTGCATATCTTGTACATAACTATGTTTATAATATTTTTTCTAGTGTCTCATTTCTGAATATTTTAATATTCCTTTTTGGGTGCATTCCTTGTATCAACGCTGTGTGGCTGTCGCCTAACATACTGACTGTAGACGAGACATAGTATTAGCACCTTTATTAGTAGGAAATCGTAGCATCAACGGAATGCAGATTGATAAGCATTCAAAAAAAATGAGGGGGTGGGAAGAAAATGGGAAGTTTTAAAATTATTACGTCAAACTCTGTAAACACATTATTAGCTTTTATTTCCTTTTGAATTTCGAAATCGAGTAATATCTATTGTTCTTTGCTTCAACATGTACTATTACATCTTACCCTTTATTGTTGTAAAAAAAAAATTATTTTTGCAAATAAATGCTGATGGCGGGGTGATTATCTCCCGGGGGTGGGCGGTTCGTAGCTCGAAGCCCTTTGGGTGAGCTCGGTCCCCTTGGGCATTATGCCAATAGCCGTCGTGTTGCTTCTAGTACGACGTTAATAAAACTAATCAATCAACCCAATCTCTCATTTCAATACAAAAAATGCTTCTTTATGTGTATTTTACCTTCACTTAAAATTTACTCATATGCCCAAGGACACTTTGTATGTGTGTGTATATGCATGCGAGTTAAAGACTTCAACAATGCAAAAAACAGCAATTATCGCGACAAAATCAAGTCAGGGTAAAAGGTTATAAGTATAACAAAAAAATACTAACACGAACATATTTTTTAGCAATGTAAGTTGCAACATCTTTGTAATGAATTCCTTTCTTTGTGATATGGAGGCAGATATATCTTACCAAAAGGGTGGAAACATTTAAATTTCAGATGACGGATGGCTACACGTGAGCATCTTTTTTCTTTATCTACTCTTTGAAACGAGTTTTAGGGAAATCTTCTTATTTATTCAATCGCAAGTTTAGACGTTTGTTCATTTGTAATATGATCGGCTTTTCATTTTTATTAAGTTCACTTTTAGTAATTAATCTTCCCATTCTTATAAATGCTCTCACTTTTCTAAAGAAATCTTTAATCATTTTATCATAAGAAAATATTTAATTTATATTAAAATCAATAAATATTGCATTCATTTTCAAAGGGTAAAGAAATAAATGATTTAGTTGAAGATATTTAAAAAAATAGTAGTAGTTTTTATTTAACATACAATAGAAACACCAGTGGTTAATTTTTATTTTTATTCTCAGTAGAGTTCTCTATTATACCGATTTCTCTTGATTGTATAATATATATTAGCTTCTGTTTTGATGATTATTTCACGATCAAATCAAAATGATTTAGTTTGACCTTAATAATCTTACATTACTATTGTGTTTAAGACATAAAGAAAACACGAAAGAAATAATGTTCAAAAGAAACAGATTCTTTCGAGTAGTTATTTTAAAATATGGCTATGTTATTTTAAAATACAGTTGACTGATAATATATTTTTCAAATAAGCGTTTTATTTTGTTTTATATTTGAGACGTAATAGCAACAATAACACACTTGATTGCCTATAGCGGGCAAATATGTATTCATAAAAGAACCACATAATCAGTTTTAAATTGAGTTGTTTTCCTTTTTTTTCTTTTTTAATTCTGATCTGTTAAAATTCTTTATCTTATTATCAATATTGATTGCTGGCAGAAGCTAAGAAGATAATAGCTAAAATATGTAGATAGAATGAATTACAAATAAAGAGCATTTCTTTTTGAATATTTCAAACTTTTTTCATTATCAAAACTGATTTCTAAGCAAGTAAAATTTCTAGGTAAGACAATGGTGAACCAAATTTAAACGTGAGGTACTTAAAAAAAAAATTTTTTTTTGAGAAATTGTAATGTTAAAATGGTTTTTTTTTCTAGTGATTTTATCTAGGTATTCTGTTTGGTATGCTTAATATATTTCTAAGAGTAATTATGTTTTGCAAGAAAATCGGGGGAAATTTTTTAAATTTCTTCAATTATGAGCCCGAATTTCGGTTAAAAGAAAATATAATGTATGTAAACAATTCTGGACATTGGTTATAGTAATTACAGAAATATTCTTTTATAAATCGCAAGGAATGTTTCATATGCTTAAAAATATTTAAAATGCCAAAAAAAAAAAAAAAAAAAAAAAATTAATATGTTTCATAAAAATGTCTACACTTGACTGGAATAAGAGATAAACAATTAAAAAAATATTAACGATAATTCTGCAATACATATTGAATACACATATCAATTTCAGAAAAAACTTTAAGAAACAGTAGCGTACATCAAAAATCCGTAAAATGGGGCGAATGTATTATTATTTAAATATACACATATATAACACATTAGAACCGTTTTATTAAATCTGATACGTTTTCAGAATTAATGGTCAACGTAAAAGAAACGGAATATGTTTTTTTACTTTAATATTGGAAAATGACTTATTATGAGATAATTATGTACATTTTTTAGCAACGTGGTTTTTCGTTTATTTAATCTCGTTCTGCATGTGTTTTGATAATTTTTCCTGAGGCGTTTAAGTGGCATTTAATCGGTACTCATGTCACCATTTTGTTCATAAAAGAGAAGATTAATATATTTTAGCTACTTTGTTCCTCATTTTACCACTGAGCCGCATTAAGGATGCCCAGTTCGACCGTTTTTTTCCTCCCTCGTCGGTTCCTAAAAAATTAAATTATCTCAACGAATCATGCACTCATTATGTTTATAAAAAACACACACAAAGAACTTTTGTACAGGATTTAATTTTTCATTAATTTACGGCCAACATAACTGGAATCTGTTTCTTTTCAACCTCGAACAATCAACCAAAACATTTAACATCCGTTTAGTACACTCAAAGAACCCAATAAAAAAAAAGGAGTTCCCGTTAAAAAATAATAATCTGGGCGACAAAAAAATATCACTTATCTCATCAGCTATAATATAATTTAAGCGTCATACGCACAACAAGTTACTTTCTATAATAGCTCGCCAACTCTGAATTAAATTACACTCTTATTAATTAAAAAAATAATAACCTTTCCTTTCATTTCCTTATCACAGTCGTAGAACGAGGCCGGCAGAAAAAAAAAGTTTTAAAAAAATCCAGAGAGTTTTTTTAAAAAAAAATCAACTGTGTACCCTGAACTTATCATTTTTTCTCATCTTTGTTCGTTTTTAATTCCGCCGCGTCATTTTGTGAACTTGTCTGTGGAAATAGGCGGGGAGTGTGTTACGTAATCTTTTTTTCAACTTTTTTTTTCTCCCTGCAGTCTCGGAGCAGGAGAAGTTGATAAAACACATTGGGATTTATAGCCCCGGGCCCTTTTCCACACGGAAAAATGAGAGTTGAGGGAAATGAACAACGTTATTTGTAGGTTCGTCTTTCAATTGAGTCGTAGGGCTAGAAGTATGCCGTCGTTGTGAAAAATATGTGTTCTGAGGCAACTACAGAAAACTGCGGCTTTTAAATTAAATCCAGAATAAAATTTATGTCATGGGATATTCCACTTACTTTTATTTATACATTCTTCTATGCTTTTCTTATTTGCATATCTTAGAACTGAAAAATTGATGGCTACCATTTCGTTACTGTTATTGAAAGAAACAAAAGTGCTTGTAATCGGAATCTCTTTATTTAACTTCTCGATTCTTATGAAATAAATTATATTTTGTTAGAATAAATATGCTTTGGTAGTTCCTTCTAGAAAGCTTATTTTTAAATTGTAAAATAAGTGCGAAATTATTTGTAAGTTTATTATGAATGGGAATGGGAACCAAATATGGCCCACTCGCGTGCTGTTTTATAATTTATATTATTATGGAGGGCATTTGTTTATATTTCTCTTGCTATTTTTATTCATGTATTTTTGAAATATTAAGCATTGAATTCTATTTTAAGATGGGATTCTTTTTACGTACTTTATGGGATTCTTTTTAAATACGAATTTGTTTTTATTTTGACCTCTCAAAAGATGTAATAATAAAATATATATGAAACATCAAATTTCTCTAGTTTAGTAAACTCTATTCAGAAGCTCTTTAAAAATCAAGCAATTTGAGTAACAGTCTCTGTTTCTCAAAAATGCAAACTGGAATGTTTTTAAAGAAACAAAAGTCTAATAATTTCATGTTATCCAAAATAATATAATTAATTAATCAAGTAACATCATTTTTAAAGAAATGAATGTACTCTTTAAATTTAAATATATTCTACGAACTTATAAAGGGCTGATTATATACTTAGAATTATTTATTTACTTGTATTTCTTTTTGTATTGAAATAAGAACTATCACCAAAGTATCGAGAAGCTAGCTTAATCCATGCAGAAATTAAGATGATAATACGAATTAATTCAAAACGACGTTTCTCGTGTTAACACAGGGTTATTTAAAACGATTCATCCGATTTAAAAATTCCATATTTTCAAAAATAAACGACTCAGAATGATAAGTAATACAGGAATACAAAGGGAAAATACTGAAGTTTCTTTTACAAGTGTTCGATGTAACTTCTTTTAGTTACATGTATATTGTCAACTCGATATGTAAATTCCTGCCACGCATGTTTGTGGTGTAGTGGCAAACTTTTTGAGGCACCCATTTCATTATTAAATACTTTTTGTCAACAAAGTCTTATATGGCGCGCACACAATTATAATAGAAACTATCTTCCAGATCAACACTCAGACCAACGTCGCCGATCAGATAGACAGTGAGCGAGAAACAAAGTATCAATATCCACTTTATCATTAAGCCGAGACGTCAATGGAATACAGATTATTGTACAATCCAAAAATAAAGTAATAAAGAAAAAGAAGTATATGAGCTATGATGTCATACTTTGTAAAGTGTCTGTGGTAATTGTTTGCATAGAAGCAAGCAGAAATTTGTTGTTTAAGTTCAAATAAATTTGCGGGTAATGGTGACGCATACACTTTATCTCTTAAAAATCCTCAAAGAAAGAAATCGCATATTGCCATATAGGGTGATTTAGACGGCCAGGTGTGTAACATCAAGTCATCTGGTCCAATGCGATCAATCCAATTGCTAGTACTTCCGTTAAAGCTTTCGTTAAGTAGGTTCATGAAGACAGAACCATCTATTTTTCACGATATAAAACTTCCACAGTTTTCCTTCATATTCATGTATTACTTATCATTCAGTTTTGCTTATTTTTGAAAATACGGAATTTTAAAGTCCGCTGAATCGTTATGAATAACCCTGTTTAAGTATAATCATAATTAAATAAGGTATTTTTTTAATCTTTGCTTTACTTTGCATGATTTTTGAATTACATTTAATTACTTTATTTTAGATAACATAGTAGATTATTCAAAAATCGGATAACTGAACATTAAATATTCAGAACGTATAAAGCTTTGAGAATGGGTTTCCTCGATAACTCGGAAACAGAAACTAGCTTGATCTTTTATTATATATAGCGTTACAGTTTAAAAATTAAATTTCCAAACAGGAATTTCGTGTTCTTATGTGTGCGTAAAGCAGGAAAATCTAACGCAATGAAAAATTTATTTTATATATATATATATAATTTATAAACAATAAATTTGATTTAGTATCAAAACGAACACACTCGAATGTTTAGTTATCAAACAGGTATTATCAAGGCTCATCAGGAAGTAACCTTTCAATACTTAGCTTAACTACCAGTTTAATCGTTAAGTTGTTATTTTTTTTTATCGAGGATGACTAACGTAACTTGAAATTCAGAATTTATTTTACAGTCTATGTTCAGAGTGACCTAGACATCTCAGGCTTGTTTAAAAACCATATGTTTAAAAATTTTAAATTAATGTTATGGCGAACTGGCCAGTGACAAAAGAATGAAACACTTTGACTACAAAAACTACTTTAGCACAACTAAAGGTATTACGTCTTGCTATTTAGCTTGCTAAAAATCGTAAATCAATTACGAATGTAAAATAGAACCATTTCCTTTTCTCTGTTTTTCATTTCAGTTATATATGTAATGCTCTTAGAATACTAATAAATAATGCTTTTTAACCAGACGAGTTTTGCTTTATGTTCTCAAACGAAGACACGAAATTAACAAAATGAAAGGTTAGGCGTTAGGTCAAAAAAGTCTCTCGAAGCTATTTAAAATAAATCTTCTGGTAACTATTAATAAAAAGAGAGACTAGAAAGAAAGAATGCGGACTAAGTAAGTTATTAAATGAAAATAATGTTAGTTAATAACAATGAACGAAGTATGCAAAGTATTGTCATCATAACTCAAAGACAATGAAGTATTACTATTGAGAAAAATAAATTGCATGGATGGTAATAAAAATACTGCTAGAACAATTCATTATTATATTCAGTTTAATGATCAAATATTATTTTGCTTTTGAATTCAGTCATATCATTATTTGTAACTAACTCTAAATGTGATCATTCAATTTAAAGTTGAAAGTTTAAATAAAACCGTAAATTTCTAGCCAAAATATCCAAAATTTAAATATTTTCCAAAATGTATTCATATTGCATGACTCACAAGGTTAAATAAAAATGACTAATAATTGAATTAATATACTCATCAATTATGTATAAACAAAACGATGTCTATCAAAATAGTGTTTATTAAACATATGGTGAAGCAAATGTTTAATGGAGTGGCTCGTTCTAAAGAGAATATTGTATTATATATCTTTCGTTTTTAAGTTTTCAGTTTATTTCTAAATGCTCCGAAAACTCACAAATATAATGTATGGTACATCTTGCTGATGTAGGGTATCATTCCTGTCATTAGATATTGTTAATCGTGTACATATATATATATATATATATATATATATGCAGATAAATATTACAATCTCAATATAACAGACACAAAATTCTAAGTCCACAAACATTTAAACTCTAGGAAATTTAATTAGAAACCGAATGCATATGATTTAAATAATAAAAGAGTATTACATTATAACATTATTATGGTGTGAATAACATGTAACCTTAAAAATGTATCAATAAGAGAATGTAGACGTTATAATAAAGACATTTGTAATAGTAAAAAAATTAGACATTCGTGTTGTAATAATAAATACATTTATATTGTTTGGTTAAAAATAAATCCAATTAAATTACATTTCATTATACATATATGTATCACATCATTATATTTATTCCTCCATATATATGCTCATACCGGCTATATGGAAAACAATGAAGGGAATAATAAAAATCGATTCATAGCATTGTTTAATTTTACTGCTCATTATTTTATTCCTTCAACAACACTATCAAAACTGAAAGAGAACTTTCTTAATTATTAATACAGCTCGTATGCTACATTCAACGTTACGCTTGAACTGTTATGGTTTCATTCACATTGTTAGATAGATGTTTTTTTAAATATTTTTATTAAAAAAGAAAAAAAAAACTTAAAAATGTTTAAATAAATAATAAAAAATTTGAAAATTGTATAACTTATACGTGAGGTTATCGTAAAGTCTTAATTATTATTAAGAAATTACTGTGGTATCTGGATACAATTTCTTATTATTATTAATTGATTCTTGTGCTTATAATGTTGTACATTATAGTTATCTAATGTTGATTTGTTTGGTTTCAGGAAGCCATAGATTGAAGTAACCCGCAGTATGGAGATGATAGAGTTCAAAATCTTCTGAGTTATGCATTGACGGCCTTCGAAAGGTCAAGAAGCACTGAGATAAATATATAACTCTGAATTGTGACTATTTAGTAGAAGTCTTAAGAATAATAAATAAATTTAAGTGTCTATCTCGATTATCTTTGATAATTAAACCTTTACGATACTGCGGGTTACTTCAATCTATGGCTTCCTGAAACCAAACAAACCAGCATTAATAGTTGTAATTTACAACGTTATGTACATAAGGATCAATTATCAAGCAGAATAAATTTTATCCAAATATCTCGGTTGTTTCTTTGTAATAATTAAAACCTTACGATCCCCCGTAGATGTTTTCAGTTTATGTATTATAAAAAATAAAGAGCAATTCTGGATTAGATTTTCGTTCTCCTGATTCAATTAACTATGCCTTTATTAAATCTGCTTCAGAACTCGAATTTTTGCAACTTCTCCCGCCCTATTTTGAACAAATAATTCCATTTAAAAAAATGAATTATTTGTTCAAAATAAGGCGAAATGAAGTGAAATTACCCCCTAGTTACATATAGGATTAAGTTTTTGCCAATTGAAACTGAAGATCATTCTTCAAATTGAAGCTATACTTAATTAAAAATTCCTTTTACTCTAAAGGAGCGGCAATGACTATGAAATAACTGTTGCCAAATTATTGTTTTAAATGAAAGCCATCCATTTGGACGTTCATGTATAAATCAAATCAGTTGTATTTCCCTCGGGCGTCTTTCTTTGTTTTTAAATCATGAAAATAAGTTAATTCTATTCATTTAGGGTTGAAAAACATGTTTTATTTATCTAGGGGATTTTGAGGAAATGAGTTTTTGAAATTTAGTAGCAGTCAGGTATATCATTTCGCCAAGAAGACATTGAAATATTTTTACTTATCTCCAAAATTTCTTGCCTTATTTTGAAGATGATATCACAAAGAAGATCTTTTTAATGGAAATAATTTCATGATGTTCAAAAATTTTTTGATACATCTTAATGATTTATCGTTTGTATGAAAGGAATAAATGTAATAAGTACTAAACGGTTCATATGGATGAGCTAGCAATTAGTTGGGGGGGGGGATTTGTCACGGTTAAATTTCAAAATTAAACATTTTCTTAAAAAGAAATATATTAATTATCTTGAGGGAAAATGTATAAAAAGTACTCATACCATTAAAAGTTTAAAAATCTCTCTTTAATAAGTGGACGTAAGTCAAGGAACCTCATAAAGCCGGCATGTTAAATAGGGTTATTTGTATTTTAACGAGATCATGTTAATTTATTTGCAGTTTAATAAGTTAACATTTTATGAACTTAAACTACAGACACTTAAAAAAATAATTCTTTAATTAAAATATTATCCTGTAAACTTATTTCAAAATTTTTGATTTTCAATCCTACTTGAAAGGCAAAAGTACAAATCAAATTAGAAGTTCATCTACATTCTAATCTTATAAATTAAATAATATCTTTTAACACAAGCTTTAAAGAAGACCTTGCATACACACGCAATATCAAAATAGTCAGTTTTAACTTAAGTTTTTATTAATCGAAGTCGAAAGTGTATCAGATGATACAAATTTGATAAAGAATTAAAAATTAGTGAAAATATATTGATAAAAATTAAAAATTTCTATTGGAAAATTGAGATGTATTTATAAGACCACAAAAGGTGTTCCAGGATCTCGTAACGTTACCTTTGGTATGATAGATATATCTGAAAAAAATTATTCTTTTAAAAAACAAACCTAAATAACATATTATGTGTTCATGTCATCGTGTTTATTCGATATCAATGCACGAGTATATTAACTTTCAAAGTTAACTTGCATTGTTGCCTTTTAAGTCCCATCAGCACTAAAGTATTTTGAAAATAAATATAAACATCATTTCTTAGAAAGAAAATTTTCAAAATTAAGCAAAACTTTATATTATCTGAATTTCCATTTTTGTTGAATGATTCTTGCTTTGAAGAGGAAGCTCTTTTTTTCGAAATCTTGGAGTCCCTCCGTGTGACTTTCCAACTATAGGTAATGGCATATTGTATTCAAAGCCACCTTTCCTGCCTTGAAAATGGTAAGAGGAAGGGGGTTGTATTTCGAAGCTTACTTTCAAGGTAATAGCAGACAAATACGCTGTTAACCGTATTTGTTTTATCTTGTGAAATCTCACTTTCCTTACTATTCTTTGTTGGGGACAGTTTTTTAAAACTTTTTGTAGAAATGATTCTTAAACTTGCACAAGCATCCGTTGCAACTAATTTTAACGAGTTCTGGCGATTTTTTGAGCTTTTAGTCGCCAAATTGTTCTCCATGCTGATCCCTCAGTCTCTTGGAAAATTTTCTAACTCATTTCATGGTATTTTACGATGTCTTTAACACTTTGAATTCTTAAAGACGTTTACTAAACTAATGATCCCCTCGATATCGGAAATTGAAATGTTATTTGATTAAAAATATTATCCATTTAATGTTAAAAACGACATTTTTTAAAATAAGTTATAAATCACTTTGTTGATGTTGTCTTCCCTTTACATATGGCAAAAAACAGGACCTAAACTGGGCATACCTTTTTTTTTTTAAATAAAAAAACATTCACATATGAATATACTAAGCTTGAGTAAAAAGCAATGCTTCATAGTCATAACATATTTATTTCTATTATCACAATTCGAGTAGTACCTAAAAGCTAGTTGTCTTCCATGAAATGCATTGCCCACTTTTTAATATAGTTCTTATATATTTCCATGCATTTGACCCAACACCGGACGAATCGAATAAACCTGTCGGAGAAGAATTCTGATAGTTGTTATCGACATCAAACTTTAATGACAGCTTTCACCTCGTCATCATAACGAACGCTTTGTCCCTCAAGATGTTCTTTCATCTTCGAGAAGAGGGGAAAATTGGATTAGGTGTGAGATCGAGTGCAATGACGTCACGTGACTCCTTGTGGATCCCAATTTCCTTCTGTTCTTAGCTCACCAATGACGCCTGGGAACAGAAAAAACAAGCACATTACATAAGTGGATACATGTAAATTTCAAGTACAGCAACATTTTTGAAAATCTGGTAAAAAAAAAGTTAAGGCCATGGAGATAGTACTTTTTAGTCAAGGCTTGTACGATCGCGTAGTACGAGTAATAAATAGCACATGTATCCATTCATCATGTAAACAAAATCGAGCAGAAAGCTAAACCTATTCTTTTAACCTATGGTTTTAAATAACTGACTTTATGGACTTGATTAAAAGAAGATCATAGGAAGTTCTAGAAATTTAGAAAAATTCAATAGATAGATAGTTTCTTTCTTAAGCTAAATTCCGGTTTGTATTTAAGTATAAGAGAGGAAAAATCAAATGATATGATAAAAATATTTTATCCGAATAGAAATGAACATTACATGAAAATATACTATTCTTAACGTGAATAATTGATTGATTGTTTATGAAGGTTGCATTTTGAAGTAACACGAGGGTTATGTAAACATTAATACGTAAAAGTGCTAGAACATTTTTCTACCTGGAAAAGGTTCCAAATATGGATTCTATTCTTCTACAACAACCGAAAATCATCTTGAGAACTTAAAAAAGTGAGAAAGAGGCACAACTACCACAAATTATTGAGTAAATAATTTCAGAAACTAATTTTATTACAAAAACTAAACATGTATGAGTCAGAAAAGTAGTATTCAAACTATGTAGGCGTTTTAGTGAAAAGTGATAAATGCATCTGCGGTGAGTACGTTCTTTGGTTCAAATACAGAACCCTCCCCCGAAAAGCATCTTGTTGCTATTCTGTTATTGTTACACGTCTTGTTATTTATCTTTAATATATCGATTGCTAGTTTGTCAGAGGGAATCTGTGTTCTAGTTTCTAAATGCTTACGATCCAGATACTTAGTACCAATGAACTGAAGAACCAATGATTTCACCCAAATTACTGTTATTTGTGCAAAGTAAAAACCAAAAAATATTTTCAAAATGGTAGTCGAACCTTTATACAACGCACTTCAAGTTTCCTGGAAAACATTTGATGTATAGAAATCTTAATAAACAGGAAAAAATATGGATTTTTTTTATCAATTTCTTTCTAAAACAGGTGTAGTTTATTTTTTAAGGACAAAAAAAGGTTTAAAACATTAAATTAACAAAGAAATTTTTAAATATTTGTGTAATTTACAAATTTACCAACAATGAATTAAAAATTGAATGCTTCCATACAAAAAACGACATTTTTACTTATTTTTGGACGAAGTTCCTGGTGTCTTTTTGAACAAAATATTTGTTGAAATAATTTTAAAGTAATGCTAACGTTTATTCAGAGAGGTAAAACTTTTTAAAGGGATATTGGGTATAAATCTCAAACTGTCCATTACTTGTTTTCTTGACTTTTTTTTTTAAAAAAAAAAAATTATTCCATCTTTGTTGTCATGATTATCACTGGATTCATCTAGATCAAAGCAGTTATTCAATATGTTTTGATCGGTAAGGTATAATCAGCTATAATTAATTTCTCCTGCATGTGTAAAAATTGAATTGTTCGTATTCAAAAATTATTCAATAGATAGAAATTTTGCTTGATACATAGAAATTATTTTTGTAGTGAAACTTCAAATTTCTTGAAAAAAGTTTGATTTACATAAATATTTGATGAATATAGATTTATATATATAAACTTGAAATATAGAAGCTTGAAAATTGAATTAAATTATTTGTTAAATATTGTCAAAATCTTTGATGGTTGCTGAAATAATAAATGTAGTTTAAAGTAAATCATAATTTGAGTTTTACTCGGATTACACAAAATTTACTGTATTATATGTCTATGTAAAATCATAGTTATGTCTTAACAACTTAATTAACTAAATGGTTCTTAATAAATTTCAAAAAAAAAAAAAAAAAAAAACCAAGTAACTTAATGGAATAAAATGTTATTCAAGAAATGTTATTTTATCTTTAATTAATTTTCTTTCATGGATATCAAAAATGGATAACATAAATTTAATAATTATTCTTTATGTTATTCTAAGTTTTTTAGTAGAACCTAAACATCCCATTCTGAAAAACACAAAGAAAATTTTTGCTAATTTATTCTTTTTTTTTTTGGGGGGGGGGAAGGAGAGGAGAAGAGTTTTCTAAGGAATAATGAAGAATTTTGCAGAAAGTTTCTCAAAAATTACTTTCGAAGAATTTACGAAATATTTGATAAAATAATTTCAATGAAAAAAAAAATGCAATCATGACTTCATAATTGTAAGCTACCCAATCAGAGTTAAAGCGACTAAAGAACGATGATTCAATGATAATTACGATCATTTTGTAAAGTATAACCAACATCATAATAATTGTACTACATATAAAATTAAAAAATATTTTTAAAAATCAAAATTAACACAGACATTTTATCTTGATATTCATAAGATGAAATATTTTGTTGTTATTTTATTTATACGTATAAATAAGGATTCATCCCTTCTGTCGGTTATGTATATCTTAAATTACAATCTAACCGCATTTCTCAAAAAAAAAAAAAAAAAAGATTAGCATAGTTTCCTCAGTTCGTGCATTGTGATTGTGAGAAAAATCATTATTAATAATAACACGAATATACCTGTTATAAAGAAATCTTCATAAAATGTTGCAACTAAACCATAAAAATATTACTGAAATAATTTGATACGTGCAATGATATATAGTGAAACTAATATTTGACACTAATCAACAGCAGATGAAAAAAAAAAAAAATGAAATACATAATTTCTACAGAATAATCTCGAGGAAATAAAATTCTGAGCTCAGACTTAATATTTAATCTTTTTTATATATAGCGAGTAAATGGACCACTTGCATCATTTTCAGCAACGTGGTCGTTCAACCACGTGTTGTTGAAACGAAACTCCCCTCTCAATGTTGGCATTCCAAAGTTAGTAACAAAAGAGCGAAAAGGCGATGAAGCGACTAAATGCGCAATTGAGGCCGCGCAACGGTTCTTTCTCGCCTCTTCTCCCTCTCCCCGACCCTCCATCTCTCCACCCCTCTCCTCAACCGTGAGGTCGCTCTCTACGCTACAAAATGACCGCAATGACCGTGTGGTCATTTCCTGCCGGACAAAAGATGCAACAGTAATACTCTTGCATATTTAGAATCCTTCTTCTCCACGGAGATTCAAGAGCATCTTCCAGAAGATGGAGAGCAATCCCCCGCTGCCTCTTACCGTCCACGGCTGAGGTTCCGAAGGTGCATCTATCGACGGTCGCGTGGATCTCCCTGCTCCGTTAGGCTTAACTCGGACTTCGTATGGTGGGTTTTTTATTTATTTTTAAAATGATCTTTTTTGCAAATTTTCAATGATTACTTATTATAGAAGGTTATGATTATTAGAGAGGAAAGTAATCTTTTCTCACTACAATTAAAAGAATGCACACTATTCCTTTTTTTTTAAAAAAATATTACATAAGAAAATATGAAAATGTTTATATTTATTTAATGAATATTAACATAATGTACTGTGTATTACTGTAATAAAATACAGAAATTTGCTAATATTTTTGACATTCTGTTATTGCTAGTTTCTAGTATTCATAGTTAATTATATTGATTCTTCCTAACTGTTTAGTCACAAGATGAAGAATTTTATTTTTAAAAGGGTAAATTTGAAATCATATTTAAGAATTTACAGTAAGCCTGGTATTACTAATTTTGTTATAATTAGTTATGAATACTTTAATTGTATTTAAAAATGACTTTAATGTAAAATTTAGTTATTAATATCCTCCATTTTACTTATTTGTTGCCTATAAGAATATTTCTAATGAGATTTTTATAATAATATTAACTCTCAAATATGTCAAAAAGGGAATTTTTTCCAAAAAAAATCTACTTATGTAAAAAGTATTGCATTAGAGAAATAATTATTTCGGTTTTTAATTAAATTATATATATATATTTAGATATTTTGTTACTTCTTCAGTTTCTAAGAAATGCATTACATATTTATTCATTTACTATAAATTTTTTTACCTAAAACTAATAATATATCGGTAGTTCTTCCTTTATTAAATCTGTATGCTGTTTTATTTAATTCCTCAATACAAAATTGCAAGATGCCTTTAAAATGATATAAGAATTCCCCTCTGTGTAAGATAGCATACGTAACCATTTTCAAATTGTAAATTTTATAAATAATCAATGCTATTGAAGGAATAATTTTTCATTTTGTAACTGCTTAGTAATAATATGCTACAAGAAAATATTTAAAAGACAAAAAATACTAAGCATATGATTAGGTTGGTCACTTTGCTAAACTTGAAAACAAATGCAATTTAACGAATTTGTATAACGTTAGGAATTATTATACGAGTTAAAATATACTGCTTCCAAATTTTGATTTATGCTTGGTAATTAGGGGAAATACATATTATTTAGAATAACTTAGAAATAGAAGTAAATAAACTGACAACTTTACCTAATTTTTTAATTTTACCCCTAGCGAATTTATAAGGCCTTTTTCAATACGTAAATAATATTATGCAAATGCTACAGCATTATTATGATTACACATGATGATAATAATATATATGTAAACTAAAATGCTTCTAATTGATATGTGTGAAAATGTATATTATTATTAACTATCATGTATAAGAATAGGGCTTTATTATTTAATTTGTTGTACATAATTTGATTGATACTCTAAAATTCCTTCAAAATAACCCTTTTAATTTTAACTTAGAATATGTGCTATGACGTACGCATATTCTTTTTCATTACTTGGAACAGAAGTACAGCCCCCAAAACCAAAATTTGGGCACTGTTTATCTTTAGATGCTTATATCATTGAATTTGTTAGGTACACTTGATGTGATCTAAAATATCTTCATAACAGCTGTTTTAATTTTAACTAAGTGTAACATTAAATTACGTGCACACATTCCTCCCTCCCCCCATTACTTAGAACTATAATACGTCCCAAGATATCAAAATTTATCTTTAAATTGCTGCATAAATTTGATCCAATTAACTGAGACTTACTTAAATACAGAATGTTAACAAAACATTTTTGTGAAATATTAATTAGAAATGCTTAGGATTTTTCATTGTATGTTGTGATGTGAAGTTAAGTTATAATCAAATCCTAATTCAGATCCTAATCCTATGGCTTATTTTCTCAGATTAAGGGCTCTTAGAAAACTACATAGATTTAAAATTCTGTTTGTAACGGGCTCTCACGAGGATTTGTTACGGGTTTACCTTTGGGGCTACTTTACTACGACGTTTGACGACGAAAACCTTTGTGAAAGAATCGTGTGATGTGAATTAGCTTTACTACATAAGTGAATGGGAAAGGGGATAGAAGGATTAGAAAAATTCATAGGAACACAGTATTGGTTCCAGCAGCAGTGAGGCAATATACAGAGATGCATATTTGACTCGGATCCCATTACTAGATGTCTACTTGAATCGAATTCAGCGAATCTGGAATCGTCTGCTATGAGTTACTCAGATAAATAGAATTTCTTATTTAAAAAGGGACGCAGTTGATAATCCACTCTTCTTCATTAAAACGTTTTGAGTGTGAATAAACTGGTTAAATATTTTTCCAGATCTTTGTTGAGTGCTTATATCTAATGAATCTAACAGCATTATTTCGTTGTGTGTCCTCTAGAAGAACATAAAATGAAATACAGTAGTACCCCCTAATAAGGGTTACCTCCCGGATCAGATATTTTGCCCCATAAATATAGATGTACCCTACTAAGAGGTAGATATATATACTATTCAAAGGGACCAGGACCAATACAATTGTCCCTTATTCGGATATGTCCCATGCAAGAGGTACTACTGTATACTAACGACACTTTTGAATAAATAAAGTGTTTGAGAGAAAATTATATTAATCACTAAAATTTTAATTATCTTTGTGAGAAATTAGTTTTAAAATATATTGTTATGATTTATATTAAAGATAAATTAATTCTAGAATTATTCATATATACCACACAAAAGTATTCTGTAGACAATTTGATTTAAAACAAATTTTAAGAAATAATTACACTGTATATTAATGTACCTCTCCAACATTTAATTATTAAGTTTGGCTATGAAATTTATAACTGAATCAATAATTGATTAGTTTTAAGAGAAATGATATAATTAAGTAGCAAATTTTTTTTAATGGTTTCATTTCGTGTCTGCCCTTCGTGATGTTTCATTTCGTGTGTCGTGGTTTCATTTCGTGTTTAAATAGCTACTTCCAATTTCTTAATTATTTGACTTATTTTGGTCTTTGTTTTATTGTTTGTTATCGTGTAATATATAATAATTTCAAATAATTCTAAATAACTTAAGTTTATAAATAACATAAAAATACTTAATTGCGAATTTAGGGTTATTGTATATTCGTTTCAATCTACAAATTTAAAAATCCAATTTAGATAAAAAAAAAAAAATATGCAAATTCTCAGAATTTATTTTACGATGAGTATAAAACTTAAATATAATTACTGTTTGCTAATAATTTGAAGGTAAGTTCATTTTATGAATTCATTTGCGCTTATTATTGTAAGAAAAAGGTATGTTTAAATTACTTAGTATGTAAGTTGATGCATTAATTGTAAAATATATTTTAAAGACCCTATTTACAAGACATTATAATGCATTAAAAATTAGGTACTTTGGATGAAAAATGATGTTATCAAAAATTTTAAATATTAGTAACGTAAGATACCTTTAAAAAATAAATAAGGGCTGCAAAAGTCGCTTTTGTGTAACTTCATTTACTTATTCATTCAATTATAATGTCTGGTTTCAGAACCTCCTCTTAATAGCAATAATAATTATTCTACATTATGTGAACTGTATTTGTCTGATATATTGAAATGTTGTTAAAAACTTATTTGAATTTCTGTAGGTAATAATAATTTATTTTCTGAGACGATGCAGAGGTTACACAGACAATAGTTTCAAGTGTATTTTTTACTTAAAAGTTATACCATTGATTATCTCATTAACTACATAAATTAAATACAGCTGTTGAAAGTTAGAATTTATTAAATAAACTAATAGCTTCCATGTGCTTAGCTTTACTTAATTAATTATCTTGGCAATAAATAAAGATTTGATTACTTCTGTCACCATTTGTATCGTAGAAGAAAAAATGAATTAGATTTAAAATTATCTCAAATTAATTAAATTTTTCACAAAATATGGACACAAGAATCTGCATTGTTCTTTTTTTCCCCTTTCCTCCCCCTTTCCCCCTTTTCCCCCATTTATTTAAGGATGAGTGAAAAACCAAACAACATGATAACTAAATAATTTCAGTAACAAATTTTTTTTCAGTAGTTTAAATTAGAGAAATAAATAAGTCATTTTATCAATATTATTATTTATCTTACATTAATTCCAAATCGTTAAAATGAGCAATCTAAACTGCAGCCCACTAATTTTTTATTAAAAGTTATCGTAATTAATAATTCACTACATCGAATTTTTAGTTATAAGAAATGGCCACTATAGCCTCGTGGTATTGGTCGCAAACTCGCAGCCGGTGGCATACGTAGTGCCGTGGAATCGAACTTTGATCCCAATAAAGACCCGCAATGTAGAGGTGTTGATGCACGTTGAGTCTGTCGAGGCTCAAACTCCCCCCGTTGCCGTGGTGCCAACTCAGGTATCATCCTCATCACTTGACCGAGGTTCAAAATTACGAGGTTCGTCGTCAATAGCCCTCGTGTTGCTTCTTGTGCGACGTTAATGAAAGCAATCAATCAGTCAAAACTAGTTATAGGAGCATTATCTTTCTGCTCATATTATTGTATTATCTAAACTTTAATTCGGAAAGAGGAAAATATTACATTTGTAAACGTCAAATCCAATTCAAATTCTATTTTCAGATACTAAAATTAATCTAAGATAGAAATAAGATTCCTAGAATAGAAAAGCTTTCCGCACAGTGAATATACTAACAAGCAATAAAATTTGACAAAGAGGTAGGGGTCCTTCTTACACTGGTTTACAAAAGTTAAGGGAAAATCATTAAAGAGTGCGATCACTCTGCCAAAAATACGTAAATTTTCATTCAAAGTATGCAGTATGGATAAAATGTAACGGCGCATTAGAAAATAATACACAAATTGGTAGAGCAGATGTCATCAAACGTAATTGAACATGAGGCTTTAAAAGCGTCAGTCGTTTCTCTAAGTAGAAACTACGTACTCTTATGAGCTAAAATTTCGAGACAGCCGTTTTTTTAGATATGAGCACCCGACATCATTTATCTGAAGAATTATGATCGCATGCTATGAGATAGGCGATTAGAAGTGAGGTAGAACCAAACACATGTAGTAGGATGGTTTAATTGGAACCCTTTTGTAATTCATAGACAGTTGATTGCATTTCTAAGAACATGATCAACCTTTAGAAGGTACAACCAAGCAAGATCTCGAACCTAAAGTGCCTCTAATGGTTATTACTTGCTGCACAAAAGCACTACTCTAACCTACCACAGATCTTTTCTTGAAACAGCAACAGGAAGGTTGCTATCTCGATCAACTGTGCGTAGAGGGCTTCACAAAGAAGGGTTGCAAGACGTCCTGTATTGTGTGTATGTGTACTTCTCACATCACGACTCTGAAATGAAAGGTTTAGTTGGGCGTACATACATGTCATTTGGAGTGCAAGTCAATTGAAGCCAGTACTATTTAATGATTTTTTCAGATTTTGTTTGCAAAGTGTCTCAAGAAGATTGTTGGTCTGGAGGGAGCTGGAAGCCTGCTGCAATCCCAATCATACGCATAAAAGAAGTACATTTCATGGGAGTATTGCTTTTGTATTGGCAGGTACATTTTAAGTGACGTATGTATCATTCCAAGAGACACCCTTGATGCTCAGTTATGTTGAGACAGCATTCTTGATCCTATTGTTCGTTTTTACTCAGGTACAGTTAACGATTTCTCCACACTACTCTACGACAATGCTAGACTGCATAAAGCTCGTTTGGTGGATAATTACTTTCTTGAGGAGACTATTGAGAGTATGGGTAGGTCAGCACGTTCTCTTGATTTGAATTCAAAGGAGTATGTTTGGGTGTCAAAGGAGACATATTACAGCACTTAAGTCACTCCTGAAACTCTTCGAGGCCTTTAAACTTCTTTAATAAATCAAGAAATTTTGTTATCAACTGAGTTAAGTAGCACCATCATTTTGAGCATGGAGCATTACTGTTATAAATGTGAAGCTATTAGAAGTGATCACACTCCATATTGAAACTGATCACACATTAAAATGAGATTCTTGAAGTACTTCCCTTCGATGTATTTTCAAAAAAAAAATGTAATCCCAAACATTGTGTGATGAGTGTTTTTTTTTTTTTTTCTTTTTTTTTCAAATTTTATAATATAAATTTCAAAGGATAAAACTTTCACATTCACAATTATTCTGAATTTTTCCTTAGTTTTTAGAAACAATATAGTTATTCTTCTATTTATAGGAAATGTCATAACTCGATAAAAACAAATCAAAACTGTCCTTTTACTAGAATGTGCTTAAGATATGTAGTAAAAAGTCTTGCAGAGTTGTTAACTGAATAAATTTAACTATATTGAAACAAAATTGTATTAATAGCAATGCGTAAACTCATAGAAAATTATGTTCCATTTTTTGCTCCAAATTTGATACTTTTACACTTAACAAACTCAAATAAAACATCTTGTTCATTAAATATATATCTTTAACAAGACTTTTTTAAGTTGAGTATGAAATATTGGTAATTATATTTATATCTGTATTGAGGAGGAAAACATGCATCTTAAGAGCGAATACCTTTAGAAAAATGATTTATTTTCAATTGTTTATTTTAATTGTCAATGATTTATTTTTAATTGTTTATTTTAATTTTAATTTTGTCAAAAATGCTACGTTTAAAAAAAGTGCTCCACTTGAATGTAATTTACAAATGAAAGTAATTTTATTATGTTTATGCAAATAAGCATAATTTTTTCAGATTATGCAAACTTGTACTTGAAAATGAAATGGGAGAGTTATTTGGATAAATGTATTATTTTCTTCGATTTTTTTTTTCATACAAAAATAAATGATTTTTTTAATTATAAAGATATTTCAATCTCAAATATTTAACGAAACTGTTAAATAATATTTTGCTAAAAGTATATTCAGTACATTAGGAAGTACTAATTTTATAAGAATTAAAGATTTCAAACAGATAATTTCACATGGGTTCATGAAATTCATCAAATTAGTTAATTTAACACCTTCTAGTACCATGCATTCTGACTGTCTTTTAGAGCTCTACATTTTAATTAACAATTAACGAGACTTCACAATAAAATGATAACCACTAATTTTCTTCAGCTAAAAACAAAATCAATAATTACGTCAGCGAATTCATTCATGTTCCTATTAGCGATGACATGATACTTGAGATTCTCATTTTAAAGTAATAAAAATGACATGAAGTGTTTTATTAATATAACCTTCATTTTATTTTCTATTTAAATGTTTCAAAAACTTCCACCTCTCTTTTTCATAGCAAGCTTCGCATGCGACGCAAAATGCTTAAAAGAATATAGAACTGGGAAAATTTCTAGCGTAAAACATTCTTTTTCATACATCATAAATTTAAAATTTTATCCACTGCATTTATATGAAACAAAATATTTTTCATTTGCTAACGCAAAATTTTATTTAGCTTTCATACTTATAAAACTCCGTTTAATCTTATTCTTCTAGAAGAATTCATTCCGTTAATTACCTGAGTTATACCATTAAACGCCAAAAAACACTTTTTAATTTCTGATAAATTCAGCCGAAGCTAGAATTCAATTTAAATATAGCCTCTGACTTCATCAATAAGCTCAGTAATTTGAAATAATATTAAATTCAAAACAAATTTTGTTTCTGTTGCGATTCATAAGCATTCTTAGCTATTACTTCTCAGTCTTAATGAATCAAGGGGAATATTGAAGTTAGTAAATTATATTATAAAGAGAGATTCGATTTTTTTTAACTTCCTCCAAACTTATCAGGAGACAAGGGTCAAGTTTGTTGCAACTTTCTAAAGGCGTTTAAAGTTTCTTTCGCGTTTTGTTTACAAGTCGTTAGCTCTAATTATTCTCTAGAAGTTTCAGAAAGAGTTTTACGTTCAATTTGGCCCGTGTATTATTCATTAATGAAGAAAACTCGTTGTTATGCTTGGGCGGAAGTGCGCGGTGATTGGTTAATGCCGTGGAAATGCCATCCGCAGCGAGATTTAATTGAACGGAAAGTTTGATCAAGACGTTTAATTATAAAGACGCGGTGAACTTAGAAGATCACACTTTTTTAAGAAGAGAGAAGGAAGTTTAAACAGCAGATGGGACCAGGAGAGAGAATCTTTGCCAATGTGCTCGAATGTTTGTTAAGTTGAAGGGCAAGATATGGTTTGTTAGCGAAACTGTGCCAAATTCAATACATTAACCAAAGATGTATTTAATTCTTCAGAGAAATTATCATTTATCTTTGCTATGAATAGTTCATTAATTTCTGAATAACTTTGATTTTTAGTTCAGAAAATTTGTGGAAAAAATATGTCAATATTATTGAAAGACTGGATACGATTTTGAAAAAGAGACTAAACCGACGCCATTTTTTTATGCGCTCCAGCTACTTTAATAAATATTACGTAAACAAAAAAAATGACCATGGGATTTAGTACAAAATAAAAGTAAATTTATTGCTCTAGTATTATTGTTAAAATTTAGTAGCACAAAATTATACAAAAATATTAATGAATTTATCGTACATGGTAACATAATATTTAAACAATAAAAAAACACACATGTACTATATGTATGAGCGAATAAAACATTTATAGGTATGATGAATAAAAATTTGATTAAATATATTGATACGAGGATTATACTACAAATAATCAAGCATATATAAGCACTTCAAGGTTTGATTAAAGTCTGCTAGGGCATAAGAAGTCCCAACAGGTGATGCCCATCTCCATGTCTGTAGCTTTTGGACCTAGGATGCTAACTATTAGCCTGAGTCCAGGTTGAATGGCTAGGCAGATGCTGGAACCTCAGTTAACTTCCCAAGCGAATTTGGTGCTCATTTATCGTCCCCGGAAGGATGAAGGGCTGAGTTGTCCCATGAGCAGCTATCCAAGCCGAAGCTACCGGTAACCGAACTTGGGTCGGCAGCCCTTGCAGTCAGACACACTAACCTTTGCACTACCAAAATAGCGTTACCTTTATGATAATTGTGTGTGAATGTATACAATTTAATATTAGAACAAGAAAGTGTAATAATATTCAATGAGTATCTTACGCTAGGTGAGTTTTGTTATGTTTTTTGGCATCTTGTATTACACCAATTAACATTTTAACGCTAATATAGTGATTCAAATTTTTAAAGCAATGTCTCTGAAGATTCTGCCGAAAAATACAAAAGCTTATTTTGACTTTAAAACAAGTCTTCTTTAAATTTTTTATTAATTAGGAATAAAGTAAATATATTCCTGTTAATGTTTCAAATATAAATTGAAATAATTCAAAAGACTAGAAAATTCACTGCCTCTTTGTTCGTGTTAATTACTTTAAAAATTTTAATCGGTGTTATAAGATATTTCATATTTAACACATAAGGCGAACATATAAGTTTCACTAAAAATTTATCATAAAATTTTAATGACATAAATATTATTTATAATTAATAAAATTGAGATCATTGCCCTAATCTCTTAAGAAAGTAACTGGGAATACTTATTCCTCTAATAAATATTATTTATAAATTAGTGGAATGAGTGTGTAAAAAAAATTGCTTTAGAGATTAAGGATATGTTCCTTTTCCATATAAACCTTATGAGATATTAAGCAGAATTAATGCATGTTGAGATAAAATAACGAATAAGGGATTAAAAGAAGCCTTTAAGACATGTTATTCTAGGGTTAAGTATGAATGAGACGTTCCGATTGTACTTCTACAAACTAACAGTTCCATCTGTAGTTAATAAAATTCCGTCAGTCAAAATAATCAAACAGTCACAAGTCCTTAATTACTCTTCCTGCAATAATAACTAAAACACAATAAGCTTATTCTCAAGATGTGAAAAAGTCAAACTTCAAGATTAATACTATAATTTTTTTATATGTCTGACACTGCCTAATCGGATCCGAGTCAGCCCTAAATTTGTAAGCTGGATCCTACAACACGTCCGTTTGTTGGTGGTTACTCCACATTATCATCCAATCTCTTTCTTCTTTTCTGCGTAATCACGCTATTAGCTACACTCTAACCTTCCAACCTCTCCCTCTTTATTACAACTCTTTTATTAAACTCTCCGCTGCTTGCAAATGCTGTTTCATCAGTTTTATTCACTACTCTATAATATTTCTGTTCTAATTTACATAAAGCACGGTTCATTTACAAGAAGAGGTTCTCAAATCAAGTTACAATGTATTAAAGTCTATAAAGGTAAGTTGAAGAGAAATATACTTGAGAACCAGTTATAAGTATATAGCGAAAACTATTTTTCTCACTCTTGAACAGTAATAGATTTTACAATGAATTAAGATGAAAGGTTGCTACAATAATTTCATCTTGACAATTTATACGTATAAACCTTTTGGCAAAGAAAATGGAATTGTTAATTTAACACTTGAGAAGTAGAAATGGAAATGATTTCATATGAGTTAAATTTTCTAAGCATTGGGTCAGTTACAACAATTTGAATTCGAATGCTGAACTTTAAAATGACCTAAACATTGTAAAGTCTAAATATAGAACGAAAATAGTTATGTATGAAACTACTAACAGTATTTTTTGGGGCTATGTATGTTCCTGACACTAAACAAATACACACACACACATATATATATATATATATATATGTGTGTGTGTGTGTGTGTGTGTGTTTGTGTGTGTGTGTGTGTGTGTTTGTGTGTGCCTATTATTTTCTCACAATAATATATATATAAATAATTTAATTTCCTAAATTTTCCCATTCTTTCCTTTAAAAGATAGTGTTCATTCTTATTTCCTGATATGATTTCTTTTTTTTTTTAATTTATGTAATCATACGCTCTTAAAAACTGCAAAGTCAGCATTCTCCTACGGTACAGACTTGTAGAGATGATCCCTACCTGACTTTAAGTCTACATTTAGATTCCTTTGAAATCTTTCCTTCCAGACCACATGATCTCTGACGTTTAAAGTGAAATTTCCCTATTATATAAACAACAACACTGCGAAAAATGCTCTCTTCTAACTCCTCTCTTGCTCACTCTTGCTGTTATACCATACTGTCCTAATCTGTATCCAATGGTGGAGTTGTGTAATTCCCACCGTGTGAAAATGGTCTCTCTCTCTGCTAAAATAAAATAGTTCTATGAAACTGAAATTGGCTTCGACTGTTGAATTATAAAAATTAATGCGACAGTTGAAAGTAAATCACTTTACATATATATATTGTTATATATATATATATATATATATATATATATATATATATATATATATATATGAGTGTGTGTATACGATGTAAAATATATGAAAAGTACAAAGTAACCTTATATGTGACCTATTAATACATTGCACAACTATCGTTAATAAATAAATAAAACAAGAGCAAAATTAAATTAATATTAAGAAATATTATATAAATACGAGTATATATAATTTATAAGAAATATAGATTTAATTAAATGCTGAATAACCTAAATAAATTAGCTATTCAGGAAAAACATAAAAACTGAAGAGATCTAGAAAAATATATAGAAGATAAAGGAATTAAAGAGAGAGAGAGAAAATAATTTACACAGCTATTTCTGGCTTTGGACAGAAATCCATGGTTATGCATGTTGAAGATAATCAAGCCCTCCCATTCAGGAAATTACTTTATAACAAAAATTGGTATAAGCTATAATTTAACTGAAATGTTTGTAAAAAAAAAGTTAAGCATTAAAGTATCTATTTAGACTTAAGTGGATTAGGTTCTATTGAGAAATAGTTGGTATTTTCATATTATTTAAATAATATGCTTATGAAATAATGCAATAAAATTATAAGGAATGAAATTTTCAAAAATGTTTAAATGTAATTACTACGAATTTCTTTGACGAGAAAAACTAATATAAAAATTATACATAATTTATATAAGTACAGCTCTGTTTTATGAATGTGAAGTAAAAAAGGTATAAAATTTGATTTAAAAAAATCTAACAATGTAAACAAAAAAAATTGATGCACAGTTCATTTATGCTTTATTACTGAATTGACTGTAGCCTCAAAAGAAAAAAAAATTACAGAACTTTTTTTGATTACTGAAGAAAATGTTTTTTCCTCGCAATATCAGGAGTGAAAAAGAAAGTTTTTTGCATACCACTACCTGAGGAAATAATAGAAACTAATTCAAAGCGAAAAAAGTATTAACCAATAAATTTATAGGCGAGCACTTTGAAGTTTCTTCAGTTCTTGATAAAAAGATTTGCTGTTTTGTATTTTGTTCATTTTCGATATTTACTTCTGATATGCCATACATGTTTGGCATTTCTTAAATTGTTACTAAAATTTGTTTTCCTTTGAAAACATTTTAAAATCAAAATTCGAAACAGAAATGAAATTGCAAATCACATTTTTTTTCCCTTCTCTTTTTGCAACTCTTTCAGTTCAACTAAAAGCATCAGACTTTTTCTTTTTCTTTTAAAGAAAAAGAATACTTTTACTTCCCCAAGCTCGATAAATGTCTTATGATTGTTTCCCAAACCCATTCCAAAGCATTAAAATACTGACACTTTCTTTTACGCTTCCCAACCGCAAACGAAAAAAAAAAAAATCTTTCCCAATTTCATTCCTTTTTACTTTTTATTTTCATTATTTACACTTGATTTGAATTCTGGAAATAATACTGGTATCCTAAAAGTGAAAACCATTTCTTAAAAGAAAATAGAAAATCAGAGATTATTTACCACAAGATCAGAAGATTTGGATACTTTATATACATTTACATAACAGTATCGGAATTGCAGCGAGGGAAATGCCAATATACATATATGTGTCTATGCATTCTAGGAGTGTATTTCCACCCCCTTCTTACTTAAATAACGAAAATAAACTGGAAGGAAGAGAATTTAGAAAATAAGACAAAGAAGAAAAAAAATAAGAAAGAGAAGAAAAAAAAAGAAACGAAAGCGATATAAGCAGGGATGTAATTTAAACGTTATATCGAAATCAACTCTAAAACACTTTTTCCCTCATGCACTTCAGATAACTTCTTGGAAGTGACTAAACCATGCAGAGTTATTACATTTGGCAACGTGCCAGGAAAAAAAGGGGGTGTATAATACAGGGGGGTAGAATAAGACAGGAGTAAAAAGGGATATCAAGCAAATGAAACCCCTTGATGCTTGGGCAATGGACAATGAAGATTTTTTTCCCGTTATTCATTTCATTTATCTTACTTTTAAGGTAATGGATCCGAGCCTGGATTTCATATATGCAAAGAGTAAGCCCCCTCCTAAGCATTCAGGGAAAAAAAGTATTTTATTTGTGGTACTGCGGTGTGACTGAAAAATGACTCTCCCACGCTTCTAGATATACTTAGTTCAAATGCATGAGATTTATGGCAACTGAATGTTTCATTTACGTAGGACTGCAATATATAAATAAAATTCTTAGAAGGGGGGAGGGGTACGGTGAGCTGTCGTTTCAAAGCAAATACTGACTCGATATACTTATATTGACTCGATAACATATTTGGTTTGAGTCTTATTGGTTTTATATTCCGTACGCCCATCTCGGCTTGTTTTGAAAGTACGGTGGTTGAATTCAAATCGTATTTCATTGTACTGCATGCTGAGAAATAACCAATAAATCGTATCTCGTAAAGAGGAAAAATGAGACGAAGGTTGGTGTTTCTTTTGCTTGTAAAAAAAACCAAGTTTTAAATATGTAGAAGGAGTTACGATATTTATGGGGAAAAAAACGCATTTATTTCACAGAAACTCTATTTGGCAATGAATATTTTTTTTAGGAAATATTTAATAAAAAAAAAGTAATAAAATCTAAAACCTATTTTATGTTTTATATTTTATATTAATATTATATAAATTGTAAAAAGTTTTTTTTTCTTCTTTTCCTAAATTCTACAATTTCTTTCAGATTTCATCGTCTTTTCGGCAATGATTTGAGAAAAGGATCCAAAGTGAGCTACACGAATCTTTATTATTTTTACTTTAAATTTACTTTAATAACGGATTTTATTTAACCTTACTCCAATTTAATAATTAGAAACATTCTTATACGCTTTTTAAAATCTCCTATAGCAAATGTTGTTTAGTTGTGATGAGTAAAAGTTAGATGATTGTTCTCAAAATGGATGCGTGAGTATTAAATTATGATTTAACTCTCTCAATATTATTTTCAGCGTTAGATCTCATTTCTTTTCATTAATTTGTACCTCAAAGAAATTTCTTCTTTTAAACTTTAAGTTCTGTTTAAATTGATCTACATATTTTGTTATTTTATACTTATGTTTAGAGTTTTATTCTCTGAAAAGGAGTAAAACAATAATATACTTTTATAATAGTATGTATACACCGTATATTTCAAAAATACAAGTAAGAAGCATCTAAGAGATATATATCCAAACAAACGATCTACATGCATAAAATTAATTCTTTTTAAGATGTGTTATTAGTTGAAAGATAAATAACTTAAAAATAGTACAAAGAAAATATTAATACCTTTAAAATTAAATTTTGAAATGAACTAAAAATTCCTTTTCTTTTCTTCTGAAAATACTTTTAAAATAGCTTGAACTTCCTTATTTGAAAAGAATAATAATGTTTTATTTACTAAAGGAAAAAAAAAACAATTAGTAATACAAGGCCAAGATTATATCTCTTTCGTATTAAAAAAAATTAATTTAATTCAAATATCGCAATCAAATCTTAAAAAATTAAATTCTATATATTAACAAGAGAGGAAGGAGTTATATTACCTATGATAATGATGCGCACAAAAGTAAGAATGAATAGAGCGATTAAATTATTTTTAAAATGCTGAAAGTATAAATGCTTAGTTAAAAAATAATAAATGGTTGGAACAAAAGATAATAATTTTACTAACGGATGTCAAGACATTTGTGAAGGTTAATCGTATAAATAATCTGAATCAATGTATCAAAAAGTTGTTGAAATATATATTTAGCTTGAACTTTTTTTCATATTTAATATTAAATCATCATACTTTCTTCTTCCTTCATGCTATTTTTTTTTTTTTTTTTCCATTTCAACTTCCTTGCAAAATTACCTCCATTTTACAGCGTTCAATTCCTAGATTATAGTCTCGAATTCTTGTGTTTTACAGAAGGGCTGTTACTTTTTAATGTAAAATATTTATGAAAGAAATGTAAAATATTTTCATTATTTCTTGAAATTTCTATTCATACTAAGAAAAAGTTAGGATGAGTGCTTTAATTACTAAAGTAAGGATGTACTAAAGTAACTTAGTATGACTACTAAAATAAGGATGAGTTACTTTATGCATTAGTACTTATCTATGTTGACTCATAAATATTCATATTTTTTTTAAAAAAAATCTGATTTTTCATTTAATTCAATTTTCAATCAAAATTAGAACTAAGAAAGGTTAATATTTTTTTAGTGAAATACGATTTCTTTCTTTCATGATACATAAATCCGATTTATGATGAAGTTAATTATAATAATTATTCTTAAACTAGGATTCTTTTACTACGCGAACCGTCAAAGATACACAAAGGATTTCAATGGGCTACTCATATGAATATATATATATATATATGTGTGTGTGTGTGTGTGTGTGTGTGTGTGTGTATGTGTGTATATGTGTGTGTGTGTATGATCAAAACAACAAAATTATAGTTCACAAAACATCAGTTATAAGAAAATTCTACATATCAATCATAAATATACATTAATGTCTAAAAATTACACACATATACTTACACACATATACACACACACACACACACACATATATATATATATATATATATACATATATATGCTCAGAAAACAGATTGTTTTGTTTTATGACAATGCACATCCACACATGGCTCATCGAATCCGAAGTCTCACCGCATCATATCGCTGGGAATAACCTTCACCCCTCCAGTACAGCCCTGATCTTTCTCCCAGCGATTTTCACTTGTTCTTTCATTAGAAAAAGTATTTAGGTGATCAGCATCATGACAACAATGATGATGTCACAACGACCGTGCAGCAATTGTTAGCCAATTTGGTGGCAGATTGCTATGAGAATGGAATATAGAAGCTGATTGTACGATATGATACACTTTTTAATATTGGGGATAATTATGTTGAAAAGTAAATTAAGGTACATGTTTTCTTATAAAAATAAATTAGTAGAAAAAAACTGAACTTTTTTTAGAAATATCTATAGGGTTAAAAACATGCTGATATGATGCAAACTTATATGACAGTCAGAAATACAAGGATAAAATTTTTACAATTTATTGGCATTCTTTCATTGAAATTTGAATTTTCCCAATTTATAGGTACAAAACCGATCAAATTCAATTTTCTACAATGACTCGGCGATAGGTTTATTCTAGAAACTACTGTTTTATATTCATCTAATCGGCATTTTTCCTAAACTAGCTTTCGATTTGTTAAAAACAACCTTTGTGAAAAATATTATAAGCATCTTCAAAGATATTCAAATAATATATATATATATATATATACATAATATATAAATAGTTTTTGCAATGAAATTTGATCTGCTTTCTTGAAGTTCGTATTTTTAAAATTATACATATACAATCGTTGGGACTGGGTCATAATTGTTATTGCCATCACAATCTGCAGTTCATTTCAGAAAATCTCGAATGTTTTCCTATATATATATATATATATATATATTGGAGTCTTGATTATGTGAATACCGATTAACTGAAATTTTTCCAGTCGGCACATTCAAATTTGTGTCATATGTAGAAGTTGAGGAATAATTGACCGGTTTGATGAAAGAATTTTTAAGATTTGAAAACTGTGACAAGAGAACCTTCAAGACATACTCGAATGTGATTTTCACAACTCTGACTATAAAATATTGACGGACAATGAAATCTTTGTCAATGTCATCGACAACCAATAACATTGCGACGACGAGGAAGAGCTTAGTGACGACGACCTTGCTGAAAAATGACCGTCTAGTAAGGAATCTTTTCAGATCCTAGAAACGGTTATAAAGTGGTTACAACAACAAGATGAATGTGATGCTGCCCAATTGCTGTCTTTAAAACATTTGCGGGATTTAGTAGCAAAAAAAAAAAAAAAAAAAAAAAACCGAGTCTCAGCTCCGAAGCCAAATAAAATTTTGGGCTTCTTTTCCTAAGGAGAATGCACACTTCAATGTTTATTTTGAACTTGTCAAAATAGGCTAGTTAATTATCTTTATTGTTTGTACGTGTGTTACCAAATATATGTAGTTTTGTTTTTAATATACCCTTTTCTTTGTTTCATATTGCCTCTATGACACAAGAACAATTATATTACGCCAATTATTGGTTATCCAAATACTCTCTCTCTCTCTCTCTCTCTCTCTCTCTATATATATATATATATATATATATATATCAAAGTAAATTTAAAATCAAGTATTTATAAAAAAAAAAAATTAAGTGCAGAAAAGTTCTAAAAATTATTAATTCTTAATCTTAAAAAATAAACTTATTTAAAAAAAAAACTAATGAAAAGAATTACAATAAACTTAATAATGAGAAGAATATGTGAAGAGAAAAAAAAGAGAGAGAATTAAGAAAATCCTTTAAAGAAAACAAAATAGAAATAAAGCTATGTGATACTGCCTCTAGATTAGGATAGGCGTATTCTGCTTAAACACGTTTTAATTATTAAACCCATGCACGTAATAATAGGTCTAAAAAACAAAAGGCGCAATCTAATATAACACAGCAAGCAAAAATTGAAGAAGCAAAGGTAAAGTATCAGAAAACCTCTAATTTAATTCTAAATTTAATGAAAATTAAAACACAAAGAAGTGACTTGCTCTAATGCTAATATATTGTCCATCAAATTTGAAGGGAATAATGTAATATTGGGTAAATTTAGTGCTACTCGTAGTACTATTCGTATTGGAAAGATATGCATTAATATAATAGAAATGTTAATTACTAAAAATAGCTACATTTTATTTTACAGGTCATTCAAATTAGTAACTGTTCGTGTATTATAGAGTTTTATTCATCATTAAAATATGAATAAAGTGATAGATAATATTTCCTTTTAAACTTAACGTAACACCAGACAATTTCCTAGCAAAATAAAGTTTATGCTAAAAAGAATAAAAATTAAAAGAATAACTTCAGCAAGTCTGGTTATTAATACTGCCTATATTTAGACGTCAAAGAAAAGCCTAAATAATATTTAAGTGATAGTAATTTTTAGACTACTTTCCCAAAAAGAAGAGCAAAGGCGTTGATATTAAGAAAAAGAAAACGGGTCTTTTGGAAGCTCACATTTATTTGGTTGGTGCTGCCAAGTCGTCAACTCCCTTTGTCACCTGTGTTTTGACCTGGGGCTAGGGAGAGACTTCAGTTCGAGCTAAGGTGAATAGGTCACATCCATGAAGAAAAATAAGAAAAAAAGTCTACAAATGTTACTCACAAAGGAATAGGAGGGAAAAGATGAGAGAAGAAACTATTCTCTTGTCATGTCAAGACTTTTTTTTTGTCCATTTGCGTTTAGTTCAACAAGATGTTCTTTCTTTCTTTCCTTTTTTTTTTTTTTTTGGAAAAATTTTCGACAGTTTTAAGACAAAAAATACCAGTTTTTGCATAAATATATAACTAAGTATCTATAACAACTGAGAATGAAACAAACACTAAAATTGTAGATGTATTTATTGTTTTCATTATATATTTTTTAAAATTATAGTATAGCAGAAAAATGTTGTGAAGTTTATATGCATATAATTATTAATATTATAGACATAAATTTTAACATGTGTATAAATTTGTAATAAATTATAAATTATGTCTAATAAAAACCAAAATGAAAATTTATAAATGTTAAAGCTGTTAAATTTCAAGTATTACAAAATTAAGATAAACAAAAAAACAAAACATTAAAGTTAAAAAATAAATTATTTATAATTTCACGCATACAAAGTATTATAATGTAAAAAAGTCAAAAAATTGCTGAAAATATATTTCAGAATATTCAAGAATACATATTAAACATGCAAATAATTCAAAATTGAAAAATAAAACCAGTAATTTAAAAATATACATGAAAGCTCAATACATCCAAAGTTTACCAAGACCTACAAAACTGTCTCATGAGAAAATAATTACGAAATTAAATTAAAAAATGAAGATAATGTAATTTTAGGTTCAAGGCTTAATTAAATAATAAGTAAACGTATACGCGACAAATTTGTTTCTGATTTCTCACGGAATTAATTAATACTTAATTAGTTGTGACTAACTTAGTAACAAACCTAACACATTAGTAGTAACTGATTTATTTTGTACATTGAGAATATTTGTTGATGCATTTTAATGGTAAAAGCATTATTAAAGATTTTTTTCCCCCTTTCATTACGATTGAGAAATTATTTAATTTTTGTCCTCAGAATTAAATAAGTTATTTGTTACGTCTGGTTAAAAAAGATGGTAGCAATAAGCGTAGTAATAAACTGCTACGATACCTTCTATAATATGCAATACTGACGTATATTTAACATTTGGACAATTTAATAATGAAAAAGAAAACTGTAATTATTGTTAAATGTTTAACAATAGAAGCACGGAAAAATACATCTGAGTAAATAATATTTCATTATTATGCCTAAGCTATCCGTTTACAATTTTTCTAATCGATATATATATATTCGAAGCAAAATTTTTCTAAAAAAATTAATTTAAAATTTCTAATAATTGTCTGAATATAAAACATTACAATTTCGATTTAATTTACTTAAAAAAAGGTAAAATTTCCCAGTTTCTTTATAATTGAAAAAATATTTTCAGCTCTCAAAAATGTTAAATTAATAGGAGATTTAATACTTTTTTTAGCAGATGTGTTACTGAATGCAATTATATATAATATAACATGCATCATAAGATTATAATATAACCGGCATCTTGAGTTTAAGACGTATAAATCATATTAAATTCTTGAGTGACTTTAGAATAAATGAAATTCTCTTGATGAATTTTGTTGTTCAGAAAGCAAGCCAATCAGTGCTGTTTTGCACACTATTTTTGACTGTGGAGTTTATATATATTTCAATAGTCAATATTATATCATCCCTTTTTTCTTTTTTGGTTTCTTAATTTTTTTAAATTTTATATATTTTTTTTTTTTTGTTTCTTGATATTTTGTTTATGTATATATTAAGGCTGTTTGTTAGTTCAGTTGGTAGTAATTTCTAATTAAAGGTTTATATTTATATTGAATTAATTTTATTTGTAAAAAAAATAACAGTATTTAAGTAAATTTTTGGCACATTTGCATTATCATATTTTGCTTATTTCGAACATTGGATAATATTTTTAATTTGATATTTAGTTATTTTAATAATTTACTGATTTTATTGAATTAATTCTGTGATTTTTAACTTTTGATTTTTTTTAGTTCCAGTAAATTTTTAAGTATGGCATAAAAGAATTGTATTTTAGGATTATTTTGCACACACACACACACACACACACACACACACATATATATATATATATAATATACGTGTGTGTACAATATCATCCTATACATGCATACATATACATACACACACGTATACACACACACACACACACACACACACACACACACACATATATATATATATATGTGTGTGTGTACCAAAATTTTTGTTTTATTTTGTACAATCTATTTTTTTTAATGCACAGAGCCTCTTTTATACTTCTTCTTTTTCATTTTTGAAGTATTAACTTTTATGAAACATTTGAACAAAATTAGGAATAATTACAGGGAAATACCGAGATAGTTTTTTCCCCCTCTATACTCTCAAAACGTATTTGTCTTGATAAGTATTTAAAATTGCTTTCATATATTAACATTACAGTGCATTGTAAAAACACATACTGAATTTCTAAAATTCGTCAAGTTCAAACATTGTAAGCGAAGAAATAATCTTTACACACAGAGCGTTTTTAAATAATTTAAGGTTTTATTCTGTATAAAACAAAGAGAAAAATGTACGTCAAATAACTGAAGACTGTAAAAATGGTTGTACATGTAAAGATCACTATTAATTGATATAAGTGCCTCTTCTTTAAAAAGTAACATATCGTACTGAACACATGAATGCATCGTTAGGACCACAATATGCACTATTTGAGTTCAAAAACGCTTTCTTTTATGCATAGAGCGTCCTTCCGAAGTATTCTCAGTCTGTAGTTGTAGCCTGCAGCTTTATTACAAATTGCAACATAAGCAAATTGTTGTCGGCAGCTTTGTAATAGCGTAGTTTTTGTAATTCATGATCTCCCATATGGGTCTACGGTTATCGGTTCAGTAAGCCCCCGTATGTGGTAAGTTTGGGTGCCCCGTTAACAAGGTCTCCCGTAGAGAAATATAGGGCACGTATTTTTTACTGTTGGTAGGAATTAACAATATTCAACAAAAGGATGGTTTTCTTCGGCTTTTGACGATTCTAAAAAGAAATGCTTTTAATTAAAGCACGAACTGCATGGTATCAAAATAAGGAACAAGTATTTATAATTATCACTTTTTTGGCTTCTATTTTTGAATCTATATAATTTTGTAACTTAATAAACTCAACGTCAGGTGAAATTTTAATGGAATGAGAAACATAATATACAAATATTCAATGTTGGTGTTGTTCTGTATGAAAGTGTATATATAGCACTGTTTTTATTTGGGATAGAAGAACATGAAGAATATTTTTTTAAAAAATTGCTTGAATAATAAAGGGATGAAACGAAATAGTAGGAAATTTGAATTTAAAATGAGATAAAAAAGGATCTATAAAAATGCTTAAACTTGATTAAATATAAATTTTATAAAATTATATCTGTTGAATAAGTGACAATAGTAGGGTTTATTGGTTCAAGAGCCAAATTTGTCAAAGCTGCGTCAAACATTTGCTCGAAATTTGATAATTTTTTATAGTCACACTGAGATAAAATGATAGATAAAAAAAAAAATTATCACTTTCCTACCACTATAATCTAGATGAGCATTTTTCAAAAAATAGAATTTACTAAAAAGGACTATTCAGCTTAAAAGTAAGTGCTATTGAGATGTCGTCAGCATAAACTACCAAAAAATTTTTTTTAAAAAGGTACTGCACAAAAGCTTGCATTGCTTCTCATTAAAAAGCATCCTAAATGTAACATTAAATTAATTGGTTTGTCTCAGTAATTTTGTATACATTAGGAAAACTTGAGAGTTAATTACAGTAAATGTAATATTTCTGGATGTAATAAAAACTTAAATTCGTGATTTCACTGTCAATTTTCTAACTAAAAAATTGGATTTGTTAAAATATTGATAAATATTTTTATCTCAATAATTACTATTATCACAATTTCCACATTTATTATCATGCTCAATTACAAAGTATTGTTCAAAAAAATGTTTAGCGTTACTTAAATGAAAGACGATAACTCTAAAAGCATACTAATAAAAAAATTTTAGAGCGTCTGAATTCAAACTGCGTTCTCTTAATTGCAATCAGCTTTCGTAAAAGCATCAGATTTGAGAAACTATCTGCAATTTTCAATTCATGTTTACGAATGATGTGTCATCTTCATAAAAATATGGTTTTTGTTTCCACCTAATAAAGTTTATACCGCCTAAGAGAACATTTCTTTCAAATTAATAAAACTTAAATTAGAAGTTTGAATACTAAAATCTTTGTTTAATATTTTGTATTAGATGGATTGTATTAATAAATTCATTCATTTGAAGTTAGTATTTAAAAAATACGTCTTATCACTTTACTCTTAGTAATTAATTGAATCAAAGAAAGGAAGCAATATAATTACTTGATTTACTTTTCGAAAGTTTTCTCACGTTCTAGAAAGTATCATAGCATTTTTAAAAAAATACAAATAGAGCTTAGCTCTTACATATATATATATATATATATATAAATAAGAGCATTTTCTTCTTCTTTTCTATAATGTAGTCATTGCTGTAATTATAGGATGCATTCATCAAATTATTGAACTCGATATCAATACACAAATATTCAAAGATAATTCTTGCATAATATAAGTTTTACTTTCTGATTTTAAATTTAGAATGTGCAATTTTTATGATATGGTACTTCTTGAAATCATTATATTCCAAATATGATAATAATTACAATTAAATTGTATGTTTCTCTTTAAATACTGATTGTTCTTATGCTTAGTGAGATAAATGTAAAGGTGTCAATGCCCAAGAATCAAGAGTTAGATAAATTAAACAGTTGCGAAGAATGTTAAAGCTACAGAAATATCATGATAGGAAATTTAAAAAAGAAAAAAAAAGAGTGAATGAACAGGCAACGGCAAGGGGCAAAATTGGACAGGCGAGTTTTTATGGTACACATCAATTGTGCTCGGTGGAACACTCTTGGGTATATGCGATGTTTTGTTGGGTAGATCACCCTGCCTTAGGGTCGGGGTTTCGGGTAGGGATGTACCGGAAAGAGGTACCTGTGGTCTCTTGCTTTATCAGCTGCAAAGGGGAAATGTGTATTGAATGAATCAGCACGGTCAGGCTAGAGCCTAAGAAATCCAACGAACAAGAGCATCCACTTTCTCTAATGGCAAAAATCGATCCAAAGTGACTCGGTCTTATCGTTGGTTTCTTGGACCTCTAGGCTTTAATCAGGCTGCTTGAAAGCCAAGCTATGTCCCAATTTTTTCGCCAAGTCTCTTTTCTCTGGGCTCTTTTTTTCTCTTCTCTTCCTGTGTCTGTGCGTGCTATTTATTTATTTTTTTTTTCTATCTCCCACTCTTTTCCCTGAGAGGACTATTCTTCTGTCCTGGTCAAAACTTTTCCATATTCTCATTCGCGCAGTCTTGATTCTTTCTTTTAAGCTTAAAACTTATCTCCTTTTTACTGGAGTTAAAAGAAAGAATGAGAGCAGAAGAGAAGAAATTTTTTTTATCTCTCTCTCTATATATATAAATAAAAGAAGAGAGTTTTGCAAGAAGAGAGAAAGAAATGATTCCTTTTTCATAAGACCACTCTGCCCATAAATCTAGGGTTTGGCTCTTTTATTTTTGTTAACTTTTCAAAAAGCTCATATACGTAGATATATAGATAGATTTGAGTATAGAAAAGTAGATCTCTTACCCCTGCAAGAATCATTAGATTGCAGAGTGAGTTTAGAAGTTTCCCTCGGATTTTTTGGGGAGTTCCCTGCCATCATTTTCGGCTTCGGTATTCCCCGTTTGATATACTTAGGTGAAAACCTCGAGCACGCCTTGCATTTCAGAAGATGAGGCGCGTTGCATAAGAAAACCTTTAGTGTAATGTTGCCTTTGCCTACTTTTGGGCCGATATGAAGAAAGCAAGCACATCATCGAAATAAGAAGCATCAAGTTCTATTGAAAACTTTCGAATTTCCGCAACTGCAAAAGGTAAAGGCGAATTGAAATCTGAAGTCACTTTCGCAATATTGAAAGACATTAATATTTCTGGACAACGGTTCTCCATTTTAAGAACATAATTCAAGATTCAAAGTTATTTAATGAATACTCAAAAGAATATTTAGGGACAAAAAAACAATAGCTTTTCGATAATACGAGAATAAATATTTAATTATAATTCCGTAAAAATAAAAATAAAATAAAAACCTAATGGAGTAGAATTTAAATAATCGAACTAGTTTTATAGAGATGTTTAAAGTATATTTAAATATTTGAGGAGTTTAAATGAGTTTGAAGTTACTCTTTCTTTATACTGAAATAGGTTAATATTTCTGGACAGCAGTTTTTAATTCTTAAAAACACAATTCAAGATTCAAATTATTTAATGAACGCTCAAAAGCATATTTAGGGGCAAAAGAAATAATAATAACTTTTCGATAATACGAGAAAAAGTATATTTTAATTATAATTCTGTCAAATAATAAAATTAATAATCACAGAAGTTACGCAAGGCAAAAACTAACGAAATTGTATTTAAATAATGAAACTAATTTTAAGAAGATATTTAAAACGTAATAAAGTAATTTAGTTTAGATAACTTTGAAGTCATTTTTGGAATATTGGATGACGTTGATATTTCTGGACATTAGTTTTTAATTCTCGAAAACATAATTCGAGATTCAAAATTATTTAATGAATGCTCAAAAGATTACTAAGTGACGAAAGAAATAATATCTTTTTGACAAGAAATATTTAATTAAAATTCTACCAAAGTAAAATTAATATTCACAGAAGTTATGTAAGACAAAAACCAGTGAAGTTTAATTTAAATATCCAAGCTAATTTTATGGAGATAATTAAAAAAATAACTTGAAAAAGTCTCTCATTCAATGAATATAAGTTATAAAATTAGATTAAGAATTTAAATTAATTTATTGAATTAATGCGATAGTTGATAAGTTTTTGGCTTACTTAATGTTTTCTATTTTAATACTAATTTACAAACGCTAATGATGACCAGTTGCATGAAATGTTAATTACAATATATGTAACATGCAGTATTAAGAACATTACTTAATGATTGCATTATTCTTCATATAAAACTTTGTTATAAAGATTACTCACTTCACTGCTAAAAAACTTCATATATATTATTAAAAAATATTCATACATATTATTAAAGAACCTCATAAATTAATTTATTTTTACACGCATATTAAATAGCCCTTATTAAATTCAGTAATTATCTTTTTATTCTATATTATATAACATTCTACGTTATATATTTTTAATTCCACATTTCGTAACATTTGAATCGTCATATTTCCCTCAGTTCTCATTCTTACATCTTAAGTTTTATTATTGTTACACTCGTATTACAGAAAAACATAAGAAATTTCCAACAACTTATATAATGTACATGCTTTCTTTTACCCTTGATATGTCGTATGTGTTTGTATAAGGTAATTAATACCGGATCTTATATATTTGATTTGAAAAAAATAGATTAATAAAATACTAGTTTAGAATATTGAAAAGAATTGTAAATATGTTTAAGGTATCTGTAGAAGTTCTGGAAACTTATTTTTTATTATTATAGTTATATTTTCATAAAAATACAGTGTTCAAATTTAGTTTCTTTCAATGTCAACTTTCATATCTAAAAATAACCAATGTACCTAAATACTCATGTAAAAAGGGAAATGTAAAGATCACCTCCTGATGAAAATTTCTTCCACTTCCAGGCTATTCTTTCCTGTCGTGAGGTTATTTGTATTTCTGCCTTTACACATAAGTTAATGTCCCATAGTAACTAACATATATGACTTGCGAGAGAAGGGAGGGGGGCTCTTTCTTTCCCTTTTCTTTTCTTTTCTTGGGTACGATGTTGGCACGGAATATCACTTCTTTTTTGATGTATCAGTCTCATCCTACATGAATACTAACGCCACAAACCGTAATGGTTTGGTAAATGGCAGTCAGTCACGCAATCTGCTGGAAAAAAGTGATGACATCAGCTACTACTGGGGGGTGGCGATTTGTCATTTTTTATCCTTGTCGGATGCATTTCGTGCTTACGGTCAACTTACGGCCTTTGGCGAATCTTTCCTTGTTCTCTGGCGATGATTCCCTATCGTTGAGAATTTAATTAAAAGTAACACTTTTTTCAGAGTTACGTGTTATTGGGCATATTGAAAAAGTTCCTTACTTTTATTCAGTATATATTGGAATAAAGGGTATTTGGATAGAATAGGAAAAGATATAATAATGGAGAGTAAAATATTTTAGCTTCCCAAGGCGTTAGAGAATATTTATTTTTTGCGTTTGCTAGAGATCTCAAAGAGTTTTAAATTACTTTGACGGATAAAATGTTTCCAACTTCTTTTTAATGAGATTTAATAAAAAAGTAAACTTTTTTTGTCAGGTAGTTATTTTAATAAAATAAACATATCTATGGTATACATTTATTTAACACTGCTTTTTTGCATTAGAATAAATTGTAAAATTACATAAAAAAAATAAATCTATTAAATATAGATTAATATCTGCATCAAATGAAGGATTTAATTTTTTGTATCTCAATTTCCAAGACTTCAGTTTTGCCAACAAGCGGTGGTCGCGGACTTGCGAGCGGTGGTTTTCTTCGAGTTGTGGTTTAGAGCCGCGATGCCACTAAAGAACCTCTGTGTAGCTGGGACTGATGCATGTTGACTCTGTCGAGGCTCAAAGTCCTTCCGTTGGCTTGGTGTGGAAGTTAAAAGAGACAGATGTCAGCTCAGGTATCGTTCTCGTCACTTGACCGAGGTTCAAAATTACGAGGTCTGTCGCCAATTGCCCTCGTGTTGCTTCTAAGTGCGACGTTAATAAAGAATCACTCGTCCATAAACGAGAAATTGTATTTTTAATGATCGAGAAGTTATGATAATATATATCGAGATATACAAGCTTTGAAAAGAATACAAAAATCTATTAAATTTTGTGAAAGGGAAAAATTATTATTATTATTTCAAGATTATTTGTCTCTATCATCTCTTATCGGTTAAAATAATTTTATGAAATTCTCATACTCAAGACTTACGTCTCCTTTAATCTACGCAATTTCTTGATTTATTTTAAAAAGAATATTTTCTTAGATTTGCAGAGTTGATATTGAAAATTATTAAATATTGTGAAGAAAAATACCTCATAAACGTAAATTAAATTACATTTAGTCAAATACTTTTTTTTTTTTTTGCAAAACTCTTCTCAAAAAGAGGAAATAAAACAGAAAGGAAAGATCAATCCTCTTCTGATTCTCAAAACTGACAATGGTGAAATATTTTTTTAAAAATTAGAATTCAATGTATTTCATTTAATTAAATTTTTTAAAAAAATCACCGAATGGCTTTCGGAGTAATCTATAAGTTCATCAGTTGTCCTTCCTTGTACATTACAAAAAACTAAAAAAAAAATTCACTCACATACAATTAACTAATTTCTTTCATTTTTATCTGTAATATTTTCATTGTTTCTAATTCACCAATTACTACTCACTGTAAAACTTAAGCGATCAAGACTTGAATGAAACAAACAAAAAGAAAAAGTTTATAAGATCATTTCTAAAGTCTTTAATTTTAACGGAAAATTGAGTCTTTGTATTTTTTGTGTACATGATCTCTTCGATTGATAACCTAATTCCGTTCTGACTAATAAATCGTTAGGTGAATTTGTAGCAAGCCCGAATTATACGTTTAAACACTATTTTCCCTCAAATGGAAAATAGTGTTGAAAAAATTCTATATAAAATTTAAAAAAATCAATCTATGTATGCATAATTATTACGCATAATGTGAAAATACATAATATGAAATATGATGTACGCACTGTAAGCAAAAATACAACCTGAAAGTACCAAACGTAAAAATGGTAAATAGCAAATCATATTCCGCATATAAACGTAAAAAAAATTGTTTCCGTAAAAAACGTTTTTCCTGCTTCTCCTGCGATATGGTGGTCGCAAGTCGTATAGGTCATAAGTCGAGAAGTAGGTGCAATAGTAAACAGAGAGAGATAATTAAGGATCGATTGTATATTAACGTCGCACTGAGATGCAACACGAGGGCTATTGACGTCAGGCTTCGCAATTTTGAGCCTCGGTCAAGTGACGAGGACGACACATACGCTGACACCTCCCTCTCCAAACTTTCCCTCCACGTCAACGGAAGGACTTGGGACCCCAACTAGACTAAATGCGCATCAGCCCTCTACATGGTGGATCTTTAGAGGCATCAGGATTCGAACCCATAATTCGACGAAAACAACGCCAGCAAAGAGTTCACAACCATGACCCACAATATTCTTAAGGCTGTTTTCATTTAATGTTAAAAAATAAGATTCAAGTTCTTACGAAATACATTTTTTTTTCCTCAGAGAGAACAATGCATCAAATTATCTATATCTTATCTGACTTCTCTCAATTATAGAAAGCAACATATTTTAATATATTACCAATTTCTGTTTCAACAATGTTTGATTTATGAATATTTACTCTGTATTTCGTTTCCTATATTCCAATGCTCAAATGAGACTTCAATTTTAAATGCTGATATAAGTGTTCTATCCGGGGTGTTTTTAATATAAGAGAAAGAGCAGCCGTTTCCCTCAAACAAAATGAGTTTTTCAAGACTCAATTCTCGAGACATCACCAATAATTTAAGTGAATTTTTAAGGTACGTAGGAAATAGCTAAAAATAAAAACCTAATACAGTCATCAATTGAGCTCCCGAATCGCCGAGTTCAAACAAAAAGGAAGGCGTTCAAGGTCAAATATAGAAAAGTGATTGTTTGTAAAAGAGAGGAATAAGTAATAACTCAGTGCAAGGCGTTCCTTAAGTGATGATGGATGACTTGTCTTAATTTAACCACCTGCGCTACTCAGTGTCATAGAGATGGTTTTTTAAACGGCACATTCAGAAAAACACCGAACTATATCAAGCTGTGAGGTATCCCACAGTGTTTCTGTCACTATCATGATTGAGTATTGAGGTAAAGAGTGCGAAAATTAAAATATTATTTCTTTGTAACAACTACGAATCGTATAAATTACTGGAGGAAGAAAGCTGTTGGCAATAGAATTTAATTTACAAACACTGAGAGGCGCAAGTTTTGTAGTATATTTTGATAGCGAATAACAAGATCTAAAAGCAGCTCTATGTCCTTGGTCCCAATGCTCTTTTTCAATTTTTTATTTCGAATGTGAGGTGGGACCACCAGGAAACATATTCTTCCTTATTTATGAATGCATTCATTTGCTTAGTCGCCAAGGGTGAAACCGTGTCGACATCAGAAATTCGATCCTTTATGTTATCCTTATTCAGAAAAGTTTGAAACCCGCGCGTGCTGTCATAACAACGCATTCGAAGCATTTTTTTTTTCTTTTCGTTCATGCGTTTCTCAGAACGATCTATGTTTCATAAATTAAAAAAAAAAAAACATAGATAAATGATTTTCTAGCACGAGTTTCGTATCGTATTACTGCTTCAGAATACTGATTGTAACATATATTAATGTTACAGAAACAACCTTCCAGGATGTGTTAATTTTAATTAGTTTTCAATATATATATATATATATAATGTCTTTACAAAGTACTATTAAATTCCTGTAGATTTGTTAAAATGAATGCCTTTTCTTTAAATATTACTATTTTATTAAACTTCAAACCAGTCATAGCTAAGTTCAAACTTAACTATTTATTTTATTGTAGCGGAGAGAGAGAGCATTTCCACACTGCGGGAGATACAGCTCCACCGTTGAATAAAAAAAGTATAAAAAGTCAGAAGAGCATAAGTGATCAGAAGAGGGCAGAACAGAGAGACTTTTCTCTTATTTGGTGTTTTATAGCAGGGATTTTCATATTAGATCACATGTGATGAACGAAGGGACTTCTAGGGATTTTAGGTGCAGACATAAAGTCTAATAGAGATCATCCCTTCAGGTCTGAAACCGTATGAACTGCATTATCAGCGAATTTTTAAGAAAGCGTGATTGTATTAATTAAGTTAAAAAGGAATAGTATCAGGAAATAAGAAGGAGCGCTTTACTTTTAAATGAGAAAATGGGGGAAATTAGGAAATTAAATTATCATTATGAGAAACTAATAAGAATTAAAATTATGTGTGTGTGTATGTGTGTAAGAACATTATAAAAATAATTAATGTAAAAATAAAACTTAAATGAACATTACTATTACATAGTTAAAAACAAAAATTACTTAAACATATGAAGTTGAAATCAGGAAAAACAACATGAAAAGCCAGAAAAAGAAATCAAATAATTTAAAGTGCTTTATGAACCATGATTAGATGATGAGACGGACACTTGGGCTAATACTTCACTTTTCTAACTTTCACACCAATATGCGTAAAGATTTTGAGGTTCAATAGAAGTTGGAGGCCAGTAACCTACTACAAGACCGTGTTTAGTGGAACCAGGCCGTGAACCAGTAACTCATTTGTGCATCACCGGCCACTAGCTCACGACCATGGCCACTGGGATGTTGCGGGCTTTGAATCGAGGAAGTAATGCTTTTAAGAAATAATTTAATGAATTCTAGAAGGTTTTCAGAACTTGTGATAACACAATAACTACCTCCACCCATTGTGCGTGTTGTGCAATGACACAGAATTGAAGGAAGGACATTTGAAAGACTCGAACATTATGAAAATTAAAATATCACCGTAATATATTTAGAAAGAGTTATCATGTTTTACAGAAGTACAACATAAGGTTAACAAAAGTACAAAGAAGGGGGGGGGGGAACGAAATTAACCAAAATTATATTTTTAAATATAATCAATTGATAAAGGAAACGGTATTTATTTTATTTAATGAATCCATCAAACGTAAAGATTTTATCTATAATTTCAATTTTATTGTATGCTTAACGTATATTACCATCAAACAACTATCTATATGTATAAACTGTAGAATTAATTTAGAATTTCGGAGTTATTTGGACTTATACAAATACTTAATTTTAACAAAAGTACTGGACTTATACTATTCTTCTTCTCAGTCATTCATTTCTGATTAAGTCATCTGGATATTAGCCATCAGGCATATTTTGGCCTCATGCTGTTTATAGCTGTATGACTAAGACTACATACTGGTGTTACATACAATAATAATGATGAAACAAACTGAACTATTCGCGACGATAAACAATCACTCCGAATGCGCTTTGCTAAAGAATATTAAAAAATACAATTTTAGTATTTATACAACCCCCAAGGGACAGAATAACATATCGGATGCAATATATACATATAGAGGGATGTCTCATTCTTTTAACGACACATCCAACCTTAGTAACTTAAGTTATATTTGTAATGCTAGGGGGAAATACATTGCCTATTAAATAATGTATGTGCTTTTGCCAGCAGTGGAAGTTAAACAAATATTGAAAGAGGAACTGTTATTTAGTTGAGATACATATTCCATGTGTCAGAGATCGATAAAAAGATCGATAAGTTCTGGTGCACTCACATATTGAGATCTCGATTTATATAAATATTTTCATTAGAACAGGCCATTCAAGATGTAGATTTTAATGCATTTCTCGGCGATGTAAAAAATTTTTGTTTCCAAGGGAGATTCGATGAGTGAAATATAGGTTATAGAAAAACGATGGTTCAAAGTGAGAAATACGCCTCTGCTGATTATTTCTTGAGGAACATTTGTCGGTTTCTCGCTTTCTCATGGAAATTAAGTACCAAAGATCATTCGTTTGAAGATTATTTAGTTTGAAGTTTGATTATTTATCCAGATAGGGGGGGAGGAAATAAATTGTGCGAACACCAAATTTCGATTTGCAATCTTTGTTTATTTAAACAAACAGGTGTGTTTAGGTTTTGTAAATCGGTGCTTTTGGTTTTTGATGGTTGAATAGATTGAAGAAAATTGACTATTGAGGGAACTGTACCATATTTTTTATGAATAATTATTGCACAACAGAAACATTTGTTTCTTCCCAAGTGCATGCGTTTTAAGATAGCAATAGGTTTTAGCAACGGGTCTCTCTTTGCAAAAAAATGCTAAAATGTTAATAAGTCGAATAATGAAATAGACTTAGGTTTTTAGAAATAAAATAAATTTATTGCACAATTTCTTTTATGAAATTTGAAAGATTGTAATAAAATTAAGATGTATTAGCGTCTTTTTTTTTATTAGTTTGTATCACATTCAGCACGGAAATCACACAAAAGACTGATTGTTAATAACTATTGTTATACAAGACACCAAATTTATTCAATATGTTAATAGCATTTCTTGGCTAGGTAGAAATTCGATTCATGTGAATTTTAACTAATTTCTAATCTGAATATTCAGTCTGAAGTTTTCTAATTTTTAATTTTGATCAATTCACACACCGAACATGCGAAAACTTCGGGAAAATTGCAGATCTATTTAGGACGCATTTATTGTAAAAAAAATGAGGTTTTTTTTTAAAATTGTTTATTCAAATCGCACTGCAAGAAGCAACACATGGCCTTTGAGTCACGGGCCTCGTAATATTGAATCTAGGTCAAATGACGAGGACGACACATAAGCTGGCACGTCACTCTTTGAACTTCTACACCATGCCGACGGGAAGACTTGGAACTTCGACCAGATTTAACGTGTTTCAGCCCACCAGACGGCAGGTACAAAAAGGAAGTGGTTCATTTAAAACATCATTAGATCTCATTAAAATAGAAAGAAATTAAGAGCACTTACAATCAAGAGATATGACACTAAAACTAAGAAAGGAGCTTGGTAAAATGTAAAAATTAAAAAAATATATATTGAAGAATTTTCAAAATAAATAACATGCATTATTACTTATTACACTACACTAATATTGTGCACCAAAGTGCGTATTGAACGTTTATTTATTATTTTCGTTAAGGTACACAGAATAATTTCATGGCAACAAAATTGCAATTGTATATTTTTTTTACTAATTTATGGTAATAAATAAAACGAAAAGATCATTTTCGTTTGAATTTTGCTTTCATTTGGATTAAAATAAGGTAATAAAAATTGAATTATAAAATATTGAGAACAACTAAGAAGAAATAGTTATGTATATGTTTTTATATTTTTGGATTAGGAAATTAATTTTCGTCTTTTACTAATATTTTTGCTTTCATGAGAGTAGAAAACTCCTATGCAACGTTAAAAAACTCACGACTTTATGTTGCTATACCAATATATACAATAAAACCTTGTTCAGTCGGATTAATATGGACCAGATCCAGTTCTGGAAAATCGAAAATCTAGGTTAACTAGAGAATGGGAAAGAGAATAAAATAAGAGTAACCATCATTACAATGAACAAATCGAGTGTGAATAATATTTACAGAAGATAAAACGTCTACTTTGTGAACAATAGAAGTGCTCTTAAAGCTGTTTTATTGCTTCTTCCATTTCGGCAATGTGGCACTTTATTAGTGATATTTAGCCATCTGTCATAGGTGATTCGATTTTAACTAAATCTTTGTTTATTTTGCAAATAATTTTTGTAAAATCGTCTTCTCCCTTAAGGCTCCCGTCTACCCGCCATTTTGATTTCGTCAGCTTAATGTTAATTCTATGGAATTTCGACTTGAATTCTTACATCTTTATTATTTGACCTATTTGAATGCAATAAAGTGCGTCTGAAAAAGCAAAAAATAATGAATGCTTCTGTGGAATTACTTTTTCCCTCCGATTCTTAAAAATATTTGAAAATATTCTTTAAAGACCAGAATACTCAAAAACGAATAATTAAAATAAGAATAAAAATATTCTCAAAAATCTTAGGGAAAAAGTAATTCCACAGAAGCATTGATTATTTTTTGCTCTTTCAAATGCACTTTATTGCATTCAAATAGATCAAATAATAAAGATGTGAGAATTAATGTCAAAATTCCATAGGATTAACATTACGTCCACGAAATCAAAATGGCGGGTAGACGGGAGCCTTAAGACATAATTTTAACACGTCTATGCGTTGGTCATACGAGATAGACACACAAACACTTTTTTTCTGAACAGGAACTTTTATATATATATATATATATAATGATTCAAAAATTACTTAATGAAGTAAATAAAGAGGAGAAGCTCAATTTTCATTGTTGTTTATTCGTTTTAATTGAGAGAGAGGCAGCACAGAATTATTCATAAGACTGGAGTCTCAGCTCCGCCATTTCAATAACAGAAAAGCGCTAAAGTACGTGAAGAATAAGCAGATCACATTGAAATCACGTGGAACAAGATGAAGGGATTCTCAGGGAATTTCCCTGACGCCTGCCAGTCTAGAGGGATTATTTCTGACAGATTTACGACCATGGGAAAGCGGATTGAGCAGATTTTAAGAACGCGTGACTTAATGAATAAAAGTATCATTTGGAATTGGATCAGGAAATAGAAATGAACTCGTTACCTTTGAATTAAGAAATGAATAAAATTAGGAAATAAAATTAATCTTAGGGTGAGATTATTACAAATTAAAGTTATATATATATAAATTTTTATACTTCCCTAAATTGACTTGGTTGGATAAATTCCCGACCAAATTTATTTCCATTTTTAAATGATACTGGTTTTACCGAATACATATAATTTTACTGAATTTTATTGTGTTTTCTATCTTGATCTTCAATTTTAAATTAATAATTTTTGTAATCTCTTGGCCTTGTTTTTGGTCCAAATTATCCCATTAGGATTCAGAGCCAAAACTTAAAGCCAATCAATTTACTTTTCTTACATGTATTCATAGTATTTAGAAGATACCATCAAAGAAAATAATAATTTTCAAAAGTATTGAGCACGAATAATATGCTTTTAATTTTACACGCAGAAATTAGAATCAGTTTCAATTTTTAGTGCAGGGAATGGAATTGTAATGAAAATACATTTGTTTGATGCATTGAAAAATGTATTCTTGCAAATCAAAATTATTTACAGAAATAGTTAAGAGTAATTAAATTGTCTACGATAAACTTTCTTATATCAGTTCAATTATCAAAACAATTTTCTAATTAATAAGCATGGCAGAGATAAAGTAATTAATACTCACTAAAAATTTGAACTCTGTAGATTTTCCCAGTCAAAATAAAATTAAAATATGTTTTGCTACATTAGCTGAAAATATGTACACTTTTTGTTACGGTTTCTCTTATAAAATGGTTTTCAAAAATGTCCAGTTTAAAAAAAAATCTGAAGTACTTACATATGAATTATATGAAGATACTGACCAGCATGTAAAAATATGTATCATAATATTTTATTATACATAAAAATTTAAGAAAACCTATAAAGTATTTAAAAATGTAAATTATTAGAGATACTCATGCAATATTCTTATAAATTATATTAAGAAATTCTCCATCATTGTGAATATATCATTCCATAAAATATCTTCCAGAACATTTCATTACTGATATTAATACAAAAATACTAAAAATGCTTAATAATTTATTGTACACAAGACGAAATGAGTTAGAGATTTCTATAAATTCTAAGCTATATTCTTGACATAACCGGTTATTTTTAAGCACCAAAAGAATTAATAATTTTTATTAAAACAAATTTACAAATAATTTATTTTATTTTATTTTGAAAATGACAACAGTTGTACTTTTTACTTCTCAAACGTACTTCCTGTATTTTTCTAAAATTATTTTAATACAAGAGGTGTTCAAATGAAAAGGTACGAAACGATATTGTGGGTATAAATGAAGACTTTATCCAAAGTATACACCATAGGTATACACAACAATTCCATTGATTAACGACCCGGAGGATTGTTTGTTTTCAGAATTCCTGTGGCCGTGACGAGACCCAATTTCACAAGCGCCTTGACATCATCGTCCGTGTTGATGTCTCACTAGGTCACATCGTCCGATAAGTCTCATTACGTCACATCGTCCGATAGGTCTCACTAGGTCGTCCACCTTGTCGATGAGATCGGCCGTGATGACCTTGTTTGTCATGCTTGGTCTCGGGTCATCAACCAAACTCTTCCAGCCTGCACTAAAACAGGCAAAACATTTTCTCACTGACTTGTCGGACACAGAGTCTTCCCCGTATACGGCCACCATCCAGCAATGAATTGTGGCAGGTTTAACACCTTCCACGATCAGAAATCGGATAACGCCTCAGTTCTCCCCAATCGTCGAATTTCGAAATGTAAATGCCATCATGTCCTCACACGTACTGCCGCGTCAATTGGACGAAGCGCTTTATGAGAGCCTCTGCTCTCTCATGCGCATGCGGGTGCCCGCGTGATTGCTCTGATCCACGCTGGAGACTCCATTCACATCCCTAGATGTCTCGCTATATTCTCTCATAGTGGCATAGGTAAATATGTTAACGGTTGCGTTGTTATGACGTTTCATACCTTTTAGTTTAACACCCCTTGTACATAGTTTTCCCCTTTTTTCGTGAAATTCATAGTTTTAAATGGAAGATCATTGAATTCTATGCGCGAATAGAGAAGAAAAATCGTAATTCTTAAATCAGAAGTCGGTTGTTAGAAATGTTTTTAGGGGTATTCAACATTGCTCAAGAAACGACCAATACGCATCAGTAAGAATAACAAAGAATACAAAAAAGATTATACTTATCAAAATGAACAAATTTATACTGAAACGCTAAATTCAAATTCTGAAATTCCCGATGGTTGTTATAAGTGTAATTTGCATTGTCTGTTTAGCATTGCCCTAGGTCTCTTACAATATAGAACTGAAACAATCTTAAAATTCAAGACACGTATACGTGGTATAAATCAAGCGAAATCTGAACACACAGACATTTAGATCTAAAATTTAATCTCAAAAATATATTCAAAATTAAGTTTTTTGGTCAATATGGAAGAGCTATCTGTTTTTTTCCCCTTATTTTTTGTAGTTCAGATTTGCTAGACAGGTGTTTTTAAGTGCCAAGTTTGCTGTAATGATAATATATAAATGCATTCTACTATTCACATAAAAGTGAAAATACTTGTGTAAAATATCATCGACCATTTTTGCCAAACCAGAAAAATGTTGCCAAACAATGCAATATTTCCACAGAATTGGAATATGTCGATAAAAGAACACAATATTCTGCCAATTATGGAAAGTGTAAAATCAAACACGGTTTATCTTATTTTGCTATTAATCATAATGAATTAAGAACTACGAAATTCATAGTTACTCCCGTTATAAATTTGTATATCCAAAAATTGGTGTGCATACACAAAAAGTTGAGACTGTAAGGCTCGGTCAAATGGCGTCATAAAAATCATTAGGGAACTGTACACCACCGCTTAAATTTATATATAAAGGAATTCAGTCTGAAGCGTAATTGAAGAGAACCTATTCGTTCATATTTTGAATGGAATTAGAGATTTTTGGGCACAGAAATTTGGTGTAAGTTTGTCTGAAATTTCTCTAACTTTTGAATCTACAGAAAATTGCATCAAATATTAGTGTCAGCGGGAAATTTTGTGAACTTTCCTGGTCGACGGGATTTTACACAAGTACCAAACTGAGTTATTCATAAATTCATTGAATTAATGAAAATTAGCGTAAATAATATGATTTTTCTTTGTCTCTCATCAGCAGTTATTATTTTATAAAATACAGATTCAGATCTATTTATTTTTATATTCCAGGTATAATTTTTCTGTGCACAGGAATTAGGAATGATCTATTAAGATGGAAGAGAGAGAGAAATACGTTTATTCTAAATTCTATTTGCTTTCACTAAACTTTTATAACAAAATCTACCTTTCGTTGCCTGTTGTGTCGAAATAGATGAACTCATAAAGGCAAAAATATTTTCATCTCAAGAGATTTAGCTTAAACATATTTCGGTGAAAGTATTATGTTCCAGTGGTTTATTTGTAAACGAAAGAAATAAGTTTTATAGACTTCCAGTGCAATTGCTCATTAAAACTGCATAATGTAGAAGTTCACATATAAAATTTGAAAAATACTACATAAAAGGTTTAGTAAAACAGTAAATTTAGAGGAAAAGAATTAATTTTGAAGCAAAATTAATAATAAGCCCCGAATTCAGAAACTTTCTAAAAATTAAAATCGCTAATATCCAAATTTTTATATATAACTCTAACTTCGGTAAGCTACTAAGAAAATTCACTGCAATAAATACCTTTTAATCTTACAAGATCTTACCTCGTTACTTGAATAGTAGAAAGATAAATGAAAAGCAGCCATGGTGTGACGTGAGTGACACGTGTATGAATCGTATTTTCAAACTTCAAATTACTAAGTAGATAATAAGATAAAATAAATGAGGGCTAGACAAGTAGACATGCCAAAACGAATTGTTAAGTCTAAATAGATGTGTCCTGAACTAAAACTAAGTTTTGAAAGAGAGAAATTTGGCATTGCGGTTTTATCTCCATTTGTTTTCAGACGAAAAAGTATTCTTTTTCCAGATTAACTGTAAGAAGAGCATTTAAATGAGATGCTAAATGATGGCCTGGAGAATCAGCATCAACTACCTCGAGTAAAGCTTTAAGATTTTGTGAGCTATTTCCATTGAAATAGACTAAAAAACAGTGAAAAACATTTAACACGAAATGTTTCGTATAAACCGATTCTTCATCGGTTAACACGACACAAAATATTACAATCCCAACAAAATACTATGTAATTTCAAAATTTTTTTTTTCTTTTAACACGGAAAAAAATCACTTAACTCAAAAAGGGTTAACTTCTCAGATTTTATTGTGTTTTTTTCCCGCTAGAGCGAATAAAATAAACAATAGTTGCTACTATAGCTCTATCACTCCTTATCTTAAGATAGGTTGAGGCACTGACGTTGTCAAAACATTTCAATCTGATGGTCAGTTTTCGAATTCGGTGAAAGGAGTATTGAAAGTCGAAGAATTCTGTGTCGCAATTGGTGAGTTTTGCGTTGAAAGCAGCGAATTTTGAGTGAAAATCGGTGAATTTCTTGGTTTTTATATTTTACATAATTTTTATGCTGGCAAAGAAGTAGGGACGAACACAAACCACTGTTCCACGTAAAATGAAGATGGAGCTGCTCAAGGCATTTGCTGAAAGACGAAGGTCGAATACGGAAATCAGTAAAATACTAGGCATTGGCAGTAATTACATTGTCGACGATAATTTAAAACGGAGTTTAAATTAAGGCCAATATTTGAGCGATGTTAGTTCGAGCTGGACAGAAAACATATGAGAACAGTTAAACATGAAGATTTCGAGACTATGTTGCTTGTTTAGTTCAAACAAGCAAGTCTCGAAGCTCTTTTTTTTTTTTTTTTTTTTTAAAGCAAGCATTGCTCAACGTGAAATTCTTTTAATACGAAAAAATATTTCAACCCTTCAGTTTCATGTTATACGTTCTTCACTGTATACCATGTTTATTTTAACTATTGTAGAGTTAACTAATTTATATTATTCTGCAAACGAAAAATAGTGTTTCGCTCGGAATAATTGTCAATCAAAATGAGCAAATAAGTTATCTGAATGAGCGAATTTTCTATGAATATGTTTTTCGATGAGTATGTTTTCTATGAATGAAAGAATATGTTTTTTGAACCAAAATGAACAAATATCTTAGAACATGTTTTCTATTTGCAAGGTGTGCACTATATTATTCAGAGAAACTATGAAGTATATATAAGATATTCAACACCTTCGTTTATTTTTTGAAGTAATTACTATTATCAAAATAACTACTCAGAAAAATCATAAGTGTTTTGCTGAATCATTTGAAAAGAAATAAAATTAAATTAAACAGGAATTCCAAGAAAATTCGTAAACTCCAAAGTAAGAACTCACTTCGTTTTGTTAATCTGGAAAGAATTTTCACGAACTGAAGTTTTTATTTAAATTTATTTATTCATTTTCGAGTTGCAATCCGTTTTTTTTTTTTTTTTTTTTTTTTTTGCTAATATATTTATGGTATTATGCTAAGATTTTCGGTTTTTACTTAACAGTAAACCACATTTTCTGATAGTATTTATCTTCATAAAATACATAGTATATCAAAATTAGGTGACCCTTTAATTAATAAATCTTGAATATTTCTGAATTATGTAAGTACTGATAGTGACTCATAAAATGTTTCAATATATATGTATATGAACAAAACATCAAAATAATAATTCACAAAATATCACATCATAAATATAATTAACATATCAATCATAAATTCATACATTAATGTCTAAACTACTATATAAACTAAAGAACAATTAATATAACTCATAAAATTATTATAATTAATTAAACATTCTAAAATTTAAACTTAAAAACAAAAATCTATTAAGCAACTGTAAATTTATAAGAGAAAGCCTATTGAAAGAAAAGCAAAAATTTAGAATAATGTAAGTAATGTGATTAATACTGTTCCATACTTTGGAATGGAATAATGTGTGTTTATAATGTTATTACTGATCAAACCATCGCACTTTAATGAATTACATTATAATAAAATATAGTAACAAACCAAAAATCAGTAAACTTCAGAAAATCAACCATAGAAAAAAGAAGAAAATAAACAGTACAATGTTGATCAAATTCAAATAAACAGCAAAAAGTAAGAATATACATAAATAAATATCTATAAAATTATAAAATAAAAAGAAATCTGAAAATCATATTAATTAAACAAATAAACTCTAAAAAACATTTTACTTAAACAAAAATAAGCACGCAAAACGAAATGTAAAAATTACCAAAGATACGCCATACAAATAAGTGTAGAAGCTTTTTAAAGACAACTATATCTAAACTACAAATAAACAGACAACAATTACAACTAAATACATATATAAATGTATGATAATCATTAAAGCTCATTGTACAGAGTTTTTCAAAATACACGTTGTGATACAGAACTGAAAATGAGTCTAGTATGGAGAATGGTCCCATCTCACAGTCAGACTTGTTGCACTACGTGACGATATACTGGACAGGAGGCATTTGAGGAATCCCTGTGGCATTTGATCCCATTCCTGTAGAAAGGCAGGTGGTAGTCCCAGGATGCTTCTCGGGGGAGGGGGATGGCGAGACATTATTGCTCTCCCAAGAGCGTCCCAGACATACTCTACAGGGTTAAATTCAGGAAATCTGGTTGGCTAATCCTTGTGGCGAATGTCCTTACTATCCAGGTAATCGTTGATCAGCTGAGCCCAATATGGACGAATATTGTAGTCCGTGAACTGGAACCCAAGACCAACTGCGCCCCAGAAAAGGGGAACATAAGGCTCTAAGATCTCCTCTGTATACCTCATAGCAGTCAAGAAGTACTTGTCAAACACGTGCAGGGGTATACGACCTTCACCATAATCCTTGCAATCATCTTCATCTCAGTAATGATCATTTTCCCTGACGAGGGAGGGATGGTATCTAGTCTTAGGCTCTCTCCAGATACAGGTACGTCGAGAATCAGTGTATGGGCTGAATCTGGATTCATCTGTAATAGGCACGGTGCTCCACTGAAATCTGGTTCAAGGTGCATGTTGTCTACCCCAAACTAAACGTTCTCTTTTTGTATGCTGCAATGAGCGGTCGCAAACAATTGGGTCTTCTGGCAATCAGCCCTCTCTCACAAAGCCTTCGGGCAACTGTATACCGATCCGTGGGTCAAAAGACACCAGTTTTATTCAAAATTAGAAATAAGAAATTCCTTTTACATTTCTTACGTTGAATCTATATTTTACTCTTGGATATTTGAGCATTCTCTACACGAGTTTAATTTTACGTTAATAGGATCGATTGTTTATTAACGAAATAATGAACTTAAGGAGGCCTGGTTACTTTATTTAAAGAAGCGACGAACTGTTTAACATATTTTGCAACTTCTTTTTGATACTGATCTCAGTATTTAGATATATGAGAATATTATGGATATTTTAATGCAACAAGTAAGACTACGAACTATAAAATCGCAGAACTGATTTTGCACGGATAACAAATATATCCGTGCAAAATTAAAATGATACACATATTGCAATAAGCCAAGTTGAAACGTAAATTTTGCTGATTCCGAAAATTCATTTTTCACAATTTTTGCAACGACTCCAAATACTTTATCCATGAAAGAGAAATTAATCTATTGTTGAAAACAATAACAGAAATACTACTTGATAATTTGCCTCTGACACAAAAAATATTTATAAAGTCGTTAAGAAGGGAAATCAATTCAAATAGCACGATTCTTTAATAATTAAGTATGAAATCTGAAAGAGAGAAGTGAAGGTGAAAGACCTAAAAGATAGTCTTGTATAAAAAATTAAGTTTCAATAAAACCAAATTTCTAACGATCTTATTTTATTAAAATATATTGATAAATAGATCAAATATTTAATTATATGTATTTAAAGAGTTCACTGTGGGAAAATTGTTCATAAATATTATTTACAATTTGTTATCAGATTGTTAAATTTTATTTATACTATGTGTGCTCAGAATATAATTTATTTTCAAATACCTATGTCAAAGTATACAAGAATTAAATAGCATGTTTTATATATTAATCTGAGTTTTTACTTTATGTTCGCGGCTTGAATAACTTCCGGTAATTTAATAATAATAACTGGTATCCCGGCTCTAAACGATAATTTCTCCGAATTTCTGGTAATATAAAAAAAAATCGTTTAATCTGTAATCACCGTAGCTGGCCATAAAACTTCCGACCCAGTCTCCTGAGTTATCAAGACTTTCATTTTTAATTCTAAACAATTCTGTTTAATATATTACTCTTCTTAGAGACTATACACCATTATTTCTTAACATAAACTTTATGAAAAGTGGTACTTATTCTCTTAATTTAGTTTTATTGCTAACTTATAGAAAAACATTGCACTAATAAATGACATGCAATCTATTTTTCACTGGTAAAACGATTATTCAGTTCTTTAATGTGAGAAAAACTTATTAGTACAAATGACAGTAGAAAAATTACAAACAAAAACAAAATAAACAGTTGCCATCATTTATAAACTTTGTTTTTTTCGATTATTTCGTGAGCGCGACATCTGTTAAAATCCACATTGATGCAAATGGTGTTGAAAAGAATAGCTCGAGCGAATTAAGTCAAAACAAATACGCTAGCTTCAAGCTGCCAGAAAAGAAAAGGTCGAGAAAATAGTAGCGACTACCTCAACTACGTAAGATCTCCTCCGCCCCCAAAAGCATCGAGGGCTCCAGGTTAACAGTATTTCACCCGTAATTGAACCGACTGACACGTGATTTCAAAGAAGGCATCCAACCATATATATCCTTCAAACTAACCCATCGAGCTACCGAAAAGAATGAAGATCGCCCGTTTGGTGGAAATAAAATCAAATAGGAAAATAAAGAAAAAATCCCGAGAATTGTCGAAGGAGGACTTTCTTCAGGGAGGGGAAAGCAAGCGTGATTTACTGTTCTGTCTGGGAACATCAACTGGGCCGCAAAAGCAGTTTATTTACTCTCTTGTCAGGATGCCGAGTCTCAGAACCCCCTACGGATTTTGAGTTGGGCCTTTAGAAGAAAGAAACGGAGCAAGAAACAGTGGAAAGTGTAAACGCGGTAGTTGAAAAGTAGTATGGCAGGCTGAGAAGGATAGAGATCGCTGAGATTAAACAGATAGACCACCGAACTGAATGGATTTCTGGAGATACTTTTGAAAGGGGGCTGATGTCAAAAGCTGCTGGATTAACCTATGTATAGTGAAGAATCCATCATGTGAAAAGGAAAATAAATTTAATGACTCACCCCTGTTTATACAATGTATATTCTTATGTAACAGATCTAAATCACGTGATAATCCTTACATTTTGCATTAGATATCAAAAATGTTCCTAAAAATGAATGCTAAAACAAATTGAAATTCCTTTTCCCACAAAAATATTTAATTGGTAATCTGACAGGAATTAGGTATACTAAAGTAGTTTGGCAGGTTGAGAAGTATACAGATTGCGGGGATGAAACAGACCGAGATGAATGAATATCTGGAGATACGATACATTCGAAAGGTGACTAATGATATCAAAAACTGCTAGATTAACCTATGTATAGAAAAAGAACCCATCATGTGAAATGGAAAATAAATTTAATGAACCATCCGTGTTTATACAATGTATATTCCTATGTAACAGGTCTAACACACGTGGTAGCCTTTTATTTTGCATTAGTTATCAATGTCGTTCTTAAGAAACAAAACGAAAGCTAAGAACATTGAAATTTATTTACCCCTAAAAATACTGAATTTATAATCTAATAGGGGCTAGGTGTTCTAAGACTTTGAAAATTTTTTTATATTTATTCAAGCATATTTTCTTATAATAAATTTTCCAATGTGTTAAAAATGATATTTAGCTTTTAAAAAAGAAAATTTGTGGTCAAAATATTACGGTATTTTAAACAAAATAAACACTTTTTTTTTGTTAACTTACTTTAAGAGAAAACATCTATCAGACAACGCATCACAACTGTTAGTTTCAGAAAAAATCTTGCTTTTCTGTCGAAGAGATGGTACATGTTTTTATTCAAATGTAATCTTAGAGAATCAGAAATAATTAAATATTCTACAGTTATACTACACCGATGATCAACAACATTAGATTAATGTAAAAAAATGGGAAGGTGGGATGTGGCACGCTGTATCTAAAATCATAAACATTTAAATAATTTCCTCTAAATCTTGAGTATTAAGTTGCATACTTCCTCCTCTCACAGAGAAAATATATTAGACATAAGTATACATATAGACATATACTGTTGATTTTGGATTTTAATTGTTCTCTTACTTTTATGTTTTTTAATGATAAATTCATTGCTTTATCTTATACACACACACATATAGATATATATATATATATATAATAAATCAAATAAGCATTGTAAACTGTTTCATTCAAAAATTGCACTGCAAGTATCTAAATATAATTTAATAACTTACATGGTATTTTTGAAGCGTCATATCTTTATTTCTCATCCTTTCGTATATGGCTTAAGTAATTATAATCAGTAACATAATAGAATTGATTCTACTTGTATATGCTATATTTATTTTGGCATGTATTTCCCAAATTCATAATAGTCCTCATTTGCATGAATCGAGAATTATATATATATATATATATATATATATATATATATATATATATATATATTTGTGTGTGTGTGTGCATTTGTATGCATGTACACACACTATATAAACATTTCAAAATGCATGTCATACTTACCTGGTAATGTCAAAAATTCTTACAAAATAGGCGCATTGCAGCTACATTTTTATATGAAAATATTTAGTACATACAGGTTGTAAAAACTACTAAATAAATAACATTTAATCTAATACTTAAATTTAAAATTCCTAATTATAGCAACAAAAACAATATTTATATTTAATAAATTTTGTTGTATTAATAAATACATATGTAATAAGATTTGTCGTTCAACTATAAACCGAAAATCATAATAACACATAAAATGAAGAATATTATAATATGCTTGAATATTTTGAAATTATTAATAAGTTCTAATTCAAAGAATGGAGATAAAGGAATTAAATTGCTGTTTAACTCTATCTTTCTCGGGATATTTGAAATTGTCAAAAAATTCTTACAAAACAGGAGCTATGCATGCCTCATTTTATTCTAAAGCAATTAGTTGAGTGGTTTAAATCCTGAAAATATGCCTAATCATGTTTTTTAGTCCAAAGCCTAAAACAACAATTTTTAATGACTTTATCACCATATTTTTTTAAAATTTTATCTTTTTTATATATACACACATTCATATAGTTTTAGAATTTTAAAAATTATTATAATATTTGTTAAGAATATTATAATTTGCTTCTTGTTACGATTCTTAAGATCATAACTGAGTCGTAACTCTTAATATATATGTATTTATTTATTAAGTGTTACTTTAATTGCTTTTATTGCGTTGCGATAATTATGAATTTTAAATTTAAGTATTAGATTTATTAAGTAATGTTTCCTTAGTACTTTTCATAATTCATACATGATCTTATATATATATATATCTTAATAATTAATTTCTTTTTAAAAAAAAGATAGAATTAATTCTTTAGAGAGAAGATAACTTCTTTTAAAAAAAATTAGAATTCTATTCCATTAATGAATAAATCCATGTCAATATTACTAATGAATATAGAAAAACATTAAAAAATAATAATAAAATTATAATTATAATTAAAATAAAAATATCCCTAAAACTTTTGTAAAAAGAAATTTTAACTAACAGAGTATCTATGTAATTAATAAAGTAGTGTAATTAAATTGATTAACCGAAAAGGATTATTTTTTGTAAAGAGCAAAATTATTTTCTCTTAAAGTTAAATAAATTGTATTCATTGCTATTGTACAACATTAATTAAAAGGCTAATACGACATTGTGTATAAAGTTAGTCTCCTTTTTCTATAGAAATGTTTTATTAGATTGTATTTATGAATTTAAATAAATTCAATATATTTATCTGTTTCGATTTCTGCAATTTCTTATAAAAGTTACTGAACAGTGGAATATTAATTGGATTCTAATTTCTCTGATATCAGATGATAAAAATCACATATATTACAACTAATAAGTAATGAGCAATATATTATTACTTAGTAATTATAATTACTATTTTCGCACATATATTATTAATAATAATATTTTTTAAGAAAAATGCTTTCATTACTCCTGATCATGATAAATTTATTTCACCAGAAAATTTAAGAAATATGAAATTCTAAAATTTACTTATCGAACTGGTAAAAACTTTTTATCTGAAATTCGAGTATTGGAATGAGAAATCTGTTAAAGGTTTCATGACCAGTTGCATTAATTCGAATTTAATATGAGGACTTATTAAAGTAACTTAATCCAATCAAATTGTATTAATATCTTAGCATTCTTTCAAAGTTACTCCGGGACATTTGCATACGTTCTCATTAAAAAATAGTCATTATTTTTCAAATACCCATCTATTACATACCAATTAAAAATTCAACTCAACGCAATCAACTGATCTAGGAAACTGAATGTAGTATTATCAGTGAAATCTAAAAGTTAAAAAAAAATAATAAAACTTGCCGCTTGATTAATCAAAGACAAATTCTTACGTAATAAAGCAATTCTTGTGTCAAATGTTTCAATTGTTATCAGTTATCGAATGACAATTTTTTAATAAAGCATTTGATAATTCCTGATAAAAAAAATAAATTCAATAATTAACTATAATAATGGTGAAGAGAAAAAATTAATTATTCGTGACTAAACTTGACTTCTTCGAAAAGGGGCCTTAGGTTCTAAGCTCCTCATTTAAATGCTAACAAAATAATAATTACTCGATTCAGGAAAATTGTGGCTCCATATTACAAAATGATAAATAAACATTTGCTTATTTTTCAAACAACTGTAGCAAAACTGACATAAGATTTTTATTCTCTTGTATGAAAACTGAACTGAAGCAACTGAAAACCCTTCGAAATAAATGTTACAGTTTCATTTTGAAATTTCTTTAAAGTCTTGTTTTCAACCTTGTCAACAACAACAACAAAACTTTTTATTTAAAGTTTAAAAAAAATTTAAATTCGGGCTGACAAGATAAATTGAATGATCCTGCTGTGTTACTAACGTTACACCATAAAGCCCGGTTATTTAACATAAAAAATGCATCATCTCAATCTCATAATAATAGTCTCTGCATCTTTCTATTTTACTTTTCCTTTAGAGCATCGGAGCGATTCATGGCAAAACACCGTTCTCGAGTTTTTAACTCCAGATGTCCATGCACGAAACCATTTGTAAAAGGCAAAGGCAAAAGGACTTCATTGAAAAAGCGTTGCTTTGATACCGATGCTGCAAGGGGACGGGCGATTGGGGCGGTTTACGAAAGGTACACGACTCGCAGGCTGGAATGATTTATGGACAGGGTAGGGAGATTTCTAGGGTTTACTTTCTCTGGGGACTCGTCCATTTAGAAGAGGGATGCCCGTGTAAAGCAGGTGCCGATTTCTAACTTCCTACAGTTTACCAACTGAATCCAACTCATTCATCGCTTGGAATTGATACGCGCGAGGGATTTTAAATCTTTTTTTTTTTTAAGTTAAAAATGCAATTCCAAAAATAAGAGGATATATACTAGCGTATAAATACGAAGATTTTCTAAAGTTCAGTAAAAATTCACTAAATGTAACTATCTGAAAAGGAGTTATACAGGGGGAAAGTTTAGCACGAAACATATTTTCGCGTTAAAAGAATTTCGTGTTAAGCGATACATGTAAAAAAAACTGCTGATATTTACAAGAGTAGGTTCATACATTGAAAGTATACATATTCCTCAGCCTCGTTAAGTCGAACCCTTTGACTCGGCTTTCCGAATATCTCAGATCGGTCAACACAAAGATAGTTTTTTTAAATTTGAGATGAGATCTATAAATTTCCATATCAACATTTAATTGTTTCATTGCCGCTCTTTGAAAAAAAAATTTTTTTTTAATATATTCTAACAGTTATATGAATGTATGAAAGAAAAAGGGGTGGGGTGACTTTACAATATTCTGCAAATTTTGTGCAAAGTCAACAAAACCTTATTTACCCTTCTTATCACCAATGACAAAAAGCGTACGTTGGTATATTGTCTAAATGGGAAATACAATCAAAAATTTAAGTGAACCACTACTGTTTTCAAAATGGATATTCTGTAAATATGATTCAAAATCGATTTGTTCAGTATAAAGATGATTTTTTGTAAGTATAATTTATTTTATTTCATTTTTTCCTATTCTCTGGCAAACCCGAGCTTACGATATCCTGATCCCAATACACACACACACACATATATATATTAGAAATATTGTTTACTCTTAAAAAAAGTAGTTATTCATATTTAATAAAAAAAACACGCCAAAAAAATTCGGTTTTGTTGCAAGGGGGAGATGTTTCCTTTATTATTATTTTGCTGCCTCTTTTTATCATCAAATTATCGATAAATTAATTGATATCGTCCATCGTTTTATTCATTTCGCCATGCGGAAGAGTACTTGAATAACTCCGTATACTTCTTATGATGTTCTCCATTTCCTCCATCCTCATTTTAAGCGAAATAGTTGTATGTTTTCTTTCCAATTTCTTTGCCATTGAACACATAAAAGTTAATTTGTTTAAAATACAACAAATACGAAACTCTTTGATTTCGACCCAAAATCTGCTGATTTCAACGCAAAATTCACCGAAATCTTATCGGGTTAACAGTTTTTTTTTTTTTTTTTTTCACTTTTAAGTGTTTCCGCGTTATACACTTTTCACTGTGTTTAGTAAAGGTTTATTTTTTATTTCCCTTTTCGTAACTGTTTGGAAAAAGTACATTAGCGTACTGAATCAAATTCTATATTCAAACAACAAAGTTTGAATGTAGAATTTGAGCCCTTATTTTCTTTGGACCGTTTTCCCTCAATTTTCAATTTATTTCTTTATTAACGTCGCAATTAAAAGCAATACTAGGGCAATGCTCAGTTTTTGAAGATTAGATATATTTGAATAGTATTTTATAGTTGCAATCAAGACAAAAAATATATAAAACATGCAATAATTTACTTTTTATATTATACTAAATATTTGCATCATTATATCTTGTAGCTATCTTTTGTTTTAATTAGGAATTTTTGATTCAAGCAAAATATTGGGAAGCTTCAAAAACTGAAAAATCATTGCTATTATTAAGTTATGTATTTGCTTTATACAATTATAACTCACATGTAAATCATAGTGATTGGGAAAAATAATAGTAATTTAGCTGATAATAGTGTTTATTAACTGGTAAATGTGTTGCAAATTTTAGTTGCAAAATTGTAGTTGCAAACAAACTATCCCATTAGTAATTCAGAGAAAAATATTACATAACTAAAAATGAAAGTTAAAAAAAAACATCTTTGCCTATAAATGAACTGACGAAAAGAAGAAAAATAGAAGTATTGTATTTAGACAGTACCGAAGATGAAATAAACAGTTTTATTACAGGAAATTATGGTGTTAAAATGATTACTTTCCTGTAATTATATAACCAAATAATACACTTAAGGGAAATTATATTATTTTTTTGATGAATAATTATCATATTTGAGTATCAATTTGCTTTAATAAATCTTTCTGAGACACATTAGTCATTAAAAGGCATTTATATTGTACTTAAATGATCTTATCAAACACTCTATTAAATAATATTCTTTACCTTCTTTACGATAGTTGTTTTCAAGCAAGTCAAGTGATGATCCAATTAACTATTCATTGAACTTATATTTGAACTGTCATTAAACTCTTTACTAGATTGCTGAAAGGTAACCGAACACCTATTAAAAGTTAATTAGTTTTCTATAAAAATATAAATAAATTGTAGGTTTTAATTCGCCAACGCGTTCAAATGAATTCATACGATGTCACATCTAAATTATTAGTGTTTTCGTGGATCTATCTCTCTATCCATGTTTTATATTTCATTTTCCAAATTTTCTTTTCTCCTCAGAAAAATGAATATTTTTCACATTCTTTAATTTATTCTGAATTCATTGTTGCGTACCATACTTCACTTAAGTCAACTGAAAATTTTTTGTACGTCTTTTTCTTTCTTTTTTTTTTTAAATTTTACTTGTATATGAGTGATATGTATGGCTTTAATTCAAAAGGAACGTACCGGAACTTTTCGAATACTTAATAAAAAAATATTTAAATTGGCTTTACTAGTTTCATTTTAACATGTGCTAACGCTTTTTCTTTTGTTAAGCTTTCAAAAAAGTAGAGTTTTTCGAAATGACTATTAATTGGCGGAAAATAAGCGTACTTCCAAGCCTAAGGTGCCACAGAAACAATTACTATCCAGAGAAGAAAATACCATCTTCACAATTTTAATGCATTTTAGTTTACACTAGCAAAACATTCTTAAGTAGAAAAACATTGCCAACGTTAACAACAAAAAGAATAAAAACAGACGTTTTGCCATAAAAATTAATTACTAAATTAAATATAAAATAAGAGCAAGCCATAAATTTTTAAAGTAGACAATAATATTATGTTTCGATATTAAAATAAAGACAGAAAATAAAATTTTGAATTAAATGTATTTTGGCAATGTAAATAGTAATGTATTAATTGAATATTTTAATGTAGGGGCCCCTGTAATTTTAATATAATGGCTCCTGTATAGATCTGAGTGTAGATGTGAAAGATGGACAATTATATATAGTATTTGACAATAGTTTTCCTGACCTAACTAGGCTGACGTCCATGCTGAATATAGCCACCACGACTTTCGACTGATCTGTGCGTGTATGAGTGTATATATATGTGTGTGTGTGTGTGATATGATATGAAAAAATTTCACTCTCGATAATAATTTAAGTTCAAAAAGATTTTCTTCATAAATTCAACCATAAAATCAGTACACTTAAGAATTATTAAATGTGTGTGAAGTAAAAAGTTTATTTGAGTAAAAAAAAAAAAAAAGAACACACACAAACAATGTAAAGGTACTTAAGTGAATATTCTCACAACGCATATAAAGGGAATACTAATATATTTCATTCCGAACGAAAAAAATCACACGATGTAAAGTTATAAGGAAGTTGTTAACATTTTCATTTTTTGTTTTATTATTTTTTTTAGGGGAAATACTTTTTTGAAGGGAAGCATAAGAGTAGGTTTTGTACTAGTTCCGCAAGAAACTCTACAATTCTTTCATACTACTATGTCATTTCATCCATTTTATTCTGTTTTGGTTCTTCATTCTTGCTTTTACGGGATGCATTAAGTCACTCCAAGTTACCAGGGGCTTTTGTAGAAGGACACGTTTTCGCCATTTGCTGTTTAGTATGCATTAAACCGCTGTAGACTGTATGCCTAAAGCGAAAATAAATGCCCTAAAAACTAGGTGTTAAAAATATCTGGAATAAATTTGAGATGTTAAGGGACTTGCTTGGGTTATGAAAATCTATATACATATTTTTATAAACATGAATTCATTTTGTAAATTTGTGAATGAATACAAGCCCCGTTGAAAAAATAAAGTTTACCTGAAACATAAATGTGCCACAACTGAAAATATGAATTTAAAATAGTTAAGACTAAAATTTGATTTGCGTCGGGAAGAAGTTATGATAAAAGTAGTTTGATTTTTTTATAATTTTTTTTTTTTTTGTAAATAGTAAATGCTTAGCAACTGTCCTATTTGATTGTTTTACAATCTAAAGAAACATCGAATTTGATATATTTAAATAACTTATGATGCAGGAATAACTGCAAAAAAAAAAAAAAAAATGGTTCTGAAACAGGGTAAATTTCTATCGGTTCTTATACATATTAATGTATTTAATCTAAAACCATCATGCGAGGGAAATTAATGCGAGGAAGTTTGTGCAATGAGTTAACGATAAAAAAAATTTAAAAAAAGAAGGGGGTTTTGTCTTCTTTTTTTAAGATTATCTTTTTCAAAAGGCATTTTTGATAATATTAATATTAAAATATTCTTAAAAATGAACTGATTTCTGAATGACTATTACCTAAGGATGCAAAACTAAGCTGGAACTCTTTTGCAAAGTATTAAATATTAAAAAAAAAAATCTTTCAGCATTACTTTTTTTACTCTTTTTAAAGGATAACATTATCAAGGTGAATAATAATCGTTTTACTTATTAATTAATAATTGTTCAAATCAGAAATGTTTAAGCATAAATTTTAAGCAAATCAGTATCACTTCGATTTTTCTGGACATTTCGTATAAATTCAAATACTAATTATAAAAAGGAATGATGATATTTCTTTTGTATGAATGAATAGCAGGATGAGTGAAATCATTTCGTCATGTTTTGAAACGTTAACTATCGAGCACTCGTGCATTGAATTGAATTTCGATGAGAACATATTTTTTTAATTTCTATCTCCTCTCCCCCTCCCCTACACAAAAACACACTAATGCAAATATTTCTTACTTCTTTTAATGCCATTGTTAAATTTTGCTTTTTACATTTCATGCATGGGTGGATTTAAATCATCTTCCCTCGTGAAACGAAAGTTTCATTCCAAGTCTAATGCACGTATCAATAGTTTTTTTTAACACTTTCATTGTTATGTGAAATTCAAAAATAAATAGATTTGCATTTTTTTTTATTTTAAAAATTTACTTTGTTTACTTTGATCTCATTTAAAAAGCGCATAATTAATAAAATAATTAATGCCAATCAACAAATTTGCTTCCATCTGTCAAAAAGTTATTTTCCTTAAGGCTATATATATTATATTTATTTTCATGTATTTAAGGGGTTTCTAACCATTAAATCTTAAAAATATTAGCATTTATGAAAAAATATATGTTTCAAATTATGGATTTTCCAGAATTTTTTTAAGCAAGCCCCACGAAAATATTCGAATTATTTCCCGGAATATGGTTAAAATTATACATGCTTACTTTTTAACAAATGTTTTATATGGAAAACTTTAAGGCTAAAATACGATTATTCGTCATTTTTGGCGAGGTATCTTAAAAAATATTTAGATAGCCTCACGAATGTTGCACAAATATATTATCACATTATTTGCATAATCTGAACTAAAATTATTGTTCCGTATATATTTTGACGTCTTTTCGGTGATAGGTACAAATTAGAATTAATGCGTATTATAATAAGCCTTAAAAATTAAAAACTACATTATATATCAAGTATTTAATTATATTTATAGGCAATTTTTTGTATTATGAAACAAAAATTATGTATTCTGAAACAAAAACTTTCTTAGGATTGTGTGTGCGTGTAGATCAACACATACCATTAAATAATGTGAAAACATTAAGCAATGTTTTATAACTTATTTAAAATGTTTATAAATAATTAAAAAAAAATTAGATTATCAAAAAGAACAAATTATAAATTATCCTATTCAAAAACAAAACATATGGAAATGGAATGAAAGAAAGAAAGGAAAGGAAAAGAAGAAGGAAAAAATTGTATTGTTTTATTGAAATTTTAAGAAGACACAAAAACTCGAAGAAAGTGGAAAACAGGCGTTTAAAAGTCAAATTGCCCCTTTAAAATAATTTAAATTTAATATCATTTAAATGAACTTTACACATTAATACATTAACTTATTAGCCATACCTTAAGGTTTTACATCAAGTACTCTAACGAATAAGGTAATTTCCTACATCAAATTTTATTTCGGATTTTCACCCTTGAATAAACAATAACCTTCATATAACACGCAGAAGTTGGGGGGGGGGAGGGAACGCAAATATTTCGTGATATCTAAATTCCAAGCAGGGAAAACAAATGAATTCTTGCCTACCAATATTTAAAAAGTAATTGCCACTTCCATACCGAGAATAGCAAGGCAAATGGGTGTCTCTATTCAGGGGCATTATTTATTTCATTTGGAGCCTTCACGGAGGGTTGCCCTCTAAGAGGGTTGGTGGGAAAAATAAACCTCCCGCCAATAATCGGGTGTGAAGCGCAGACGGCTTGTTTAAAAGCGATAAAATATCCGATAGCATGCTCCTTTAACACGGAGCAGGTTGCCTAAATGCCCTATATTGGGACATAACGCGTCCATAAAATTCAGAGCGCCGATTAGCGGAGGAGCGGAGAATAGACTACGACCTTTCTATGAACCGTTTGATGGCCCTGAATATTAAACGGCGTGAAAGCTTATTGACCGTTACGAAAAGCCATCCCCCGTAGACAGATCAATTTTGCTTGAGGAGTTTTCGTTCTTTTCCAATGGAGAGGCAAAGACAAATTTGCGAAAGTGGAATTTCTTTCTTCGCTCTTTTAATAAAGCCCATATTGTGTGTACGCACTCTCTTGTACTTGGGAGGACTTGCAATCAATTTATCCTTCAGTCGATAACTTCATGAATTGCGGGTGACGGAACTTTCAGTGGATTGCGGAACACTGGAAAAAGGCCATTACTGAATGTTTTGACCAAATGAAATTTCGTTTGACTTTTATAAAAGTGTTTCCTCAAGACAATATCAGGTTTTTTTTGGCATGTTTTCTTCCTTATTATCCCCATCATTTAGTGTGATATATGTTAAAAACAACGTATTAAACACGTTATTACGAGCAATGATAGAATATATAACTATCTAATTTTAAGCTAAATATTCAATCATCAACTTGCTCACAATGAATTTCTTTTTTTAAAAAAGAGCAGTTCTTACACAATAGTTATTTCGTTGGTAAAATTTAAGACTTTCTTTGGAAATAAGTCAATTTATATTCCATATTTAACTCAATTTTCAATTAGATTAAATTACACGTTATGTATAGTTTAAGGAACGATTTTACTAATATGTATCCTTTTTTTTTTAAAAAAAAAATAATTAAATATTTGATTTACTATCATATTTATTTTCTATTTAAAAAAAATGGAGCCCTTGTTCCTTAAGAAAAACACATTACTCAAAACTACAGATGTGATTGAAAAAGTGAACTTAATAACATAATGAGTATGTATAAAATTTGATAAATAATAATTTAGTAAATGTGACAAAAAACTGAATGTAAAACAATCGTAGGACTGTAATAGTGTATATGTTTTGTCAAACGTACTCTTACACACACACACAGTTAGCACAATTAATTAATTATAGCTCCATTTTGATGCTAAATAATTATTTTAATCTGTAATGAACAAATTTTACATTTATCGGATTTTTTTCATAGTGTATGGAAGAAAATAATAACATGAAAAATTGCAGAAAAAAAATATTCATTTATTATATTAACAATTCATAGAATTTCAAATATTCTAAGCCAAATAAAAACAATCACTAATTACAGGAAAATCACAACTATGTTTCACTTTGTAATACCTAATGGTGTTCGAACAACATTCTCGACCAGTTGTTGCGTCTCAAAATTTTTTTAATATGTTAAAATGGTTGTTCATAACGGTAACTTTTATCACGATGAATTGTAAGCGGACTGTTGATACTTAGGTATAAAGTATCATGAATGGACTCTTTTGATAGTTTAAGATCATTAAATCCTGTAAAATGGGGTTAATGTCATAATATTCCATTTGCAATTTATATTGGAGCTTAAGAATAAAAAAATATGGTTAGTCAATAACTTAACAAAGCCAGAAGCTTCATTGTCGAATTTAATATGAGAGCATTAAAATACTTTCCTCTGCTCAGGCTTTTGGTACAAATCTTACATTTCAATACGAAGAGATGACAGCTCTAAGTGATTTATTCATCCACAAGTCTGAAGACATCTTCGCGAAATTCTTCTCGTTGGGCGACTGGTTGTCCACAATGCCACGAAAAGAAGATAAAGAAAAGCTCGTTAAGTCTGGCAAATCATTCTCCAGTGCTGACCTGAAAAGGGTTCGCAACGCAATTAAAACAGCATAAGTATACCGGTCACTGCAAGTAAAGTTTGTGCTGAATATACTTTAAAACTCCATTCTGTGTGCATTCATTTTAAGAGTAAAATTTCTCTCTCCCCCTCCCATTATCGACTTTTGAAAACTGGACCCTCCACTGCGCTGGCTTCCGTTTGTCTTCGTTGAAGTTAAGTCCGGTCCAAGACAAAAGGACTTGCAAATGACATCCGACTGCAATGTTTCTGCTTCGACTGGTGTCAGCAGACGCGACGGAAAAGGTTGTCGCGAAGCCCCTACGTTCGATGACCTTCGCAGCAGAAAGCCACATTCAGTAATTACATGACACAGTGAATTTCTTCCTTCGAATTTTGCAGGTAAAGAGTGAAAACTTACGCTTCGCAACTGCAAGTAATTAGTCGCTCTTACTTTTACTCTCGGAAGCTTACGGAAAAGCCTAGACTTCCATTAATGCATTTTAGCTTCCGGTCTTTAAATGTCGTTACAGTATAGCTCATTTAAAAGAAAACAGAAACTTAATCTTAACTATGTTAAATGATGTTGCTATTCATCGAACCAATAGGATTATTTGTTAGGCTTGCTATCATTAGGTAGCTTGGAAATAATTGTGTTGAGCATGGCAATTATGATGGAATTTTTAATAACTGAGTTCAATCCTACTGAATTTTGTGGGGAAAAAACATGTTAAATATCGTATACTTCCTCATATAAAAAGATAGTTGAATCACAAAAAGAGGCCCCAGAATCTGGTGGTGTCTTATAGGACAAATGGGAAAAAAATTAGATTGAAATTTATATAAAAAATAAAACCATTATGAAATAAAACAAATCCCTTTCCAATATATTTAAAAACCTATAAGTCCTCACATTCATCATCTGCGGCTAATAGCTCCCCAAGTAATCCTCACTTTCGTTGTTGAGAAACTTGTCATATGGATTTCATTCTGTACCTAGCGAGTCGATTTCCGCTTTGTCATTACTATCTCAAAACGAATAGTCTCCAGTGTCATCCATAACATTAGAAATCCTACACTTTTTCAAATATTTGTTTCATGTACATGTGAGTTCAGCATTCGGCACATGCTTTTACACACAGCACCCTCTGAGCCCTCTCCAAACTTCCACACCACACCGATAGGAAAACTTAGAGTCTCAACAGTTTAACGTCCATCAGCCCTGCTACACGGCTTGTCTTTAATAGCATCAGGACTCGAACCCACGACGTGACGAAACAATACCAAAAACGAATTCGTGATCATGATCGCTAGGCTACCGCAGCCTTGTTGAAGGTCTACGTGAGTTCGTGATTTGGCATTTGCTTTTCAGGAAATGCTGCCAGATGCAAAAAAATAAAATTTGTTTTTAAATGATAACCACTGATCTAAACTAAATTCATAGGCCATTGATAGTTCGGCGGTCGTCTTATAGATTAGATATAAGCTAAAACTATAAGCTGTGACAAAAATTTATGCTTACTCTTCTCTAAAAGTGGTGTTACCTGCGGAAATAAACAATAATTTTTCTACACTCAACAGTATAACTCTTCTTTTAAACCTCATCAGTAGCTGATTGTATAGTTTCAGTAAGTCATCAAAGTAGTCAAACAAAAAGTAGTACAATTAAATTAAGGTAATTTGTGGAATATTAGAGCACATTTCAATTGCAAAAGAAAGGCTCCAATGAATTTTATAAGAGGGAAAACTAAACTTAATAATTAACAAATAAAAAGTATAAAAACCAGTAGATAATTTTAAAATATTATTCACGAGACCGTTATACATATAAATAAATACAAATAAAACATCTTAATATTCACTTATATAAAATGTTGTGACTGAAAGATTTCTTATACAACGATTTTTAATATATTAAGTTTGATTTTATTGATGCATTTTCTTATGAAATAGCCTTATAGTTAATATTTCTATAAAATAAATGTGACGTTTTTTCCGACACTGCGTGCGTGTTGGATGAAAAACAATAATTCAAACTGTTGTTTTGTAGGCATTGTTTAAAACTAAAAAATATATGTAAATAATATTCCTTGCTAATAATTGCCACTTGAAATAATAAGGTTAAAAAGAAAATAAATCATTTATTTATATGTGATCATTTACCTAATTTCGGAAAGGAAAACTTTATTCACGCGGCTTAGGTCTATGAACTAATTGCTCTAAATGGATACTCTAAGTTTGGTAATAAAAAAAATAGGTCGCTCTCCCCCGAGAAAATACAAACACTGAGTCAGGAGAGGATAAAGTAAGCGAAGGAACCCAACCCCCCACTGCGGATTCTGTTAACACAGTAGTGGGGTTCTGTTGATAAACACGGTAAGCTACCATTGATAAACTGGCTTTTACCTCCATTGGATTATCGAGTCTCGCAAGGTTTCCGTCAGCAACTGCTGCTTTCTTTTCCCAGCCATAGTTGAACTTAGGAAAGAAAGCATTAATAAATGAAATTCTTAATAGTGATTGGTATCGGTATTATTTTTGCCTGTCCTCAAATCAAATATGGTGGTATTATAAAGAACAGTAAAAACTCACTAATCCGGACTAATTAAAGTGCTAGGTCATTCGGATTAATGAAGCAAACAAAATAAACAATAAAAAAGCCAAGGTACATAGTCAAACACTATATATAGCAAAAAGAAGATGTAATTTGAAAAACGGCAAATAATTTCAGAAGAGAGAATTCAAATTAATACATTACTTACATGATATTATAACATGGGCTATTCTTGAAACTTCCCTTAACGAACATATGGGGTTTCTTTCTATCTTTATATTTGAGTTTCCAACTTCTTTCCAATCAAATTAAAAGTGGTTATGCAAATTAAGTAAACATAAGAAGTGAAGTGAATTGATGTAATCAAATCGTATAAAAGCGACAGAGAATTGAATAAAGGAGATTACGGTGATTGGAAGAGTGCTAGTGTAAAATGCATGGGAGTTTTCTTGCTTGCTAAGTGAATCCTTGAGATCAGAACCCAACATTGTCTGATTGACTAATTATTTGCGTATAACTTGCTATATTACAGAAATTGTTAAAACTCGCAGCGAGGGATTCGAAACTGGTTGAGAGCATTCCCCGTTTTAGAGAATTGGTTAATTCTATTTTGAAACTTAATTGACTACTTTAATTACTTTATCTGTGCTTGAACTTAAGTTGAAATTTAGATTTGTGATTCGAGTAACATTTAAGATGATAGAAAAGGCGGGTAATAAAATGAGGTCACAATAGGGTAATAAGATTACGTCACAATACGTATTAGGTCAAAATCTCCGTAGAGCATGACAGTTCAGGCTCATCTTTATTGACCTCATGCTAAGCTGTTTGAAGAAATGATTGATCTTATGTTATCCTTCTCAAGTATTAATTTCTTAATCAATCAATTGAAACAGATACCTCAAATGTTCGTAATATCCATATATAGTTTCATTGTTGTTATCAGTTAAGTATTTTATCACAAAATTCAAGTTGAAACGTTATCCGAACAAAAAAAATAATAATAATATAAATAGCATAAAATGAAAAATTGGAATTTTGCCACCGTCACCATTGGTCACCGCTGAGAAGAGATGTAACTAAGGTTTTGACAACTTTTTGCACAGAATACTTATAAAAATGCATAGACATTTGTTAAGATTGTTGTTTTCCGCTGTCCTAGCCCTTTTTCAAGCTATTCTATTATTAGTATCAACGTTATCAAAAAAACTGACAATGTTTATTTTAATTTTTTAACTATCCATGTAGAGTAGACCTCGGTAGATTAAGCTTTCCTGCAATTACAGCTTATATTGCTCCTTTTCAAATTTGTTTAATAACATTAAGTTTTTTCCTCGATCGCATAAGTCCTTTTGTTTACGCTTACACTCTTCCGACATTATTTTCATTTATTAAGGAAATCATATATACTAGAAAAAATTCCTATTATTCTTAAAATGTGACCAATTCAAAATGGTTGAACGTACAGCTGATCTCACTGACTGCGAGATCTTGAAAATAATGTCTGAATTTTACAAATAGAAAAATAAGAATTATAAAGACACAATGTCTTGGAGTGATATCGCAAGCCATTGCTTATCGAGATAACCATTTTAAGACCACATGTTAAGAAGCCTCGCGTGCAACTGAAATGTCTGTTAACGAGGTCAGACTATTTATAACAATACTGATTTACATAAGTCACGCTTTATCCGCAAGGGAAAGCTCTAAAAATAACTAACGTCATACAGAAGCCCAAAAAGTTAGTTGAAGAAAAAAATGCGCGAAAACGCATTCCAACAGAAATAGAAAACTTACAAATATTTTTTATTGGAATTAAAAATTCATTGAAATTTTTCATTGATCAAAAGATTCATTTTCCTTTTTATGTAAATAATGGATAGTATTTTGTTCTTTACCCAGATATAACTAGTAAATTTGATAAAATCCAATGAATTATTTCGGGAAAAAAAATTATTCGAATTATTCGTTAATTGAGTTAAATATGAGCATTAGAAAATCAATAAATCTATCAAAAAATGTTTAATATTAATTGAATAAAAATAATACATTTCTGAGTTTCAGATTAATTTGAAACAGTGTTAATAAATGGAATTTTTTTCTGAGAATCGTATTTATGATAGGATCAAGAATTAAATAATGTGTAAAGTAAAGTTAAGAAATGGCTTACTATAACATTGAAAAAGTGTACGCAGCTTTCATTTTTCGTAGAGTTCCACCATCAATTTTATATTTATGCGCAAGAACCAAATTGCATACTTAAGAAAACCGATGTAGTTTTTTTGCATTCTGCTCACAGTGATATTCTGCGTTTTCTGCAATTCCAATTGCACAAGTTCCCAACGTCCCTTGATGCATCAGATTTAATCATGCGCACAAAACTGAAGCGACTGCCTTTATTCCTAAAAACGCAATATGTCAGAAACATCCCCATCTCTTTTACTTTACATTATTTTCCTCTCGATGCATTTTTTTTTCATATCCCTCTCTCTCTGACTCCTTCTCTTCATCCTCCCCCTTGGACGAAGCGGAGGATGCTATTTCGTCCTTCCTCACCATCCCGATCCAACAAGAGCAGCGGGATCGGGACGGACCTACAGCGAAAACGTGTGTTCTGTCGCCTTCCCGATTATCAATGCAAAACTTGGTAAGCAAGTGAAGCGTGAAGAAGCTAACTCTTTTCTCTCTCTTTCTCTCACTCTCTGCTCTTCTGTTCGTACATTATCTCAGCTGCACAGCAGAAGGATAGGAAGCAGAAGAAAAATTTCCACCAGAGCGGGCGACGCCAGTGATCAACCGTTCTGAAGACAAGCACGAGGCGAAATGAGGGGTAAAGGAATCTAGTACTGGAGCAAGGCATAGTTTCATTAATTTTGTCAAACGCCGTATAACGGTGTTGTCAGAGCGAAGCTGCCCCCCTTTTGATCCTCCCCCGCACTCCCAATGCCGGGAGAGAATTCCGCTTTTCCTTCCGAACTGGGAATAAAATGTGTTAAGTTTTCGATAGGAAATGTGGAAGGCTAAGACGTGAAATTTAATGCAATTTTATTCCGCGAGGATTTAGCCCTACGCACTGAAAACTCCCTGTGTTACGAGCGTTGATAATTCGTCGAAAGAATGAAATTTGTTTGAGATTTCAAAAGAATCGAAACTTTGGAGGGGGAGAGAGCCATGGGAAGGAGGGGTGTTATTTATCGTGGAACGCCTTTCAATTGGAGGGAGATAATTAATAAATAAAAGGGGTCGGATTTTTATAAAAATGCGAATTAATTCCTCAGCTTAAAAGTCAAGCGGCGACTGCCCTTGTGAGGGAGTGAGTTGTTAGAATTTCGCACTCTTCTTATTTTGTCATACTTTCTTTAAAACTCTATATTTATTGACACATTTTTAATCAGTAAGGACTCAGTGATGTGTATGTTTATATTTATTCATCAAAATGCTGCAAAATTATGCATGCTGTTTTGGGTTTTCTTCTTTTTTCCGTCCTTAAGAGTTAATTCTAATTAAGTGAAATTTCGAAAGTGAAGTTTCTTTAGAGGGAAATTTTGAATTAATGGGAAAGGGATTTTTTTAAATTTTTTTTGGAGTTTATGTTCATTTTATTTAGTTTTTAAAAGACTGAGGATAACTACAATTTAAATATAATTTGGTTTTTAAGACGGGAGTATATTTTAACACAGTATTTTCATCTACTGTAAAATGTTACTCGCTTCAGAGGAAAACTTACATATAAATAATTCGGAAACTCAAATAATTTTCCGCTAATATGTAATTTTGTATTTGTTTAATATTTTAATCTTATCTAAAAATATCATTAATTGCAATCAGAATAGAAATAATCAGATGACAGTGCAATAAATAAATAGATAAATGTATATTGTATGTACAAAGGTGTTAACGTTAAGGTTTAATTATCGCTAAGTAGATTAATCAATTAATAGTAATCAATAGTAGTAGTAATCAATTAATAAGTAGAATAAATTTTATCCAGATATCTCGGTCATTTCTTTGTATAATATAACAAGCTTAACGATACCCCTACGGAAGACGTTTTTCAGCATTAAAATACTTTTAAGCGAGTTTTCTCTCTTTAAAACATCTTCTGTGCTTTTAATAAAATTTTCTTGATAATTAAGTACTTTTTAATAATCCCACGTCAAAAATATTCATTGATATATTACTGAAAAATATTCTTAGTTCAAAGAAATGCTTAATATTTTTATTTAAAAATTCTGGTGAGTATCGGGCAAATATCTTCTTAAGATTTGAGATTTGATGAAAGAATGAATTTTATTTCACTATTAAATATTACATTATTCCAGATAAACTGAAATAAATTTAAGAATATCCAATATACCAAATTCAACAAAGTAGCAAAATAAAGTAAAACGTTCTTAGTACTTTATATTTTTATGAAAAATTTTTAATCAATAAATTGATGCAATGCTTCAAGAAAATTTGTTATTTTTTTAACAAAATAAATAACTTATATGCAAGTAAATTTATTATCCATTTTTACTCATTGTTGTTGGAATGATTAAAATTTAATGACTTTGAAAGGATTAAAACTGTACTTTCATAGATCTTAGAGTGAAGTTTGAAATATTAAAACACTTACTGTGAAATTTTAAACAAAGAGTGGTATTATTTTAAATCATTATAGTTTATCTATCATGAATTTATTTTAATGATATAATGTAAATTCTGTTCCTCGTTACAGTTTACTCATTAATAAAGTGTAACAGAAATTTCCCTTCTCAAGACATTGTTAAATTTTGAAATAAAATGTTTATTTTTATTTTACTATACGCTTATTTAGGTATTACTTTATTGTATTTGCTGTTTGAAAATAAAAATCAAGTCTTTGTTTATATTTCTAGAAACTGGCATGAAATTCGAGAGAAGAATTCTTTTCCGAAGAACTTAGAAAATTGTAAGTATAGGTTTAGCATGCATCTTAATCTAACGATTATTCATTAATACTTTTATATTTATCTTATAATTATTACATATGTTCTGTATGGAACTATAAACATTAAATTCTTGCCTTGCACTATAAAATATAACTTTCAAATTAATGATTTCTAAAATTTCAAATTTGCTTTTCTTAATCCTAGAAGTTTGCTGCATCCACAATCTAATGCATCTTTAAGGTTTTAGTTAACAAATGTATTACAGAAATATGGAGAACTAGATAACAGCTCAAGCTTTCTCCTCTTTACATGACCATGGTTCAGAATTACAAGGTCGTTGCCAATAGTTCATTGGGAAATTAGCTCTCACTTGCATCTCCTTTTAACTAACTTCTGGGGACTCTTTACTACAAAGTATTTTATGAAAGCTTCACCTTCGAAAGAACCGTGATATACGTAAGTTTGCTCTGTTATATAAGGAGTGTATTGAATAGGAGTGAGGAAGAGGTAGAGGAATCAGAGAGACTCATAGGAACACTATATTGGTTCGAGGAACTGTGTGGTGCTATACTAAGCGTGTGTACCTTATTCAAATCCCATCACTAGAAGTCTAATTGAATCGGATCCAGTGATTTGATTGATTGGTTATTTACGTCATACTTAGAAAAAACACTAGGACTATTGTCACCGGATCTCGTAATTTTGAATCTCGTTCCAGTGACGAAAACGACACTAGAACTAGAACCTTCCTCTCCAAGTTTCTACAGCATTCCAACGAGAGGGTTTGGGATCTCAACCAGATTTAACGTACATCAACTTCATAATACGGCGGGTCTTAAGTGGCATCAGGGCTCGAACCGAAGATTCGAAGAAAACAACTCCGACCACAGCTCATAACTATGACCACTAGGCTACGACGATCGCATTGTAAGATAGTATACATCAAAGGTGAGCAAATGTGGCTCTCCGTTAACTACAGTTCCCATTGAAAGTTTAAATCCACCTTTTTTAAATTAATTTTTTGGAACTTTTTCTTGTTGAATCTTGTAAAAATTTAAATAGCTCATATTTTGTTGCCCCTATTTTATATCGTGTTTATTAATTTTCTTATGGCTAGATATATTTTACCATTTTGATTTAGATTTTAAATAAGTCAATGAATATTTACACATTACTGGCTCCATTAGCGGATTTGAGTAAAACTACCTAAAGATGGGTACCCTTGTAAATAAAATTGTTCATCATAATATCTAATTGAAGATTAGATTAATTAACCACTCCACTTTATTTATTTATTTGGATATAGCGTATTTAAAGCCTGAGTAAACTGGTTAAAGATTTCTGACTGATTATTATTGCGTTACTACGTCTCTTTAATCATAACACAGACAATTCGTTACGATTATACAATTGTGATACGAAGCACATTTAATGCATTTTAGTTTACAAAATTATCAAAGTTATAGCTTATAAGAACTAAGTAAACTTAATGAGTTCAGAAATTTGAAACATATTTGATAAAAAGTCGAACCCAATATATGGTGAATGGATCATTTCTATAGTATACCAATATTATTCAACCATGATATATAAAGAGTAACTAAATTTTGAGGAGAATTTTCTTGAATTCATGATAAAGATATAAAACTTATAATCGTGGTTTAAAGATAACGAATTACTTTGGAGTTAATGAGAAATTTATGCAGATAATTTATTCATGCTATTATATAACAACAAAACTACGATATATAAAATTAAAAACTGTGATGAGGAAATTAAAGTATGCATACAATGAGCATAACTCATCTGACTTCATCATCACCTTCCTTATACTGGGTTCCTCGATTTTATGAAATTAAACTTAACGAGTACTTTCCATTTTGTTTAATGTAATTTCAGTGAAAATGTGTGTAGCGAACAGTAATTAACTTCCTTAACTCAAGCTGTATATTAAATAGTAAAGATGGAGACATGAATTCAGAAAAAATAAACTTCTTTACAGCTATTAAATATTAAATATTTAATCAAAATCACCAAGTTAATTATTAGGAACAGGAATAGAATATATACAGATAATACAGAATATAAGAATATAGAAATGAAAATAAATTTAATGGCATATATAAATTAAATGCCAAACTATTTCTCATCAGAAGTTTAAATAAATAAATCTCATAATAATCTTTTTTTTTTTTTTCAAAAAGTAGCACCTAGTTATATAAATAAAATCAAGGAATGATGTAATAAACTTATATCGTATACTCTCGTACTTTACTTAGTATTTATCTCGATACTTTGTTTATATACTTAGTTAAAGGTAAAATCTGTCCGAGCCTAAGAAGTCCCATCAGGTTGTGACCATCTCCGTTTCTGTAACCTATGGGTCTGGGGCGCTACTTGCTATATCATATCCCGGTCGAGTGGCTATCCCGACGTTGAACCCCAGTTAACTTCCCAAGCGAACTTGGTACTTATTTATCGACTTTAGAAGGATGAAAAGGGCTGACCCGTGACCAGTTACCCAAGCTGAAACCAACGGGAATCAGACTACCGGCTCGTAGTCAAACACACTAACCACTCTACATCATCACAACCGTTGCTTGTTTACTTTCTTTACGTTATTTGATTTCGTTTGAAGCATGACAGATCAACCTTAATTACAGGGTCAAAAAAATACACTTACAAGACAAAAGGATTCAAACCCCAAAAGTGAATGTTTGGTGCGTAATGTTATACGAGCAGATTTAATGCTATGTTACAGATTACGTCATTTCTTTTTAATTGAAAAAAAAAAAATAGTAGTTTATCTCGAAATTTTGGAACAATTTTCCATTCTATATAACGTTTTGCTTGAAACTGGCTATCGCACGGATATTCTCCGTACCAAGAAAGAATCTCATTTAGAAATATACCATTTTTTTTATTAAATTTAGTGAGTTACTCTTTCATATTATGTTTATATTTTTCATTTACGTGCTTATAATTTCGTGCACCGACACATTCAAACAAGGTATTTATGAATGGGACATTCTGTATTTATGCAGTACATATCCATTAACTTATTTTTAATTTTCCTTATTCAGTAATTATTTTAAATTGTATTTTTAATAAATGTCTTACTCGTGTAGAACAATGGGATATTAGCAACAGTTTGATGTCAATTCCATTAGAAAATAAGCATCTGGCTCACTGTTCTACTTATAGAATTATGACTATGAGATAATTCTTGATAATCATTCTATGGAACAATGTTAACTGTTTTTTTTTTTAAAAAAAACTGTAACGAATTCCAGTTAAATGACAGCAGAACAATTAGAAGAGTGTAAGCATCGAGTATTTAAATGTAATATTTCTGGAAACTTTAATAAATTATTAAAAAGAATTAATTTCATCTAGATTAATAGTTATTAATAAATATACACACTCAACTCTTTTTTTTACATGGTAGATACGTTCCTCAGAAAAACGTACAAAAAATTCGTGTAAAAAATACATGAGGTGTATGGTAAATTTAAGGATATGTTCCGCAACTTTAAATTATCGTGTAAAATGAAAAAAAAAAATTCTAAATAGTTTCCCAAAAAACCATGCAAAAAATGTAACAATGAAATCTATATTACACATTTATAAAACAAAAACAATTCCTTTTTATTACAAAAAAAAAAAAATTAAAATTAGTGTACAGTGCAAATTCAGTCTATAGGTACATACAACACATAAAAATTCAAATTGAAATTAGGAATAAAAATTCTAATTAACAAATATTAATAGCTACTTGATGACAAGCATGCACGTTTATTACGAATTGGATCAAAAATGCTATCATCAGTAGATGTATCAAATATGTCTAGCACAATAGTCGGCTTTGATTCAAATGAAGAATTTCGTTCATCATTAAAGGCATCCGTTTGTTTTTTGCTTTTTTTTTTGTTTCAAAGTCGGTTATTAGCGTTTTTGTTCCTCAAACTGCTTATATAATTCTTGATATCCTGCTACACAAAACTTATGATTACGTTAAAATTTTAATGTACGCTCTATGTCAGGATCAAGAGTAAAAAATGTTCCATGCTTGTAGCAGATTTCAAGATTTCGCGAATTAAATCTACTGTTAATAGCTGAACTTCATCTTCGACTTCATCATTATAGACTTCTTTATTATTATAAACTGTCATCAATTCGATCAAATCGTCCTCATCCAAAAGGCTTTCTAGCATCAATTTTTCGATGTCAGCCATTTGTATGTTATTAAAACCTTCGCCACCAATTGCATTTGATAGGGTTATAATTTCAGAACACACAGCTGATTTTTGTACTACAAAACTTCCACTTTTTACGCGCATGCCGCAATTTTTTTTTTTTTTCTTCCAACTAGCATTTAAGGTGGATTGGCACAACGGATTGATGACGAAAGAAGCATGTGTAATACATTCCATAATCGTTAACTTATTCCTTGCTTCCACAACAGTCGAATTTCTTTCTTCCGCTGAATCTAAAATATATTTAAGCGTTTGCTTCGTATAGTACATTTTAAATGCTGTTATAGTCCCCTGATCGAGTGGCTGAATCAAAGAGGTGGTATTAGGCGGTAAAAACATCATTTGAATATTTTGGGGGATTTATTTGTGTTAGAACAAAAAATTCGAGTAAAAAAAGTATGTAGGTGAACCGTGTTATTTCAAAATCGTGTAAAAAAAGAGTTGGGTATATTTTAAAAAAAAAATAAATAATGTAGGTCTTCTGTAGAAAGATTATTACAATTGTCTGTGTAATAATTTATGAAGAAATGCTATTTTTCCAAATAGTTTTGTATCGTATTTGTCAGAGGAAACGATTTTGCTCATTTCATTTTTTTGCGAATTTTTTTATTCGAAATTAATATTAAATTTTCTAGATTTATCATCCATATTTCCCAGTCTAAATAGACTTAATATTTGTATCACATATATTTCTTTTGTTTAGTATTTCGTCTGGCAGTCGAATCAATACTTTTCGACTCCCTTAAATATGTATATTTAAATGCAATGTCTCAACGCATCATGACTCGGTCTAATATTGATTCTTTTTCTTCCGTAGTCAATATCGATATGCTTTCTTTTTGTCATTTTAAATAGCGTGTATTACGGACCTTGATAGATAGGATCATGTACGACTCTATTTGAATTTTGATTCCACATATGACTTGGTATGGTGTTGAATTTTCAGTAGTTGAGGTATCAGACAACCGACGATGGCACTTCATACACATAAAACGCTTTTTATGTGTATATTAAAAATAATTTCTTTATTTCAGAAATCTCATATTTCTCAAAATTATTCTCTCCAAGAACAGTACACACTCTTAGTCCCTTAATTAATGATATATATAAATATATATATATATTCTGCAGTAGATATACAAAATAAATATGTATATTAATTAATAAAATAATTCCAAAACTGAAGAAAAAACTAACAAAATCATAAGTCAATAAAAGAAAAATAAAAAAGTTAAAATGAATTGATTAAACTGTCAATTAAAAAAGACGAAAAGTCTAAAAAGGAAATAAAATCTTTTAATTGTTGTAAATTTAATTTTAAACAAAAATATATATAAGAACACATGATAAAAATGTATATAATCTATTAATAAAACACCCAACTATAAGAATATAAAACTTAATATGTAATAATAAGATCAAAAGGTTTTTTTTTTTATTATGGGATGATAGACAAAATCATCATCAAAACGTACAAAGTGTAAATCAAGAAGAAAAAAAAATAATAAATAAAACAGCAGTTAAAAATGGAGATAAAGCAATTCAATATATTGTTTTGAGCATCAGACTAAAAATGCGTGTTTATAACATCATTTTGGATCCGACCCTTCACACTCAGCATTATTGCTTTATAACAAATTGGTGAGAGACCAATGTGTGTGTTGAAAGATATATTGGAGTGCATATTTCGTTCAAAAATTGATATTTCAAGAAAGTATTTTAAGTAATAGTTTAAATGTGTTCGAAGTGCTTTTGAGGCTTGATTTTGCTGCACATCATTGACTCGGGAGACATTACAGGAAAGCGTGCCTTAAAAAATGTCTAAAATCTATGATATATTCAAATCAAATCAAGCAAATAATTTCTATACAAAAAAGTCGGCAATTATAAATAAATAATATCTTCAAGAGTTCACTGCTTTGTCAATTTTGTAAATAATAATGATGAAATTGTAGATTTTGGTAAAAAAAAAAAAAGTTAATATATATCTATCTAAAAATTCAATTCTTTACATTCAATACAAGATCTAAACGCTTTAAAAAGAGATGTATTTATAAATAAAACTTACTACTGATTCAAACTTTATTTATCACCCTTCATTCACAAGTGATGATAGTTTTCACACTTGCGTGGTTTTTAAAAAGCTTCACGGATAAGATAAGTTTCAAAGAAACGAGAACAGACTACAAAGAAAATAAACTTACAAAATTATTCTTATCAATGTTATACACTTGAATGCCCCATTGTAGCCAAAAGCGTTTCTTAAAAGGCCACAGACGACTATTTCAGGCATTTATTAAGGCTTCCAAGTATTATACGAAAAATTGATAGCTCATAAGGTTTATATCATAACCCTTACGAACTAAGTTCCATAAAAATGCGGCTCATACAATACCGAGATTTTCATTACCTTCCTCCATCATCCCAATTTAAGCAAGAGCTATATAGTCTTTTAGCATCGATAGCGTTTAATATAAAGAACGTCTTATAGCCCATACTTAATTTAAATAACCGCTGTTCTTTAAACGCGCTGGATTCTTTATGTCAACGAAAGCCCGGAAGTTTAGTGCGAATTCTTAACATAGCGATTAAAGAGAAAGTAAAGAAAGCACTAAGTGTGAGGGGGAGAAAAACCTACAAAAAAATCAAAATAAATAAAGAGAGAAAAACTCATTAATACCCCCAAAAGGAGGAGATCAAAGACGAAAGATAAAAAAAAAATCAGCAATCGAATAAAAGTTTGACAGTTTTTGTGAAAAATGAACAGGCACAAACCTGACAGTGTGTCGCATGACTATGTGTAAAAAACTAAGGGTGAAAAAATAGCTGCAAGGAGAGAAAATAGTGGTGGGGGAGTTAAGAGTACTAGGGGTGTGTATGCCTGCAAGAGAGATAAGCCTGCTTTTGTTCCTTTACGTGGGAGATAACGCTATATGGGAGCGCTACCTCTGCTCTCCCCTAAATTAAGGAACGGCGCTCAGAGGTATCTTTTATAATTATGAGAAATCACTTCGTTTCTCTTTAATCGGCTATCTTCCTGAAGAAGTCTGGACCCTAGGGGCCCTCTAATAGGGTTGCAACGATTTGTACTTCTTCGCCAATCAAAAAAAGGGATATTTTATGCAGTCGCCAAGAAATGGAAACTTCTTTTTTATAATAGGTAATTTATTTATTAAGAGTTTTGAGTGTTGGCATCATAGGGGGCAATTTTAAAGAAATAGGAAACAACTCTAATTCTTAAAAAACGCCTGTTAAGAACTGGGCTGATAAAAAAAAGAGAGTAAAATTCCCCATGTTCATCTTTATTTCTTGTAAATTTAGCATTTATTATAACGTTACAAAACTGATAATTTTAACAGAAGAGAAATAAATTGTAAATATGTGTGAGAATCCTTTCGTTAAAAAACTGCTTTAAGTTTATGTATGTTTTACATCGAAGTAAATCATTGGCTCTAAAGTATTGTTTTAAAAGAAAGAATGGTATAATTACGCGAAGAAAAGTAAATATTTAAAGGATAATTTTGGAATTTTTCATACAGATTTAAGTGAATTAAAATACCTCTTCATTTACATTCTTTACAGAAATTACAAAAGCCATGGCAGCCGAGTGGTTATACTTGCGAGCTAGCAACCTATATTTATTCAGTTGAGTCGTGGGTTCGAGCCCTGATTCCACTAAGGATTCACTGTGTTGAGAGGTTGATTTATGCAAAACATGTCGAACCTCCACTGGCTTGCTGTGGCAGTTTGGAGAGGAAGATTGTCAACTCAGTTTCGCTTACGTCACCTGACGATTTTTAAGATTACAAGGTCGGTTGCCAATAGCTCTCGTGTTGTTTTTAAATGCGATGTTAATAAATTGTGTTGTTACTAAAATTACAATATGCACAAATGATGTGATTTAAGCTATATTTTACTTTGAAAAGGTTGTATTTTTAATAGTGAACATTTTCTTCATACTTTGAAAACTGTTTCAATATTGAGTAGTTTCATTTAAAAAAAAGATTATATGAAGCGGTGTAAATTTGAAACGCTGCACATAATTGATATTTCCTTTTCACGAAAATAAAATGCATTATTTATGTTAAAATATTAATACAAGTAAAAAGAAGTATTTCAATAATTCATTTTCGTACCTAATTTAATCGTTATTACGTCATTCGAAATTTTTAAAATCGTAATCAAGACCAAAGTACGATTAATTTTTATAAGCAAAATTTGCAACTCGTGATCAAATAATTAAATCAATGAAATCCTTTTTTTAAAATTCTCTTAACAAATCAAGATAAAACGTGCATTATTAAAATATCATGATAGGTATAAATCATACATGATAACTTTATAAATCTTACTAATATGAGTATCGTTACTATTATTGCATCTGTGTGTTTCGTTGTTTATTCTTATTTTTTCATAAACAATTTTTATAAGCGTAAAAGCTAATAATTCAATTAAGAAGTTTTTTTTTAATTTGATGTGTGTTTAAAGTAGTCCTAATTATATATATATATATATATATATATATATATATATATATAATAAAATAATAAAAAAAAAAACCTTCTAAAAGAACATATTGAGTACCAGAAATACCTTCCAACTTTATTTAAATGAAAATTGTAGAAAGGAATGCAAGTTAATGGGAATTAGTTCTTTATCGTAATATATGTCCAAATAAAAGGCTATTCGAATAAAAATAATTTTTAAATATGTACATATTTTTTAAATTAGAGTTATTTTTATTAAAAAAAAAAAGAACTCGAAAAGAAATTCGACCCTAATAAATGACGAAACACTGGAAATTAGATTATAATGAAGGAAGGGGAGGGGGAAATCGCGGTCAGCAAATCAGCTTATTACTTTACCTTTCTGCATTGATTTTAACAGTTAGTGGTGTTATTTCAGTCGATTCTCAGTAAATATAAATTTCCTGGGATTTTTCCCCCTCTGAGTTATTTTTAATTCGAGTTTCTTTTATGTAATTTTTTTTTTAAATAATTTAAATCAAAAATATTCTTATGCACATATATTTAGAGCAAGAATTGAAAATTTTAAGAGAAAGATATGACTTCTATGTTTGACAAAAAAGGTTGAAAAGAACATTTATACGATCACAAAAATGGTCACCTTGTAACAGGTTTTCACGCGTTTCCCCCCTCAACCAAACTTATGGCCTTCTCTATGACGTTATTTGATTTGAGAATTTCGACTTATGAATAAACCATAACTTTTATAATTTACCATTGCTATGTATTGAAGTGTAGATCAGATGAATCAGACAGCGAGATTGGACGTGTTTATATGCTGTGAGAAGTTTGAAATTTGAAGAGTATTTTGTGCATATGACATTGGTGTCAGAAGGTTAAATGGTTATCAGATCGCTGAGATTAGAATTGGACCCTGTGTACTAAGTTTGCTCCTACACTCGGATTTCCTTTTGTAGATGTGGAGATTACTAGAAGTTTCAGTTAGTATTTGGTTGAGGACACTGGAAAATTTCCACTCCTCTTTCATAACATGATAATTGATTTGTGATCATTCTAACGGAAACGAATAAAGCATTTTATTTTCTTTACTGAAGTTTTATTCAGTTTCGATGACTCAAATCCTTAGTAACGAGACCGGGACAACAGAGAGTAAATGTTTCGTAATTTTTTTCTAATAATATCGATTAAAAATATTCTTAAACACATATATTTGGAGCCGGTAACTGGACATTTTGAGATAACTAAGAAAGAGACATAACTTTTCTCTGTTAGGTACAATGACGAAAGTGGCACCAGACATTTCTGAAAAAGGAACGAAACTTAGGAACGGATCTATATTAGTCACCAAAGGGCAGTGATAAAATAGTCACTCGGGCACTTATCAAAATTTTATCGTAAAAGTTTTCTAGTATATGTTTGATGCCTGATTTCACTAGAAATGAACTTAATTTCAAAAGCATATCATAATAAATTTCTCCTAAATTATTTTATTGATTAAAATAAAACATATATAAAAAGTATTTCATTTTACGCAGTGGCGTAGTGAGGGGGTTGAAACCCCTCCATAAGGATTATTATATACTGAAATCTTTAGATTGAAACTTTTTTATTAATATTTTTTTAAAGAAAATTTCATAAGAAATTAATTTTCAAAATCCACATAAACTTTTTTTCACATCATAAAAATAAACAGTAAATTTTTATATTAGTTGTGTTGAAATAGAACCCCCCCCCAAATATTAAAAAGTTCTCACTACGCCACTGATTTTACGTCAGCAATAATTGCATTTAGCTTAAAAAATGTTCAATTTAATAATGTATAGTTTGCTTTAATTCTAGCATTTAATTGAATAATTTAATAATCATTAAAGAAAAGCACCTCTGGTGGCTAAATCTGTTCTTTGCAAAACATTGAATCGAATAATTTTTTTTGTCTATTTTAACCAACAAAACTTCAACATATAAGGCGTTAATATATATATATATATATATATATATATATATATATATATATATATACAGAGAGAGAGAGAGAGAGATAGAATAAGTCAATAATTTGGTCCTTTTCTGCGGCTATAAACATTTGGTTAAATTAACATTTCATTTGAATTAGATCTCCATGTATTCGTTTTTCCCCGTAGTTTTGATATTTTATATTAAATAGCTTGATAAAATCTGTATCCCATTGTAACAAAAAGAAATTATATTAATTAATAATTTAAGATTTTCCAGTAAAATTTAGCTTTTTTCTTGTATTTCAATAAAATAGTTAACTATACTTTTGATCAGATTTTTATAATTAAAAATGAATTATGTGTTATAGAAGGTAACTAAGGTATTTTTAAGACAATTACAGTAAGATTAACAGTTATATAACAATATTTATTTACTGTGTGACTTTCCTTAACGAATTGCATTCCAAAATGATGAAATATCTGAGTTTGCGTATTAATAAACGAGTTTCAATTGGATATGGGATTTATCACTTCAGTGAACTATCAAAACTGAATGTATTGTTCTTGTAAAATTCACTCATAGTATTACGCTTATATTAATTAAGTACAAATTTCATGAGTTGATCCAGCATAAAATTTGTGCAATATTTCACTGTAAAAATGTTAATTAGGTATAACGTTAGTTTAACTAAATGTAATAAATAAGTATTTTTCTTTCTCGGGGTGTTTTTTTTATTGGATATTAGAATGGTAATTTGAGGCTTTAGTTTTTTAAAGTTAATACTTGATCTATTCGAAAATATTTTTTAAAATTGTTAAGTGAATCTATTAGATTAATAACAGTAAAATACATTCTATAACCAAAAAAAAAAAAAAAAGACGCACCAAGGAGGAGTTGTCCGATGGAGACAAAAATAAACGGAAAGGAAAATTATGTACAGAATAGAAAATGATTAAAATTAACCATTCTACATTATATGACATTTAGACAATTGCATGACATTTAGACACATGCATTTTTATTCCATTACATAAAATCGAAAATCAATAGTTTTGTTAAGACCAATTTCCTTTCGTCTTTTTCTAGTAATTCTATAATTCTTAAAGAATCTAATGCAATAAAATATTTTGCCTTTATATATAAAATATAAATGTAACAACTTATTTTGATTTAAATGATATATTTTAATTCAAAAGTCCTATCTGAACGGAAGGAAGGCTTAACTAAACAAAAAACTCGTAGAATGTTTGGTCCATTTGACCTAATTAATCTCTTAAACTACTCGAGATATGTTAGGCGACAGGTTTCATATTATAAAATCCAAATCAGAAGACGAGAACGACATTTGAACTGGAATCTCACTTTCCTAACTTCCACACCATGACATTAGTAGACTATAAGTTTTAACCAATTAGAATCAAAGTCGCTGTGTTAATTTTGGCATGCAAATCACATGACGTCCTCGGAGTAACATACACAGCACTGGTCTCTCTCTGTATAACTGTTTGTAATTCTTATTAATTATCATGATTCTTATACTGAAATATTTTATTTATTAATTAAATCTTACTAATAATTAACTCTCGTCAATTATTAATTATATCATTTTAGTTATTATAATTCTTATTAAGGTAAAATTAAAAATGATTTCATTGTATTAACTAGGTTAAAGATATAGCTGATTCTCTTATTATTTCGCAAAATGGTTTTTAGAATAATGATCTTTTCTGAACTGTCAGTCTCAAAGTTGGCTACCTTAATTTTATTGGCTTCTTTGGTAGTCAGAGGTAAATGCAAAATTTATTTCTTTTAAAAATATATACATAGTTCCTCCCTTCCCCCTTATAATAATCTTTTCCAAACTTTTTTTTTCACATCGACGATCCAGGTTTATCTGCCTTTTCTGTCCTTATATCTCTATGTAGGAAGATAGATGCTGTATAGATTGCGATGAGAAAGGGATGAATGGAATTTTATATAAATTTTCGAACATCTTTTTCGATCTTTTTTTATTCAGTTATCCAATTTTGCTTGATTACTCTTTATCCTTTAAGGATACATTTCATGTGTGTACGAATGCGGCTCTTTGTTGAGTTCTGCATGGCTTCCATTGAAAATTCAAATCCATTTCTTATTATTTTAGAGCATTTTTCATTTAATAAGTTCACTCTAAAGAAAGCTGTTTGTAGTCTAATTTCCAAATTTTAATACAATATATTGCTAAGGGAAAAAAAATTGAATGTCGAAATATCATTCACACTTAACCAATCACAGAATCTTATCACAGAATTGCTGAGAATGATTTTATCAAATTTTACACCAAATTTAAAAGATATGATCCTATGTTATCACCGAAAGTCATAATTTTAATTAGCGCATTTTATTACAAAAATTTTAAAAAATAATTTAGCATTTTCTTTTCCTTACTCATATTTTCTTACATATGTATATTTTAGGCATCTTTTGAGATTTGTGCAGAATATGTAATCAAATTAGGTTAACTCAGATATTTTTGAGTACGAAAAATATGTTTATTTCATGCCAAGCTTATCTAGTCTTCCTTTTTTTAAAAAAAATAAAAAAAATAGATGTCATATTTCAACAATGAAATATATATACACATATGAATTCTGTACATGTGAAAAAAAATCACATTTGTTTATGTGATGTTGAACTATCCGCGATCTTCTCTACCCTAACCTCGGGGACTTGGTAATTTGAATTGCATACAATTGAAACCCCATGCCATCCAAATGAAACGTGATTAGGTAAATTAAATGAAGATACGAAGTATAAGAAATTGAATTAGAAATAGTTACATATGAGCGAAATAGAATTGAAAGAAAAGAAAAGAGACACAGGATAACGACAAGTTGATAGATGTTGTACATTGGAGTAAATCATAGTAATTAATCATTCTTATTGATAGCAGTTGGAAATGGCTCCTGATCAGAATAACAGGAGTTGAATGTACAATAATCTAAAGGTGTTTGAAATCGGAATGAGTAATTTGGTAAGATGAGACTATATTATTCAAACATAAACTAGGATTAACTGAGTTAAGAAGAATTGAGAGAAAGCAATCTTGTATGTTCTTTGATAGGTAATAAAGTGCGTTGTCCTTCTCTTACGTATCTTCAATTAGAGTTTTGAGCTTATTGAATAATTAAGTAGACTTTAAGATGAATATAGAGCTAAATAATGAAGGATGTGCGTCATATATACATAAATAATTATATATGAGCAATTAATGATCAATAACTGTATATTTATGTTTGTAATTCGTACACTTATGTACCTTTAATTTCGTCATGAATAAAATTCACCGCATTTTTAACTTAAGAAATTTATAGAGTACTCATAGACATGACATTTTACATGCTGAACAAAATTATATTTTCAAAAATTTAATTTAATAAAATTTAAATTTTTAAAATTTTTATATAATATAATTTTTAGACAGAAAAGTAATGTTCACTGTATAGAAAATATCCTCATTCACAGATATTTTTCTTAATGGTGTGGCATGTGTGTTATAAGTTTTAAATTTTAACTTTCAAACATTCTGTTTATCAAATTCTCTTAAATAATACATCTACGTAATCAGCAAAGTAACTTCTATCTTTTAACAGTATGTCATGTCATGTAAAATTTGATGTATTTTAGTGTCTCGCTCAGGTAACTTTATTAAATCAAACAAATTTGAATTTGTGCGCTTAATGTTTTGTAAGTATTATGTGACTCCTTACAAAATTTGAAAAAACTGAAACGCAGCTCTCATTGACCTCGTGCAAGACCACCCCTAATATATATCGTCTTTTATCACCTTTTCCAAAACTTTGTAATGGTTTTCCTTCGTTATTTAACTTTACAGCCTTCTTAAAGTCTATTTAAATAGTCAGTAAGTTAAAATGCGCAATTGAAAATATGTAAGGGATGGACAACATACTTTACTATCTATCAAAGAATATGTAAGATAGCTCTCTTTCTCGAATCTCTCTTAACTCAGTTAATTCCAGTTTACGTTCAAATAATAAATTTTTAGCTTACCAAATCACTCATTCCAGTTCAAGAGCTTCTCGATTATAGAAGATTCGACTCTTGTTATCCTGATCCTATTTCACTTCCAACTACTATCGATATAAATGATTAATTATGATAGTTCACTCCGATATACTACATCTATCAGCTTGTCGTTATTCCCTATCTCCCTTCTCTTTTCTTTCAGTTCTATTTTGCTTGCAAATCAATATATCTAATTCAATTCACACTTCTTATTTTGAGTTAATTTACAAAATCCCGCTTTATTTGGGGGGTGGGGGGCAAGGAGTTGCAATTCAAATTACTAAAAGTTCACCGAGGCTATTAAAGAGAAATTCGAGAATAGCCCAACATCACATACTCGAATTTGTTTTACACTCTATTAGACTTTAAAGCTACGCTTATCATATGTATACCTGTTTTTGTAATACTTAATTTAGTCAATGTATTTAATTGAATTAACAGTTAATAAACGCAACTTTCTAGAAGAACGATTGTTTGTCTTATCGCTCTCGATAGCTTACAAATAACTATAAAAAAGGGCGGGGGATGTGTGACATAACCAAATTATCAAACTGCTCTAAAAATTTAAAGTTATTATTAGAAAAAGATTTTTTTAGGGGTGTAATACTATGTCTGAGTAAGGAAACTTTTTTAAGTAAGTTTGTAAAAATGAACTTCTTTGTTAATATTAATAAAATTAATTAAGATATGGTTATTTTGAAATTTAAAATTTTATCTTCTATCCATACAAATTCTTAGAAATTAATTATCAGAACATATTTGCATTATATATTTATATATATATATATTAAGTATTAATTAAATACGCAATAAAATATTTAAATATGTATTAAAAATAAACTGTGAATTATATAAAGAATTTGAGCCTTTTCCAATTTAATTCAGTAATTTTTAAATATCTGTAGTGATGTTAAGATGAGTATGCGTATCTTCCCATTTCTGTATTATACTTCAAGTAAAGTAAATTATAACATTTTCATTATAAACATTAGAAATTCATAATAAATATTAAATTCAAAGCTTAATAGGGGCATGAGAAATTATATCCACAGAAATTGCAATAACTTAACTTAGTACTGATAATAATAATCTAGGTATGCAATATAGATTATAAAATTTAAATTCTATAATATATACCATGATACATAATACTGAATATTATAATATATAATATCAATAATAGATACTATATCAGAATTATTAAATTGAATTGAAATGCAACTATCTGCTCTTTTGCTTTGTATGAGTAGTATTGGTATAAGTGATTGACGCAAATAGGTTTCAAAAACCCTATTAACACTCATATCAACATGAAATTTTTGTTTGTTTATTTAGGAGCGCCAATTATGAAAAAACTTTGCAACAAGCCATAACTTTAACAATTTTATACATATAAAAAAAATTACACTGTTTGTTCAATTTGAATAATCGTGTTGTTTTAATGTTTCAGTGAGCTTAGTTTAAACCAAGTTATACCATTGAGAAAAAGATACCTGAAAATTTTGATAGGTCCAAAATTTGTGGAAGGAATTTACAGAAGAAAATGTTGAGTCATGAAATGTTTTATAATCCTTTTAACATTCCATTACATTATTAGAATTAAGCAATTTGTATTATTTAAATCAAAGAGGTTTGAATTTATGTTTAATAAGCCTTTTTTCCATAATCAATAAGATAAATAAATAAAAATGATTAAATTTTGCAAACACAAATAGATTTTTCTTTTGATAAATCGACTTTCGACCAGTTAAATTCTTTCACTTTTCACATCTGAAAGCGTGTTTTATTTTCATTTTAAAAGCAAATAAAAACAATTCTTAGCTCAGAATATATATTGAATGCATAAAGTATTTATCTAAGTTACTGCAACAGAATATTCAAAGAAAAATATAAAAATCTTAGTAAAAACTAGCATTATGGAAAAACATACAAACAGTAAAGCATATTTGAAATAAAATTTTGACATATATACCTTATATATCCTGATATATATCTTCTCTATATTTATATATGTGTGATATTAGTATTATTATAGGTAATAAATTTTGAAATTAATTAGTATTATTTCTTTACACAATATAAAATCGTCAATTTTAGGAAACATGATGATGAAGATTCTAAAACAAGTTTTAATTTAATGCATTATCTTGAATCAGGTTATCACAGATTGAGTGTTATATTGTTTGAATAAAAATTTCCTTAATTATATCATTCTTTTTCATTAAGCTTACTTTCACCATTCTAAAATGTACATTTCTTACAATAATTTTGTTTTGAAAAAATACAAAGTTTTTTTTTTTTTTTTTTTTGGAGGGGGGAACGGGGCAGAGAATTATAGAGAAAATAAAAGCAAGAATGATATGCTTACCATATAAAAAATGCTACTGTTTCTTTAAAGCATACAAATTTCTATAATTCTCAAGAGTGGTTCCCATTTAATCATTAAAACAGATTACTTTAAGGTAATGAGCTATACTATATAAATTACTATCTCAATATAATTATTAATACATTAATTATTAATGAGAAGCAAAATTGACTTGACGCTTACGAAATGTAGCGATGTATCTACTGGTAGAGAACTATTCAAATGTCGAGTCTTCTATCGCAATACGACAAGCATTACACAAATAGCACTTTTCAAATCAACGATAATTTCATCCAAAAACTACTCACAGGTTTTTTCAAACGAAAGATCATTAAATATCATAATAACAAAAGCTGATAAAATAGCATGATAAGTTATAAAAATGAAACAAGCAATTATAATAATTTTGAAATGAATTTTTGAAGGGCAAGTTCATGACAATGCAGTCGAAGGGACACCATCGCTCTAAGGGACTTGTGATAAATCGCTTTAACGTATTATAATGCCAGCATTATTTTTTTTTCCCAATTATCTCTATTCAAATGTTTGTCAAATGTAACCTAAAATTTATAACCAATAAATAGTCAGAAAAAAGGATATAAAATATATGTTGCTCAAGTCATGCATGATCGACATGCTTCATTTCTCAAGAAAGGGGTTTTCTTCCCGTGTTAAAACGTTTATCATTTTTTAACTCAAAAAATTAATGTAAATTTTCTTTTTCACGGTTTCCGTAATCGGAAACGAAGTACTCGAATATGGCGATAATCAGCCAGAAAATGGCACTCCTGTAATCGAAAATCCCTATTTAATGCTCTTTGCCGAGATCTACCTTTCAGCACCATAGCAGCCCGTTATCTTTGTCCCCTCGCTCCCCCTTCAATACATTTTTTAACCCCTTTTCATTCATTTCTTCTGCCTTCGTTTCATCATTGTCTTTTACTGTTCTTACTTTCACTGACCCATGGCAAATCTAATTAATGGACCTACGCTATTTTGCAAATTACTGTTCAGGGAAACCCAGCAACAAAGAGGGGGGAATCCCTTTTACTCTCTCTATCCTCCCCTCTTTCGTCTCAACCCGAGGCACTTCGATTCATTTTTTCCATCTTTTTTTCCCCCTTCCCTTTTTTTCAATTCTTAAGATTCACCCTTTTTACTCGTAAAAAGCGATAAAACTGATGAATTTAGATTCTAGAAATCATCTCTTGCGGGAATCTTTCGCAGATTCTCCTCTTCGATTATAAATTTTTGGCCTTCAGCGTCGAGAATTGATGTCCCGTAAACGATATCGGTGATCGGTGTTGAAAAGTTACTTGATTCTTCAAACGTTACGTTTTTATGAATTATTAACAGGGAATTAATAATTCAGATTGTAGGACGAAAAAAAATGTGTCATGGATTCTTTAAAGACTTTGATAGGTTCGAATTCCTTTTTTTTTTTCAAGCATCAACTGATTTGGATTGTAAAAATGAGCAGAAAAATTAGTAATAGCTGTAAATTAATCTTTTACAAATATTCCTATATACAAAAATTCTAAACAACTGACGAATATATTATCGTCCTTTATTTTCATAAATTTCATGGCAATTCTTAACCTGATAGATATTCCCCTTTCTTTAATTGTGTCTTTTGAATAAAGATTTTCTAAGAATTAAGTTTTCTACTTTAAATTATACACATGAATAATTTATTAAAAAGAGACAATTCGACGTGTTCAAATGAAGACACTATCCATGGTTTTCATTCGTCACTTGAAAGTTATTTCCTAAAACAATTAATTCAACAAATTTGTTAAAAGTTATTGAAAATTTCTGGCAATCAATATCAAGATTCATATGAGAAATAGTTATTTGCAAGCAGCTCTCCATATGATACGAGAAAAATTGAATCTCATAGAAGTAATTTAGAGTTTATTTATTGCGTAATATGTATTCATCTATGATATTAATTTATTTAGCTTAAATATGCCTTTCTTTTCGGGTTGCTAAAGAAAAATTATTCATGCTAATTCATTTTAACTGGTAGTGTCTTATCACATGAACGAAGATATTCGTTTACTTTTAACGAGATAAATTTCGATATTTATATTTCAGATGATGATTTAGATTATTTTACATTAGCGAATTTTTTTTAATAAAACATTTTAAAAGTAAAGAAAGTCTTTTAAATGAGCCGCTCAGAAGCCAATGCGGTTAAGTCCATTTTTCGATATTTTCTGATTTTTGGAAATTTTGATGAAATAAATAATAATCTTCTCAGTTATTAAAGGATTTACTTGTTGGTTACTTTTTTCTAGGTTAGACAGCCCTTTTTTAATAGCTTCTGAATATATTGTATAATAATTTCAGAAGCCATTGTGAATAAGTCCACCTTTTATCAATATTTTTTTACATAAACTTTGAAATAAAAATTAAATTCTTCTTCTTCTTTCGATATTTGTTGGTAACACTGAAAACAAGAAATTAATAGTAACTGTAACCGTTACTTCTAATTAGAATTGTTTGAGTTTTATGCATGTGCGTCAAAACACAAAAATATTACGTTGAACATAAATTTCTTATCTTTTTCAGCTGCCAAAAGGTATAAGTCCTAAAATTTTTAAGATGATGTCATTATTTCAATAAATACTTACGTTTTTATTTACACATCCTATACATATCTTGTTTTTTTGCAGAGTTTACACCTCGAGAAAAGACTTTATACACTTTTCTAATTAAATTAATAAACCAAGAATTTTAAAAACTAATGTATCAAAAAACATTAATTTTCTCAATTTTTGTGTTTTGGACTTAACCGCATTGGCTTCTGAGCGGCTCAAATTTTGAAGGAAAAAAAAAGTCACATCGTTATTTTCTCATACACTTTTGATAACTATATTAGATTTATTTAGTACAACAAATCGTAGCAATTAAATAAATTTAAAATACTCTTAAGTGATTCAATAAAAATAATAGTCACATTAATTTAATAACTTTTTAAACTTTTTCGAAAATTAAGATTCTATTTTTCACCAACGACCGAAAATAAATGCATACTGAAGGGCATCATGATTTTTTTAGGTTGTATTTTTGTTTGTTCATACAAAAGTCAAGACTAATTTTAAAATTTCTGTAACTGCATTCTTGCATTTGAGAGGAGAATATTAGTAATTCCGTGTAATTCTTTTAAACATTAAGCAAAAGTTGCTTCAATTCATCTTTCATTTAGCTACTGAATTATCAATCAAAACTAAATGCTGTATATAATTATTTGATTTTGCATATGAAAACTAACAGATTCCTTGTGATCTCCAAAAATATGCATCTCAGTATAATAATTTCAATGCTTGATGATATGTGGCTATCGCAGCAAGTAAATTTTAGAAGACGTACCGAACTAATAAATTAATAACAACCGAATTAGTAAATTCGATTGTTACAGTAAAAATATTGGATTTATAATGTGTTCTCCTTAATACTGAGAAAACCGAATAAAAAACACATTACAAATCCAGTATTTTTACCGTAACAACCGAACATGCGTCTTCGAAAATTTTATTTGCTGCGATAGCCACGTGCCATCAATAATTGAAATTATTATACTGAAATGTATATTTTTGGAAATCTTATTTACAAGGTTATTTGATGTTTTTGAAACTATTTTCATAATCTGTTGAGGTACGTTCATCAAATTTAAGAATTAATTTTTAAGTACATTTTACTATTTAAACATGAAGCAATTGTAAGTATTTTAATTTCTTAGGAACATTTTTCTCGTATGAATTTTCTCCGAGCAAGATAATAATTATTTAGTAAAATCACAATTAGTATAAATGGTAAAAATATGCAAAAAAAAAAAAAAAAAAAAAAAATGTTGAACAGCTAATTTCATTTCATATAATGAAGTGCACAAGAAATTTATTTATAAAATTCTATTTTTCTTACATTAATTTATACTCCCTTAGAGGCTTCGATACGGGATAGAGCATTCTATGATTCCACAATTTCATAGCATTGAGGATTGAAAAATGAATATTTATTCTATAATTTAAATTGAAAATTTGATTATCTCTACATTTTTTATGAAATCGGCAGCAAAAAATGATTACATTTAATATGCAAATCTGAAATATATTTTTAATAACTCCTATTTTATTTCCTTCAAAAAATGTTAGGTGGGAAACTTGAAATCTGTGTTTTGAATACAGCTTATTAATCCTAAGTATGAATGAATTCCTTAGTATGAATAAATATTTACTCAACCCTCTTTGAAAATTTTAGGTTCCTGAAAGACAGAATATGAGAAGGAAAATTATGATACTGTATGAAAATCGCATAAAATGTTCCTTGCAAATAAAAAAATTGAAAATCATGACTGAAAAAATATACGATTGCAGTAAAATAGAATTCGATCGAAGTATATTCTTGAAAAGAAGGTAAACGTACATTGCTAAACTGTATTTAAAAGTAGAAATTTCTTTGTAATTAATTATAATTTGTGATGTCCAATGACTCATGTTCAGTCCTTTATAAATACCAGCAAAAAATCTCAAAAATGCTAAACTGAAAAATTTCAAACAAAAAAAAAAAAAAAAAAAAGATAGGAAATTTGAAATTTTATTTTAAATTTCAGAAGAGTAATTAAAGATCTTGGACAAAAATTCGAGACGAACTATTCCAAAATTGAAGCAATTCTCAGTAAAGATATGATATTTTGAGAGTTCAAGAAATTTGTTTTCATAATCTAAATTTTGATCTTGAAATATTAACAAAAAAACAAGATTCAATATCTTCACGACAATGAAGCAGTCGGTCTTGAAATAAATTGCAAATATTTCAAAACATATATATGAAAATAAAGGGCATGCTAAAATTATGCGCTTTATTAACCTTTCTGCAAGCATTTCATTTAAATATCATCAAATACTTCATATTAAAACTAATTCGTTTATGAGACATATTTATATTTACTAAAAACTCTGTAAGCACTACTTTAAAAAATCTTATAGAAATACAAATACCTTTGTTCTCTGAACTGCGCTGTGTTTTATAAGGAATTAAAAGATATAATATCAAAGAACTTTCGAATGTCACTTAATAACTGTTTTTTATTTCATTTCTACGCAGACATTTGAGGTGGTTTTATATACATGAATATGAGTATTATCATATGCATTTTCTTAAAAAAATTATTTTAATTGCAAATGCTGTTTGCGTATATCCAGATATGTTTAAATATTCAGTTATACTTTTAAAATTAGTTTTTTTTGTATGCAAAGTGAGTGTGGTAAAATTTTTAAGATTAAGCGTTAGAAACTTCTTTTTTCATATTTTGATGTTTCAATTTATTAAATTATAATATGTATGTTACGAATAAATAAATAATTAATATTTTTCAACATTAAATTTAATACTTTCCCCCCCCTAGAAGTACATATTTTTCTTATTGTCACAAAATAGAGAGACTATATCTTTTATTTATTTATTTGCATATTATAGACAATTGAACACAGCTACACGTTTTTTTTTTTGGATTGAATATTCTTACAGTAGAGGAAATATTCGAATTTGAGTTAGAAGAATCCAAAGGTAGAATTTTTGAATTTTTAAAAATATTTCATCTTCTAATAAAACATTTTGTATTATAATTTTATTTATAAATCAATAATATTTCCAGTAAAATATAAGTATGTTAGAGTCTTCAAAAAGGACATGTGAAGTAACGCATATCATTTTACTTTTAAATAATAACTAATTTTAATGTTACTATGAAAACTTACAGCCTTTTTTTTTCGGTCTCTATTCTATTAAGAGACCAAACCGAACAATTTCAAATTTATTAATCTGTTGCAAAATCGTTAATCTTAAGACCCGAGCCCAGACTGTAAACATCAGGCGCGGAAGCATTTCATTCGAGCATTTTTAAACCATTAAGCCAAACGGAGCTTACACATTATTTTAGTTTTTGTTTCGCGAAACAAAAATTCAAAAGTGCCGCAACTCAGAGAAAGAATAATAAATAAAAAGAAAAAAAGTCTTCCGCTCCCTTGCAGTAAATTACGGAGTACAAATGAGGCAGTTAATTTTGAACTCAAGGAGTTTTCAAGAACAGCTTAGAGCTCAGAGTCCCGCCTGAAATATTACTGGGAATTATTCGTAGGTACTGACCCTTATAATTGTACATTCAAGTCATTTGTTTAACACTAATCCTCATAGCTAAAATACTTGGCTGGTTGCCTGCTTTGCGGTATGGGGGAGAAGAACCCCCTTCTCAACTTTACTGAAGTCCAATGAACAGCACATTAAGCAGGGTAATGGTGTGACATAATGGAAAGATTATTTCTATCACATTCATCTCTTGATTGTTTTCCTATATCCAACTTTTCTTGCTTGTTTTCTTTATCTTATTTGTGTAGAAAGTTGTTTTAAGAAACAAAGAGCGCATTCTTTTGTTTGGGTTTTGCCTTCTAAATTCTACGGAGAACTATTTTTTTACTCATCCTTTAAAAATAAATTAAGAGCGGTGTGAAGAATTCCGTACGCTTTAATAAAGTTAATATATTGTGTACAATAGCTCTATTTCATCATCGCAATTTGCTTCATTAATCCACGAATACTTTAGAAAAGCGCGTTTTGTAAAGGTGCGTCTCGCAGATATACTGAGAGTGTTTTAATCAAGGTGTTTTTTAATAAAGAAATAATTCGTCTACTTCATGAATGATCTTTTGTGTGTTAATCCCGAATTTCTACATTTTTTTCGCTTTTATTTTTAGTTTTACTAATAATAGTCAGTATAATTATGTGTGAAATTGCGCACACATACTTCTGCACACATACTATTTTATTCTGTTGCATACGTTTAAATAATTTACTGATTAAAAATTTTCTAAGCTTGACCTTGCAATGCATAATCCCTTTGGAATGCCTGCATCATTTTGTGTGATATTAGCTTGTCAAATAATTCATTTACACAAAACTTTAAAAACACCCCATATTAAAAAAAGCTTTTTAAAAAATACAATGGGCTATTACTTATCGTTAGCTATAACAATTATTCAGATCAATAGCATCAAAAATCCCCTCCCCCTTTTTTTGACAAAGGGACTATGTGAAACTCCCGCTTTGCTAGTAACTCTCTGAACAGTCGAAAACGAATAAATATGTATTCAAGAAAGAATGAGTTAAAGAAAATTAAAATAATATTATTCTAAACTATAAAATGACCACAAAATAACTATTATTATGAATGTGGAGTGGTTACTAACTCGCGTCCTCAGCCAAAGATTACAAATGAAATATCTCTATCTCAATAACAGCAAATCTGGATTCAATTCAGGAAATAACGCTTATTATGGTTTCGAGTTTTTATCAATTCTCAGATAATCACTGAACACCTTGCTCTAATATCGTCTGCAATTTTTTTTTTTTATTTATTGCAAAATTTATGTACATAAGTTACGGTTTATTCACAAGGCGAGGTTAGCAAGCCAAATATCATCATAAAGTAGACCAAAAAATTAGTTGAAGGTAAGAACACGCTAGAACTCGTAACAGCCCATATTTTTAACGGAAATTATAATAAAATAGTCTCAAAATAAATTTTTTCACTTTATTTTTATATACAAACGGCTTCTTGTCATTCAAATCTTATTTTAAACCCTCGAGTTTTTAAAGTAAGAATACACACTTATTATACAGCCGAAAATTCGTACAAAGGTTTGGAATAATGATAATGATTCGCTACTGGGGTTCGGAGTGTTTCAAAATGTACTTGTTCTTCGTTTTGTTTCCATGAGTGAGTAAATATTTTGTGAAAACTTAATGATCGAATATTTACTTTATATGTATACATAATTATAAATTTTTTGCCAACAATTTTTTCTTGAATTTTAAATTAAAAAGAACAGTTTAAGAACATATAAACAAAGAGCAGATAGTTTTAATAGTTCTAAAATTATAAAAAAAAAAAAAAAAAAAATCGTATCAATTTTTGTATAGCTTGACAATTAAAACGATTCGTGTTTTGTTTCTGAAGGTCATCCAAAAATTTGGTTACCTTAGAATTATGAGTTCCGTATCCCCATAAAATTATAGCTAAATAATTTAAGATAGGTATTTTTATTGTTATAATTATCATTATACTACTATTATTTGTCACTTGTATATTAATTTGGGTCTAATTTCTTATTTATTCCAAAGAGAAGCAGAACATTTTAACTGGTAAACATAAATATTACTGTGTTGTTTATCATATATGAGTGATTATATTATCATTCATGTCCGATGAATTTTTTATTAATTCACTTGAGATCATATATATATATACTCTCCTCTCATCATCCGTTCTTCGTTTCAGCTATAATAATAAAAGAGCGTTTTCCCACGGGAAAATATCTAGAATGAGAAAGCTAGCAAAATAATTCATTTCAAACACTGAATTTCTAGCTTACAATAAAGAAAAATCACATTTTCGCCCAAGGAAAAAAAAGTTGAATAAAAAAAAAAAAAACTAGCAAAATGATTGATTTTAGAAAATGTATCAGCAAGTAGAGTGAAATATGTAAAGTGTTATAGAGGTTTTATAGGAAAATTCAAAAGAGAGAGCTTTCTTCAGAGATTACAAAAGTTAGCGTTCAGTTATTAAAAATATTATAAAATAATGAAGAAAAAGCTTTTTCATTTGTACTTGAGAAGCGTCTCTCCTTTTCATTTCACGTCGCTCCAATTGCTTTAATTTATTTTATATATATTTCGTAATATCGTAAACATATGAGTAATTTTACATAATACTTTTACGTAATCATTCATATAAATGGGTTATATCTCATTTACGTTTCTCCCTGTACAATTTCGAGAGACCTAGGACAAATATAGCTGAATGTTGAAAAAGTATGACTTTGTAAGGAACAATTATTTCTATCCGACTCTTGTGCCGTAGTTCAGTTAAATGTAACTAACTCTAAAAGTCAATAACTCCTCTAAGGACATACAAGTCCAATATAACTGAACTATTTATTTATCAATCACTATAATTTATTATGGGTTATGGCTCTGTTTGGACTGTATGGTTAGCCAACCAATTTAAAGATCAGTGAAATTATTTGCTCTTACCAAACCCTTCCAGTTGAGGTTGCTTTTCTCCGACAAATCCCCTGCGACAGAAACAACCGGTAACTAGCTCTTGGTATTATCGGCCTCTTGTTAGAATAATGCTCAGAGTTAACCACACTTTATCTTTCCTCTAAATTTCACTTTACTTATGTATCACTATATCTGAATTACTTCACTTTATTTCCACCTGCATCTGATTAACATAATCACGTTTCATTTTGGTTGGGAAGAAATTGTTATTTCCAGCAATCAACCTCAATTAAAGTCCCCAAGGTTAGTGAAGAGAAAATCGCGAATAGCCCAACATCACAACTTTCGAAGGAAGGAAGAAATTATGCGAGGTTTGGTTGAAAAATAATGCAATCCTAACCACAAATTTTTAATTTTTTATCCGAGTTTCCCAATTTTTATTGGGCCTGAACGCTACATATATCCTCTATGTAATGCATCATTCACTTTCGAGACTGTTCCCATCTTGCTCCATGAACTTGCACCAACGCGTTACTATTCGGGTAAACCTATCTCAGAAAAATACCAGTGGTTATTATCGACACGAGGCTTTAATGACAGCTTCTCCGTTATCGTTAGAAAGAAACTGAAATTCCTTTTATTTTTGAGAACAGGTGAAAGTCGCAATGTGCAAGATCGGATAAAATGACACCTCGCAGTTTCAATCTCATTCCTCTCTTCTTCAGTTCTCAGCACATCAAAAGCCCCTAGAAACAAAGAAAAAGAACTGAATTATACAGAGAATACGTTTAGCTATCAAGTAAAAGTGGGCATTTTGAAAATCGGACGGCAAATAAAAAGTCTAGGGTCTTGGAGGCATTACTATTTAACTAAGCTTCGTAGTACTACATTTATTATAAAAAACTATATGGGGCAACTCATGGTTTTGGATTTTCACTTGTGAGTTTGTATAGAATGAAATAAATTCAAGCTATTCAAAGTTCAGGCTTAAAATTCAAACTGCTATTAAATATATTGATCAGCGGATGTTTCCTGTATATTTTTTCTTAATTTAGAAGCATCTTACATTTTTTTCGAACATTTTTTTTTTTTTGGGCACGTAAAAAATAAATATAATTTTTACATTTCTATGAAAAGTTTAGAAAAAAAAAAAGAAAAGTTGAAAAAAAAAGAAGAAAGAAGGAAATTAATATTTGTATACGATCCTTACCTTAAAAAATTTCAAAAGCTTTTTTGGGATTAATTGCCATTTTTTGAAAGAGCATAATAATATTGATTAATTCAATTTAATTACAATGTGCATTTTCATTGGTAAAAACTTATCTTAAGTAAAAGCATATTTTTTAAATTTCAAATCTTACTTTTATTAATCAAATGCGAACTTTTATGTATTCTTCAAAATAAGAGTTTCTATTTAAGAAAATGATTATACTCCGAATATAAAAATAGCAAACACTATTAAATCTGACATAGTAATATAATTCACTTTTATGATATTAATATTTATAAATATTGAAATTAATAAATGAACAAAATGTAATACTCTACTTTGTTTGATTGAGATACAACTGAAATTTATGCAACTTAAGTAAAATTTTAAGCAATATATTGGCACAACCTACTTAAACTTAACAGTTACTTAAAACAAGAGATACAGATATACTTTTTGATACATTTATAGATATTTATAGATAAGAGACATATAGTAATAAAAACTGAACTTCGTAAAGTTATTTCTCAAAGTGAATACAATTCAGAGAAACGATAGAACGAATTTTCATTTTTTTGTAAAATTTCCTTATAAATATCACAGTACATTGAATTAGAAGCATTATGAATATTAATTTTTAATTAATTTTAATAAAAGGTGAAAACGAATCGTTTTTGAAAGAAATAATTATTGAGTTTGAGCATGAATTGTTAGATCGACTTATATATAAATCGAGTTCTCTGTTTTTAATTCATGGCAAACAGCATTTAACGTCAGATTAATCAATGTATCTAATTAATTAAAAATGTCATCGCTGAATAGTTATGTATGCATTAATTGCTCTTATTATGTAGAATTTGCAGATGATTCCAATATATGTAACCAATTAAATGTCATCATACTATTAATACTAATATATGAAATCAATCAAATGATATGTATTAAATGATATAATATGTAACTAACCGGTTTCGTTAGGTATATTAGATATTGTCAATCAATAATTATCAGCTCAAAATTGTTTAATCAGTTTCTTCACAGTTAGGATTAGAAGAATCAAATTAAATTCATAATATAAAGCGTTTACTTAATTGCATCATTGACTAAATATTATAATGGATATACTTATCTTAATAACTCCAAACTGTAAGATTTAATTAATTGTTTTAATTACAGTAGATATTTAGCGACGGGATACGAATTAGATATACAAGCCTTAGTACAGTTGCTTGAAGCAATACAGTGTTCCTCTCTACAATTTTCTTTAATTTTTCTATCACCTCAATCCTATTCCATATATTTTTCTTATATAGTAAAGGCTATTTACATATATCATGTTTCTTTCACAAGGTGAGGTTCTCATATTAAGCATCGTAGTAAAGTAGTCGCAGAGGTTAGTTAAAGAGAAATAAGCGTTAGAACGCATTGCATTCCTCTACATAAAAAAAAAAAATGTTAATCAAAAAGATGCACTAAATATTCGAGAAAGTAATTTGGAAGCAATCAATATGTTCAACAATAAATTTGTTTTCTTTTTCTCCCTGACCTTCCAGAGAAACTTAAAAAGCGTCTGTGCTTTGTGATAACTCTCAATAAAATGCCCAATTTCGATAAGAAATGGAGGAATATTTAAACGAGAAAAATATGACTTAGTCTTTTTGAAGACTGTTTGATAAAAGGGGAAAAGCAACTTATTTTTACACTCGAACCCACACTGTTTCCCATGCATCAAGTTAAAACTCATTAGTATTACGTAGCGGCATTTTCCACAAAACAAAAAGGAACCTGTTGTTTAAAACAGAGAACAAAAATTGCAATGAATTAATATCCTTCTCGTAATTTAAATACAGACCCTCCGATATATCACCAATGAGTGCTAAATTATTCACCTAGTTGGTACCAAAAGCTTATCTCCCTTCTTAACCTCAATAAGTAGGGACGAAGAGGAGGGTAGAAGAAGGGGGAGAGGGGATGCAGGGAGAAGAGGGAAAAAAAACTTTAATCGAGACGTTTCCTTTGATAATAACGAAGTTTTTGAAAGTATTGACTTTCATTTTTTTTCCCGTCTCCAAAAATATATAAGACAGCGGTGTTCCATTATTGATCTAAGGCCTTAGTAAGTTTAATGTCGTTACAAAATGTTTGCCACTCCATTCTTAATTAAAAACGTTTTCTTATTTTCGCTTTTTTTTCACACACTAGGTTATTTTCTTCTTTCGTCAGTCTTTCCTTCCTCCTTTTTTTTCCATGGTTTATCATTTTTTCATTTTCTTATTATAATCAGAAAAGGAAAAATGTTTATCGCTTTTTTTTAATCCCTGGACTTAGTGGATTTTCTTTATTAAATTGAGGATGAGCCTGCTTTCCTTTTGTTGTTGATTGCTTTTCTTTCTTTTTCTGGGAGCATGGAGGAGGTTTCAACAGATAATTTAATTATAAAAGTTTTCAGTTTTAACGCGGACTCAATGTATCCTGTGATTACTTCAAAATTTCTTCGAGTTTAGAGTAAATAAGTATAACGCTACTTTGAAAAGACGCGTTTGTCTTATCGAAAGATAATCGATATTTTTTCATTTCTCCTTTCTTATCAGTGTGTACGGTTTACAAGTGACATTTCTAGAGCATCACTCTGAAGATACATAATTAAATTTTCTTATCAAAGCAAATTCGTCCTTTTGCCATTATTTCTAAACTTTTTAATTTAATTTAATAATAAGTTTTCTTTTACGATGTTGTTGAACTAAATGCAACTTCAAAATTTCTTCGAGTTTAGAGTAAGTAAGTATAACGCTACTTTGAAGAGACCATCTGTCTTATCAAAAGATAATTGATATTTTTTAAATTCCTTCTTTCTTATCAGTGTGTGTGTGAGAGTGGGTATGGTCCACAAGTAACAATTCTGAAATATCACTCAATTGGTACATAATTCGATATTTATTTCTCTCTCTCTCAAAGCAAATCCATCCTTTTACCATCTTTTTAAACTTTTTTAATCATTTAAAAATAAGTTTACTTTACGATATTGTTGAACAACGTACTATACATTAATGTTCATTTTTGAAGCATTTTAGAAACTTTTATGTAACATTTATTACAATTACAAAGATGTTATTTTTTGCTAAATTCTGTGATTTGCATACTTCGCTGTGAATTTATAACAAGTAACGATTGTATAACATCTCTCAGAAGGTACAAAATTAAGTTTTCTTATCAATTCAAATTCGTCCTTTTTTTCAATATTATTTAATCTAATTTTTCTTTATCATTTTAAAAAATTCGTTTTCCTTTAAAAATATTATTGAATTGCATACTATACATTCTCATTCACTAAAGTTCATGCCTAAGTCTCTTTAGAAATTTTCCTTTTGAATATATTACACTTTCAAAGATGTTATTTTTGGCTAAAATTTATGATTTTTTTTCACACTGAATTCAACAATCCTTAAGAATGAATTAAGATCCTTGAAGCAATTGCACATTAATATATTTCACTGTTTAAAGGTAGAATAAAAACTGTTATATGGAAAGTGTTTAAATTAAACCGATTCTATCATTAATGTAAAATTTACTCCAAAATATTTAAATTTTTTATTTTCATTTAAGTTTTTTTAGGTAATAATCGTGAAGTATGTGGAAGTTCTGAATGAAAAGAGAATATATATAAACAATCAGATTATAGTTTTCTTATTCATTTTAAGCCTAAATTAAAAACAAACGCCTTTTCAATTAAGTATGAATAGATAGTGTAAAAATTTGTAAAACTTCTGTACTTTTGAAAATCAAAGTTTTTTTTATTTTTATATATATTAATATAGATCAGTTAGGTTGACGAATGAAACTTTTAATTTGATATGATCATACATATCTTTTTTATAAGATTTACACATCAAAAAACAATTCAAACAATCAAATATCTTTAGCGATAAAAAAAACTTATAATTTAATACATTTGTAAATTTTGCAGTTTAAAATTTTATTTTATATTTGCATTATGGATACAAATCGTAACATTTTTGTAACGTAAAAACTGTAAAATATTTGTAGAGTGAAAAATTATAATATCTGCTGCAGTATACGCGATTTCGTAGTGTACCAATTTCTATTTGTGGTATATATAAGCGAATCAAGAAGACCCTTCGTGAGTGTAGGATCTTAAAATATTTCCTAGGATCTTTCTAAACATCAATAAAAAGTTAGCTTTTTCTTAAAAGTCTTAAAGTAACGCATAACTTTCTATGAAAAGTAAGGGAAATATTTTCAAGAAGCTTTTAAAGTTGTTCTTATGTTTTATTTATATTTAACTAATTACAATTTTAGTAATATATATTTTATATTTAATGCACAGTCTAATGGGACTTTAGTAATATGTATTCTATATATTTAACGCACCTTTATTACCTCTTTTCCCTTTCCATTATAATTCACAACTAAAAGAGACATAAATAATAATCCAATAAATAGAACCAAAATATTTTATTCAGAGAGATCAATGAATGATCAACATTCAGTTTCCAACCTACTCAATCTGTGCCAATGGTCCCTATACACGTTTGATTTAACATTAAATATAAATTAATACATGTCTTGCCGAACCAATCGGGGGCAAGTCGTTTGAAGATTCATAGACGAGGGTTCGAGTCCCTGTCCTTTTGTAGATCCTCTCTTAAATCCCTCTTAAAACTCCTTACTCAACATAGGTCTGATACTGATTTCTCTCTTGATAAATTCAGCTCACTAACTTTACTCCCAATCAACTAAAATATCAACTTTCGTATTCAATACTTACTGCTTATATATAAATTTCCTCGATTCTATTCCTTACACTTCAGATATTCTAATCTAATTTGCATAAATCACGCTTCAATTATTGAGAAAATCAGTGAATTCAAACAAACTTCACATAAAAATCAGAAAATGTTAGTTGAAGGGGAAAATGCGATAGAATCTAACCAGTGATTCCTTTTTTTTAAAAAAAGAATAATCTGCAATCCACATATTTCAGTATTTATGATAAAATATCAAAGCCACCAACTAAATATTTCTTTACATTATTTTCAATTTTTTTACACTTTCAAATGAAGTAAAGATAAAAAAAAAAAATTACTGCATTTTGCACGGATATTAAAATAGAAAAAAAGTACAGAATTTTTCATTTTAAAAATATGCATATTCTTTTTTTAAAAAAAAATATGATTGAAAATTGAAATTCACATTTCCTCTTTATTACATAGAAGCTATTATATCATATTTCAGACCGAATTTCAGAAGGAATGGTTTAAAAAAGTACTCTGTTCATATACAGGGTATAGTTTTGTAAGAAACATATTTGATAGTATTGGAGATAAAAATACGATCATAAAATGCGTATTGAAAGAATAATGAGACAATTTACGTTAGGTAGCATGTTCTGCATTCACGTAAAAATTCGATACTAGGAAAAACCTGGAATTACCATTTTCCCAATAGTTTTTCAACCTAATAATTAACAGAACTGTACAACAATGGAAGAAAAAAATTCGGTCAATTAATCGTCCTTAGATCTAGGCTCAGATTTTCTCATTTATCTGTTTCATAATCACGCATTCTCCCCCCCCCCCTTCTCATTAGCTGCTTTGATGTGTAATGGTGTAATGTAACTCTTATTAGGTTTTGGAAATATTCTGGTTTCCCTTTTTCTAGTTATTATCTGGGTCAATAGTTCTTGTCCAAAGAGAGAACAGATGTATTGTCTTCTAATATCTACGTTAGATAGATTGTCAAATATTTAAATGTAATATTTCAATATATTAATCTTTATTCTTAAATACAGTTACTTTAAAAGAGACACGATCGTGAAATATGCTGTTTAAAAATTGTAAGTTTAAGGTTATTGTATAGCTTGTAGTCTCTATTTTTAGTGAATATTTGAAGTACAATGATAAGATACATATGAGAAATACATACTGATATATTTATTTTCAATGAGAATATTATTTTTTTTAAAAAAAATCAGAAATATTAGAAATGTTTTATATTTTAAGTAAATTATTTTCCACAACTTTGCGATGTAAATTGCAGATCTTAATATTTGATTTGTTTTTATATATTTCTTATGTTTATAATACAACTTAAGAGAATGATTGAATAAAATAGCAAAAAGTGGGTATACTAAAATGCATAAATTACTTGATATAAACCGTTGAGAACTGATTACTTTATTCGGTATTATCGTATGTGAAAATTTTCTTTCTAAATCCTCTCAGACATGTTCATATAAAACATTTTTCAAATATTTTTATTAATACGTATTTCATCAATATATATATATAATGTAAAACAACAGCTTAAAAATCAGACTAATACCTATCATAGTTATATATTGATTGTTTTTATATATACTTAAGAAATTAATGAGATTAATGATGGGTTTATTACATATCTATTACAATAGAGATTAATAATTTACTTTGTCTAATTTCGACTATAGAATATCTGTGAGGTAATTAATGAATAGAGTAATTAACTACTCGCCTTAAATTTATGAGCAATTATTTCACAAATGACAATATTATTTGAAATTATGATTTATTTTCTGAAAAACACCTATCATATTTTTTTAACTCTTACTATTTCACCTACTTTTATTTATTTTGAAATATATATGTGATCGTCAACAGCTCTTCAGTCTACAAATTAATTATTTATTAATAATTATGCAACATATATGAATTATTTTTTTAAGCTGATATAGTGTAAGATATAATTTTTACTTCGCTTAGTCCATTTTTTTTATTCCGTTCGTGGTAATTGGTATAATTCTCTATGCTTCAAAGGACCCGATTTCAAAGAGAGGCAAAGATGAGGAAGTTTTTTTCCAATGATATTCGTCTATCCTTCACAAAAAAGTGAATTGTCATAGATCTGTGACGGTCCAATGGCAGCCCAGGGACAGGATCAGATAATGGTGCGGTTGTAATTGGACCCATGTATATTAGTAACAGGAAGGGTCGCTTAAAAGGGAAGGGATGGGGCCTCACTGGCGCCAAGCAGAGCAGACAACTCAATCAAGAAAGAGTTCAGCTACAAAATGAGAATAGTAGTTACAGATCACATAAACATATTTGTTTTATTGCTTCAGAATGTCAGCCAGGATGCCTCTGGGACAAAAGAGTATTACATCAATGCCTTGAAAATCTTTTGAAAGGGGAGAAAATACCTAACTTTTAAGTTCCTAATTTTTTATTTATGTTAAACTCACTGATTTTATTTGTATTTATTGTACACATGCTTAAAAAACTGTCTCGGTCGACAGTTAAGAAACGGCACACATATTCAGATAATTTTTCAGATAGAAAAAAGGGGCGATCTATTAATAAAAATTCGCGTGATTGCGACGCATATACGTATTTGTTCCATAGAGTCCTTGAAACTCAGAAAATTTCAATAACGTAACGACTAACGAATAATAACGCTTGGCTTAACGACTCAAAGAGAACGAGAAGTATATATAAATATGCCAAAGTTGCTCAAATCAGAATGTATTAATACTAAAGAACTCCACAGTTAGGAGCCAAATTCGAATCCTAATTATAACAGTAAATAAAAATGAACTTTGATAAACTTTGTCTCAAAAGTCCTAGAAAAGTTTTTGAAAGTACAGTGTATAGACCAGATTGTATAAACTATCTCTATCTTTCTCTCTCTGTATATATATATATATATATATATATATATACGCAGTTAGATGGTTCAACAGAAATTTCACGTTAAACGAATTGCTATATTCGCTATGTACATTGCATACAAAAGAGGGGTTATATTCTTTTTCTAAAAAGCCTTTTTTTTTAATAGCAAAATAAAATAAAATATACAATAAGAATTTTTGAAATTTAAATCAAATAACTCATACAACTTAAGAAAACTTTTATTAGCAGTTATTAATTATGTAGCAGTTGCAAAGATAATGTCTCCATCTCTTGGTCGTAGATAAGATTATTACACGTTTTGACTAGTTTAGCCATCAATAAATCAGTAATAAAAATTTTCTTACCACTATGATGCAATTTTAGTTTTTCATTACATTATGCTAAACAAATATTTTATGGCCTTGCAAATTTTCCAGAACGCTTTATTGTGATATCATTTTCTGTAAAAAAATGTTGGTAAATTTTGACGTTCTGATAATTTTTTTGCAACCACATTTTTTCCCAGACTCATCACTATCAAAATCTGTGACATTATCTCTTACATTTACATTTGGCTTAGCGTCATCTAATAATTCCACCAGTTCCTTTTCATTAGAATTGGTTACCTTTTGAGTTAATTCATGGAATTGTACGCAGCGTTATACGGAAAACTTTGTAGTGTGAGTAGTTTCGCATTAAACAAGGGAGATATATATATATATATATATATATATAAATGTTAAATGGACATAAGTTAAAGAACATTTGCAAACATTACAGAATTAATTGAAACAATTGATAAGAAATCAAAAAGTCAAAATAATCAAATTAAAGATATCATCATAATTTAAAACATTATAAATATTATAATGTAAAAAAACCATAAAGTTACTTAAATGCATTGTATACGAATTCAAGAATACATATTATTCATGACATTTTTAATTCAAAACAAAAATAAAACCAATAATTATAATTACATCCAAGTTGAATGAATGCAATTTTACCAAAAAAAAAAAAAAAAAAAAAAAAGGATATCTCAAGAGAAAAGACTTAAGAAAAATTCAAAAACATACTTTTTCTCGTTCTGGGTTAGTATTTAGTTAGTATTACGGTATTTTTTCAGATGTCTACGAATGTTCCTTTTATGATGGATGTAACTACAGCTGTATTAAGCTTTTCCTTTTAAAGAGGAGCAAATTTATTCAATAAAGGAGCTTAAAATTCTCATTATCTCTGTAATTCCAGCTACTGTAGCCCCTCAGGGCTTACCTTATTTAGGTAACTAAAGGATTAACGAACCGGTGGTTCCCGAGTGATTTCTCTTTTCTCCCATTGGGCTTGCTGTCTTTCGTAAACAAGACTGAAGCACTCCCGGGATTGCCTTAGAGACATTTCTCTATTTTCAACTCTTCTCTTTGTCAGTCGATTCTCTGCCTTTTTGTCTCTTACTTATATTTGCAGAGTGTTGACTAAATCAAATACATGTATTTTTGTTGCTGCTTGTTCAAAAAATTAACGAATATTTGGCGTGAATGTGGTTCTTTTTCCAATGAAATCAATCGTCTGTTATGGATTAAGCTTTAAAACACAAATGGTAATAACCTGAGGGAAACGTCTTAATGTTCTTTCTATTAATATGCATGTATACATATCATATTCACAAATTTTATGAATACATTTTGATAAAATTAATAAATTAAATTTTCTTAATTAGTAAGACTTTTTATATATATATATTTTTTTTTATTAAATTTAGTTGATAAGACATAAGATTTTTCATTTTCATTTGCTTCAGTATTTTAAAATTATTTCTTAAGTGTACTGTAATATTATATGATTATGGATTTATTTGATGAACTTCGTAAAAAATACTTTTTTATTGGTAAGAAGGGTGGGGGGAATTTAAAATAGCTTAATTAATATATTCTGATTTCCCACAGTAAGACCTGTTTGCTGTTTTTGTTCTTAGACATTCTAATAAAATGTATTTATTATGTTCTAATTAGAGAAAATAGGATAAGTTAGATTTAGATTAAGACTATTAAGTATACAACACACATAAAAACTGTAATATTTATAATGAATTATTTAAACTTGTTTTTTCCATACATATCTTAAACACAAAATAGTAGGAGATATTTCTCACTAACTTTTATTATCAAGAAATTAATAATGACAATTTTATGCTTCATGCGCTAATATTTACATTTATAATAGAATAAAAGAAGTCGAATTAACTGAAACCAAAACCAATCCGGGATATCGAAAATCTGGGTTAACCAGGGAAATGCAAAAAAGGAAATGAAACATACTTACAGAAAATTATCTTTATATATAACAAATCGAGTACGAAAAACATTTTTATGGAAGTTAAAGACGTCTACTTTATGAGCAGTGGAACTGCTCTTAAAAAAATTTTTCAGCCATCTAAGGGGCTATTGTTTTAGTTGGATCACTTTTGGCGTACCAGATCATTTTTCCATTTTAAATTATTTGCTTCAATTTTAATTACAATTTGGTTTAAATATATTCAATTCAATAATTTATCGTTTGCTTTAATTTGATATAGGAAAAGTTTAGTATTGTCCATTTCCCGATATTTAATCGTTTACTTTAAATCTTATATTTAACTGAGTAATTTAATAATAATTATAAGAAAACGCACCTAGGGTGGCTAAATCTGTTCTTTGCAAAACTTTGCATATAACTTTTATTTTTTATTTATATATTTGCAATTATCGTTTAGACAATGTACCATTGTTAACCATAGGTCACTAGTGAGAAGAGATGAAACTAAAGTTTTGTTGATTTTTTGCTCGCAATATTTGTAACCCCCTCTTTCCCCTTTCATACATTTATAGATTTCAATAAAGAAAATAGTTTTTCAAAATATGCGGATAAAACAAACAAATGTTAATATGAAAATTTGCAGATCGCTTCTCAAATTAAAAAAAAAAAAAATGATCGTGCTGACCAATCCAGATTATACGGAGATTCAAGTTAAGAAGTTCGACTTCACAAGGTTCTACTGCCCTAAAATAATCGGTGTTTAGATACATTGAAACGGCACCAGAGGATTGTCTTCATAATTAATCAAAATCTTAAACATGATTTCTATGAATATATCAATCTGAATTTAAGTTAATTTTCGATTTATAAATACATTTTCTGAGGAAAGATCTCAACTCTACTTTCTCATAAGACTAAGCCCTAAAAATTAGTAAAAATTGATTTCCTTCGCCCCTTTTTTATTAAGTGTGTTATTGGCAAGGATTTTAACACTATTATATGAGCATGTGTTTTTTTATCCTTCCGAAAGCCTTATAGATCACTTATAATTGTAATTTTTTGAATAAATTGACCCAATAGTATTCTAATTATATATAGTGTTTAAATATTTTATCAAATGTTTTATTTATTTATTTTTTTGCCGAATTATTTGGATCATTGCCAATATCTAAAAGGAAACATATATTTAGATGTTATGAATAATATTTTACTTTCTTGATATCATGAGAGTTGTGGCTATTAAATAACGAGACCGACGCTCATTTTATTTTGATTTCATGCATACTTATTATCACCTTCAATGTACACCCCTCCTCTATCCCTACAAAACTCTTTGCGAATCTACCATTGTTCGAAACAGTGCTGGGAGTCTTTTGTCAGCTCCTTCAGGACGCGGGCCGCTTTATCTTTCCAGCTTCAACGGACTCAAATCTTGCTCCTTTTAATGCAGATTTCACTTCAGGAAACAGATAGAAATTACATGGTGCAAGATCCGACGAATAAAGCTGGTGGGCCAACACTTGGATGCTGTACTTGGCTAGAAACCTCATGATAGACAACGTGGAATGAGCTGGCGCATGGTCTAGGTGGAAAACATTTTAGCACGGAGTTTTTGTCAATTCCTTCAGTCTCAGCAATCGTACGAATACTTCACCGACGGTCAGATCGAACTAGATTATCTATTTTTTTCGATATTGTTATCCGTTTTTGACGTGGGAGAGTGACCCGGGCTTGAATCATCTTCATCTTCTTCTTGTCCATCTTTAAAACACTTAAACAGCTCGAAAACTCGTATACGTAATAAATATTCATTTGCCATTTACTTCTTTCAATAAATTATAAGCTTCAGTAGCGGTTTTTTCAAGTTTGAAGTGAAATTTCACAACAATTCGTTGCTCACTTGTCATTTTTTCGTCGAAATAAAAAATTAACTTTGATGCGAATAAATGCTACGATTTTATGGATTTTTACACAGAAACTAGAGGCACTGCATTCGAAAGAGAAGGCTTCACTCTAAACAGCTGTCAGTCGCTGGCGTTTGGCGCAAGTGTATTTCTTTTATAGCAGTGTCATTCTCGTTATTTAATATCCACACGCATTTACCGATATTACGATATAAATTGGTAGTTTATCAACTGTCTAAAAATATTGCTTTGCTTTTAAACGATGGCCATAGACATCAACGAGTAGTACATATTTATAACATATATATCCCTTCAGCACGTCTGGGTCTTAAATCGCATTTTAGTTTCTTTAAATTGTCAAAGGGGAGAAACGTCAAGCGGGAGAAACATCTTCGTCGCCTATTGAAGCATGAATCAGCTTGTAACACGTTTCTCTTTGCATTTGCGAAGAGAACCTAAATGTATTTAACCATTCAAAAGAATAAAAAAAGAAGTTTAGAAAAAGGCAATGAAAAATTCCATACATTAAAATCTTGAATCGAGAGTTCTTCTAGTCCTCTTCCTCATGATGGAAACATTGTTTTTAAGAACGCTAGAAAGAAAGAACGAGAAATAAGAAGAAATGAAAAGTGCGTAAAAAAGAAACAAAAAGAAATGAGGGAGGGGGAATGAGGAGAAAAAAATACCGATAATTCAAATCGGGTACTGATTTCAGGATGAACAAATGATTATTGGTACAGGGGGCTTTCTTTTCAGTTTATTTTATTCTTTTTTTTTTCTCCTGCTCTTTCTTATCCTTTCATTCTTTTGCCATTCAAAAACAAAGCAAAGCCGGACTGAGGGGGTGCGTGAAAGGGGGTGCTAGAAAAAAATCGAACTAAAAAGAAATGAAAAGACAAACGAGAAAATAAATAAAATAAAATAAAATAAAAATCTCTCGAATGATAGATAGATAGTTTAATAGTGAGGGAATGATAGTGCGAAGGTTTCGGCTCTTTCTCCCAGCCAGTATCCATAAGAGTTTCCTTCACTGAAAGACTGAAAAAGTTCAGAGTGTTTGGATATTGGCACTGCTGAAAGACAAAGAACATTCAGAGATCAATAATATTTCTTGGTTCTTTGCATTCGCTTTGTATATTTTTTATCTCTTCTTTTTATTCTCAATAACTTCGGGACAAAATCAAAAATGAACAAAGAAAATAGATGAATCTTTTAAAAAAAAAACTTCATTTTTAGTCAGAGTTCGCTTATTTTGAAATCTGTGTGAAGTGGAGAAATTTCTGAATAGGATTTTGGAGGTACTTTTGATGAAATAGATAGTGGATTAAAACTATGATGATTAATTAATTTGAAGTCGGAGATATGTCTCTCACATTCAAACACCTATCTGGCAGAATGATGATTTTTCTAACAAATGAGTCTCTCTAAAAAATTTTTTTGAAATAAAGCGTTGTTACATATTCAGGTTTGAATCATTTTATAAACGTAATTGGATATTTATTGCTGTTTATCTTTTTTATCTATAACTCCATGTGAACACCGTGTGAAAGGCACATAAACAATTTAGGATGTTTTCTTAGATGACGAATAAATTATATAATAATGACACACAAAAAATTACCTTACCGTTAAACTATTTACATTTTTATTTATTAATTTTTGGTTTCGTTTAAAAAAAAGAATTGCCTTAAAAAATCACTTAATTTTAAAATCAAGACTAATAAAACAGCTGCTTCAATGTTCACAGCCAAATCGCCAATAGAACAATACATTATGGACATTGGTATTACTAATTTGATGGTTTGTAACATTGAAAACATATCGTAAGCTCTCCTGATGGTTCAATATGTTATATTAATAAAATAACAGACTGTTGTAATAGGGTTATATCTTAACTCCACGGATGGTTATTTTAGGTCCATTTAATCCGTGGTCCGCAGAATTTGTGAAGACACTTCAAGTATTCCGAGAGAAAAATCATTGAAAAAAAATATTGCAATGTAAAATAATTTTTGAATGAGATTGTAATGAGTAAACGCAAATGACAAATTTTCCAGTTATGTACATGGTATAGTATGCTGAATGCATTCCTAGTTACTATGTAAAAGGATGACTTATAGAAGATAGAGCAGTGTAGAAAAAAATCACACGGAAACAATAAGTTAAATCACAATGATTGTCAAAAGAAGGTTTCATTCGGAATAGTTCTGGATCTCAATTGAAGATGAATACCCTGGTCTAGCAAAAAAAAAAAAAAAAAACCTAGGAACATAGTTTTTGAGTCATTCCTTTACGAGTCAAGAATTTCGACGATGATTAATATTAAAACAAAGAAATATTACAGCCTGAGAAATTTAGAAGAAAAGCATTATCATTTAATGTTCCTATGTTTCCGAAATCTGCAAGGATTACGAATAGCATCTTTTTTTTTTTACTTTTGTGACGTTGGGTTATTCACTGTTTTCTCTTCAGTAACCTTAGGGACTTCTTAGTAGTTCGAATTGCATGCAGTTACAACTCCTTGCCAACCAAATGAAACAAGATTAAGTAAATTAAATGAAGATTAGAAGTACAGCAAATTTAATTAAATATAGTGATATATAAAGGAAATAGAATTGAAAGGAAAAATAAATTAGATAGAGGATAACGACAAGCTGATAAATGTAGTAGATTGGAGTAAATCATTGTAATTAATCGAGTATATTAATTGCAATTGGAAATTTCTTATGGTCAAAATAATAGAAATCGAATCAATGCTGTAATAACGAAGAGCTTGAATCAGAGTGATAAATTTGGTAGGCTAAGATTTTATAATTTGAATGTAAACTAAAATTAACTAAGTTAAGAGGGATTGAAGAGAGACGGATCTTGCATAATCTTGGATAAATAATAAAGTGTATTATAACCAGAGTTTACGCTCTAAAGGCTTAGATAGTACTTCCCAAACTTCGCTTCGGAGCTCCGAATTCTGGTTCTCCGAATTCTCCGAAATTTAAAGAACAGACCCAATATTTCATATGAAGGTTTGTTAGGACCCGTTCTCTATTTTCTAATTTTGACACAAGGCTATGGTGATTCTTAAGCCGAATTATGTATAAATATAAAAAAAAATCAAAAGAAATTTGAAGAATCTATTCACAAAAAAATCTTATAATTACTTTTTCCGCGACATAAATATTAATTACAATCAGGGAGTTTGCGTTCTTTCAATGTGTTATGCTTTTCAAAAAAAAAAAAAAAAAAAAAATCGATGTTAGTATATGAAATGATTATCTCTTTGATATGGAGGTTTGAGCGTCATTAAATACTTATTTTAGGAATTAATTTTTTTTTTTTTTTTTTTTTTTTAAAATGAAAAAAATGAAATGCAATTCTATAATAAAATATTAAGGAACGTACCAATAAAATCACCATCTTTTTGATATAGAAATTTGAATTATTGAACATTCATTTCGGGAACTGAAAATAAGATTTTAAGAAAGTAGCAAAAAAGTTTATTTTTAAATTAGCTATAATAGTCATGAAAAAGCAAGATAAAATATATGGTGTGTATAGACTCAGGATTTAATTTAGAACAAAATCGAGATCTATTTTAAGTCTTACAAAAGCTTTTTCGTTCAATTCGACATATTTCTTATTTCATTTAAGTTCACTTAAATGGAATTACTGATAATCACTTTTATAAACATTTTTAAGCAACTATTTCTCTTAGTCAATTTTGATTTGGTTCAATCTCTCTCAAAAGTTTTTTTTTATTAATTCAGTTACATTTCTCTATTATTGTAATACTTATATTTTTAATACATTGAAGCGCGTGAATTATCTAGTATAAGAAATTATTAACACTAAGTGACCTCTCAGAAAAATCAACTATGATTTCACGGGTTTTTAATTTCTTAAGACTTGAAGGGTTATGTAATAATGATATAAAAGTATAAATGGCAAATTAAGCGTAGAACTACGTTTATGAATGAAAAGAATAAAGCTTTTAATGAAGTAAGGGGAGGAAAAAATTTCGATTAACAGAACTGATATTCTCACAGAAAAGTATTAAAATAATTAACAAATGAAAAATGCTTTAAATATAAAATATAGATGTTCGATAAAATTAAATATAAATATTTTTAAAAAATACGTTGGATTTCGAATAAAAATAAAATTCTTATTTATAGCTATAGTATTCAGATTTCAGATTTCGTTTCAGAGTTATTTTTAAGTTGAAAAATCAATTCAAATAAATAAATTTTGCTGTATACAACTTTTTGATAATGTTTTAATGCATTTATAGAGTAATAAAAATTATTTATTAAGTAAAATCTATCCTTGAAAATTCCTTTTTATATTATTTATGTATTTTTTGTGATTTCTTGTCTAATTAGATCTCTTTTACTAGAAATGTTTTGTGATTTCTATTAGGTACTCATAATTTTCTTGATAAAATTTGACTAAATATGTTTTCCAATAAAAACAGAAAGGCTTTGCTTAGTATTCTTAAGAATATTCTTCGACTTTTATGTTTATTACAAACTGTCAATCATATTTATTGTTAATCATAAATTTTCTTTAAAAATAATCAAAAAAGGCGGATTTAAATTTTCAATGGGAGCCATATTTGCTCACCTTCGGTAAATACTATCTTACAATATTGCCGCAATAGTCTAGTGGTCATGGTTGCGGAATCTCGCCCGGCATTGTTTTCGTCTAGTCGTGGGTTTGAGCTCTGATGCCTCTATAAGACCCGCCGTGTTGCTGGGCTGATGTACTTTTTATCTGATCAAGGTCCCAAGACCTCCCTTGGTGTAGTGGGGAAGTTTGGAAAGAGAGGCTTCAGATCTGGTGCAATTCACGTCAGTTAACCGAAACTCAAAATTACGAAGTCCGTCAACAATAGACCTCATGTTGCTTCTCAGTAAACTATCACAATCATGTTGCACTTACGAAGTTTCATTTTTAACACAACGTACTTTTAAAGGATGGGCTAATTCAATCAACAACAGCCTCGCTGCATAGTCAGCACCTTAAAATGAATTGTTTTACCTGTAAATTATCTCAGTATTTTCTTTCTGTTTATCATCATATCAATAATTTAGTTAATATAACGCACAAAGATTTTTTTTCAATATGTTTCAATTTTTTCTTGCCCGTATTTATATTTGTCTTTCACACAATATTACGCGTGGAAAATTTTATTTTAATTCACGGCCGAATTATATCACTTTCCATTAGTATACTTACAAAGACAAAAATCCCTAAACGTAATTATATAAAATGGAAGTTTAATATATAGTAATCATACCAGTAAAAATCCCTATTTATGCATTTTTTATATTCCCAAACTTTTCTTCATTGGATAATAGTTTTATAACTTTTCCTAAATTTCCAGTTCATTTTATTTGCATTTTTTGGAAGTCTATGTATTGAAAGCACGATAATTGGTGTCATTTGACTTTAAAAAAAATTTAGGCTGAAATTAATATGAATTATATATGAACTAAGTTTACTTTTATTCAATGAACATTTTGTGTAAAAAAAATGAAAACAGGAAAGGAGCCATTATATTATTAGCTTTTTCTTTTTGAGAACCATTTTATCTTGATAATTTGCGTTTATTTAGTTTAAAAAAGGACAAAAGTGAGAGAAATTATTCTGTCATTACAATTTCCTTATTAAATATATTTGTAATTTCAGAATTATAATTTTAAGCAAACTCCTTCAATTTGACCTAAATTAAAGTTTATTTTAATAATTTCCCAATGTACTTAAGTTATTAATAATTGATTTCATTTATGAATTGCCACCCAGACTCATAACTTAAAATATATATCTCACCGTAATTTTTACAGCATTATTATTTTTGCCTACACTTTCTAATTCATTATTTTCATTTCAAACTCCAAATTTTCGAGCACATGGGTTGGGTAAAAAACAACGTTGTATTTACTTCGTAAGCGTCCTAGGAAGACAGCTGTCATGAGGTAATAGAAATAGGAGGGACAATTTTGTTCATAAAAGCTTGCCATGATATATTGCGAAATATGTGACAGTTCCAGTTGACAAATAAGGATAAAAAGGAATGTAGAAGAAAGAGAGAGAAAAAAATTCTCATCTTCTCGTCCCCATCCAATATCCCAAGCTTCTTCGTGCCAACATTGCTTTCCTTACCATCTGGCGTCAGGCGAGGAAAGGCAGGAGAAGGGAGGGGGGGATACAAAAAATGCCTGGCACAAAAAAGCAAAGAAGAATTTTTGTCTAGCACAAAATGCACGTACTCCAAACACTGTTGCTAGTTCTAGCATAGAAGCAGCCTATGCCGAAAGCTGAAACCGAACCTGCAGCAGCTTGCCGTTCAGCTCTCTTGTTCTATTTCCTTTATTTTATCTGCAGCATCTTTCTCTTGCCTCTTAGCATCCCCTTGCTCTCGCGCTTCCCTTCTCATTCGTTGACGTCATCACAGCTGTGGCCAAAATCCATCCTCCTCCTATGCCCCTCCTCTCATTTCTTGGAGCTCTCACCCCCCTGTCTTTCTCAACCCCCTCTTCATCTCCATATCAGGGAATATTTACAGTCAGGCCGTCTCTCATTTTTGCGTCCCTTAAACTTTTAAAAGGAAGAATTCCTCCGACTGTTTGTTATGCCGCTTTCAAATGAAATGCACGAACGACTTGTTGTGTCTTTTTATTTAATTTTCTTTTTTTCCCCTCTCGCGTCACCATCTTCTCTAAAAGTGTTTCACTCATTTGAGGGATTGATTCACTAAAAGTTGAGAAAAGTAAAATGAAAAGAAAGAAAGTGTCACAATTAGCGCTCGGCTCGAGGAAATATTTCGAAAACTTATCTAGAATGGAATTAAACACACCGCATGTTTATTCATCGTTTTGTCTCGAGTACAGTCACAGGAGGGCTTTTTTGAAGTTGCCTTTCAAACGTTATATATTTCTAAATAAACTCTGGAGCTCTACGCAAAAGTGCACTTGAAGCGTTTCTGATGTCATTTCCAATAGACTAATTTAAATACCAAAAGAAGACAATAAATAAATTTTTAAATTATGAGCATTGAATAAATATTTGTCAATTTTTGTGTCTTCAGTATTTACCGTGTAAATAAATGGTTAAATATTGAGATAGTATAGTAATAATGAAACTATTCTTATAAAAATGTTACATGAAATTTTAATAGAATGATTTTATTTGGTATCATCTCAAAATTCATGATTTTCCTAATGTGTCTTGAAACTATTTCTCCAATGTAAAGCTGTCACAGTTATCAAATAATCGACTTTCAATAGTTATTGATTAGAGTTTCAAAAAAGTAGGCAAGTTTTGGGCATTCATTAACGCATAGTATCATTATATATTTCACACCGTCGATATATTTCTCTGGATATTGTTAAGGGAAAATAACATTTAACTTTAAAATGATTTTTTTTGCACGAAAATCATACTGTATAAGAAGTTTTTGACAACATAATAAAAGGCGAAAACATCCTTCGATTGTTGTCATCACAACACAAAAGTTAAGCACTAAGACAAACAAACAAAAAATGCATATCACTTCGGAATGAAGAAGTAAAAATATATTAATGCTCTTATTAAATTAATATAGTATCATTAAATTAATAGTAAAATGTATTAATACTCTATTAATTAACATTAAATTAATGATAGCTTCTAAAAATCCAAAAAAACATTGAAAAATTACGAAAACATAATTATCATACCGCAATAAATAATACACCTATGTCATTTATTTTGCTGTCTAAGTGTCATTTATTAAATCATTTTAAATGGTCTACAGGTAAGTTATCATTCTTCACACCTTCGTAATTAATTTTATTGAAAAAATTTACCTTTTTCTATAGTTTTTGAATGTTAGGCCAATAGTTTTCTTTTCTTTTTTTCATTCTGTAATTTGAATCATCCAATTTCAGACAATCAAGATATCCTATCCAAATTTTAATGTTTCCGATAAATTTCAAAAACTACTCATTATGATACAAATGAATTTATTCTGTGTCTTATTTTTTTTAGAAAGTTTCAATCAAGCTTATTCTCGTCCACGTGCTATTGGCAATAACTGATCACGAAGAAAATTTGCTTGATATACTTTTCGCTTCTTTAATTTATTTGTACATTGCGAATGTATATATGTGTAACATTTTGATCTTTACATTACATTACAAGATATACGTTTATTAACCTTTGACAGAACATTCATCTTTGTTTTAAATTAAATGCCATAACAGAAATGTAGTCTGGATTTTTAAGAGTTTTCAAATTTTATTTTTAATTAAATTTAAAGGAAAACTTAAAATCCATTACAAAGGAAAATAAATGTTACAAAAATCCGAAAGCAGCGTCTGTTTCGGGCATGTTAAGTTACGCCACCAGGATTTCATACAAAATAAAATGTCATGTACTGTGTTGTATATGATTATATCTACAAAGAAAACAAAAAAGTGAAGCATATAGTTTTATTTTAATTGTAATTTTGTGATTATACACACGCATATATATATATATATATATATGTGTGTGTGTGTGAGAGAGAGGGAGTGAGTGTGTGTGTTGTGCGTGTGTGCATGTACTTTTGTACGACAATCCCTGAGAAGATCTGTATTTTTTCGAAGAGGGGGGGGGAACACGTTGAATGCTCGTTTTTCAAAAATAACAATAAGTTCGCAAACAAATTTTTTCTTGGATATCCTTTTCTTCCTTTAACAAAATGTTTTGAACGTTGTCTCAATATTCCTTAAAATATTCTGAAATACAATTTTTAATTTATTCTTTTAAAAGGTTTCTAAGATTTAAATAATCATTCTATTTCCTGCGATTCTTTATTATTCGGAAAACATAATCGTACATAAGTTTATGTAAATTTAAGGCCACGTTTTAGCATTCTTTGAGGGAAAACATCTCTAAATGGATGCAGTATCCTACTTTTTCGTAAAAACTACTTCTAAGAATATTTTTAAAAAAATCTGCTTTCTAAAACGGGAAAAAAAAGTAACAAAAACATTTACAGCAACGAAAACAAAAACTTTTTTTTCCTGTAAGGGTGGTTGATTAAGAACAAGTTTCTTATATTTCTTCTCTTACGCATGGCAACATTTTTAATCATATTTTTTAATATTCGTTTCTCTACTTTTTCATTTAATAAAAATCTACACTTTCCTTTCCTACCCTTCTCTCTCCCCTGATCGCTGTCGATTTTCTTGTTTAAGAAGATCTTCTTTTCATCGTCGCCTCCTCTATCTGATGTCACGCTGCGCAGCCCTTATTGTTTTCAAAAGGGAAGGGAAAATTTTTATTAACACGGGACATCACGTGGTTTAGCTCTTGTTTCCAAATTAACAGAGCGAAGCAACCCGCGGCTAGGCGCCTGAGAAGATCTATTTTTGTTCGTCTCTTCAAGAAAAAAAAAGAAAAGAAAAAAAGTTTTTGTCTTGCATTTTTTTTTTTTTTCTTTTTCTTTTTTTTTTTCTTTCTTTTTTTAATTTTCACTCTATATATGTTTGTTTCTTTTTTTACATACTTTTAAAAAATTTATTCGACGGAACTTTGTCAAAAATGTGCGTCTTGCTAAAATTAATAACGCCCCTTCGCGGAGCAGATTTTATCTCAGCTTGATATGTTTGTCGACGTGAGAGGACGGAAAAAAAAAAAAAAAAAAAGAAGAGGAAGGAGAAGAAATATTTGCGAGATTAAAGTGGCAAAAAAAGGAAGACTAAAACTTCAGCTTTTGTTTTTGTAGAGATACAAATTTGGGTTAAACAATTCTAAATTTATTTTCGTGTTTTTTCGAAAGTCTCAGAGTTAAGTGTTTCTGTTAATGTGAATTATATTAAAATCTGGAATATTTTCTTACTTAATTATGATGTATCGTAGAGTACAATTCTATAAAGATGTCTGTTAATATGCTGAAAAATCTTTTTAAAAGGAAAAATCTCATTAACAGAATGAAAATCGTAATATCATTTTAAATATCATGTTTTTTTTAAACATTGATTTAACTACCAACACGAAATCTGTGCTTGTAACTTAAAATACTGCGAAAGTTAGAAGCTTTTAGCATTTGTTAAGACCAGGATATTAGTAGCACAAAAAGAATCATCTTTCCTTCCGGAAGTATTAAATTTTTTTCCAATATCATTGATTTTGATTGCATTGTATAATTTTGAAATCGTTGTATATAGGGGGAAAAATCTCATCTTCTATATCAATATTATTTATTTAGATCACAAACTTAAGCCAGTATTATTCGATAAAACGAATAATTGATTATTTAAAAAACTTCAGCAGTTTATGTAGTATTTTTTCAGTGAAAATTTTCTTCTCGGCGATTTATAAATTGTTCGTGCCTCTCAACTTCATACTGTTTCAATAATCTTAATTATATACAGCTATACATAAACAAAAAAAATTTAAACTGAGGATTTATTAAAATATAAAAAGAATACTTTAGTTAGTCAATTATAGAAATTAAATCAGGAATTAATACATTTAAGAACTAAAAAATATATAAATACAACGCTATTTTTATCTTATTGATTCTATCAGAAAATCCTTCTTTTTATACTTTTATAATTTGTTAAAAATTTTAAAATGCATTTAATATAGTGAATTTATGTTACTTTTTTAAAATTGTTTGTGATAGGATAGTAAGCATCAAATATTTATCAGAACTATGACATAAAAAAAAATAAAATTGAGCATAAATAATCTATAATGGGCCTTTAATCAAGTTTGATATTTTAAATTCTAAACATAAGCCCAATTACTTTGCTTGTTTCAAAATCAAATCTTATAAAACTCATTTTACTCAAATTGAAGATAAAGAGAATTTACAAAAATTACAGTTGCAACCTTGTGAATGGTAAATTAAGGAAAAGTTGAAACGTTCTTTAAAAAAGATTCTTATCATAGGTAGGATTCCAATCATGAAAACTATTGAAGATTGAAGCATTAAAAACCCAATTACTTTTGTAGCAAATGAAGAAATTTTTTTAAATTTCTTTCTAGAAAGGCGCATAGCTAATCCCATATAATAATTGACTAATATGAGGGGGGAACATCTAGTATTCGTTGATATATTGTTTATTAAAGTAGCGTTAAGAGGTAATACAATTATTAGTGATGAACCTCTTAATTTTGAGCCACGGTTATATGACGAGGACTTCGGTGAATTTTTTGTTTGTATGTTTGTGACACCTCCCTCTCATTTAAGTCTATGGTAATAATTGCTAAGTTGAATAGTCACTGAAGTTCACAATTAAATAATAAGATGTCAGATGAATAACAACTCAATTTATTGATAATCAAGTTAGGAAAAGTAAGATTATTCTCTCTCTCTCTCTCTCTCTCAGTCTATTAAACTTTAATGTGCCTGAACTATAACTTGAAATAATGATCTAGGTTTAATCTTACCAATTTACTCAGGTTCAAGCAAATAATATCACTAAGGTTGAAGTACAACGGGAAATTCGATTTTTTTTCTGTATGAAATAACTTCGAAAGGTATCCTTAATCAAAGTCGGTCTATTATCGAAAATGCAATTTATATCTTACTTCAACTACCTCGACAACATGCAACTTACATCCCTGTTAATATTCTCACAGTTAACTCTGTATTCAATTCTCAGTCACTTTTATACGAATTTCCTAAAATTCATTCACTACACTTTTAACATTTATCTAATTTTCATAGATTATGCTTTATTTTATTGGAAAGGAATTGAAAATTTGAATTTAAAATCAGAAAGTGTAAAACCGAACGATAGGTAAGAGACGGTTCACGAAAAGCACACGTTATATGTTCTTTTTGAGAAATAATAAACATGATTTTTGGATGGCCAAACCTCTCGAAATGCAAAAAGTAAACTAGTGCAGCAAAATTGTAATATTAAGATTAAAATAGTTTTTTTTTTCCAAAAGACCATCTTTTAAATAATATTTTTAAGCAACTGTATTTTTCATGTAATTTACATTTTAAATTAGCCATGCAAAGACATTTAAATAGGAAAGAAAATGACTGTCTCTCGAAAACTGCATAACCAGTCTTTACGTGATAAAAATCTTAATAAGATAAATTAATAAGATACAAATATTTTTTTACGTCCTTTGTAAAGAACCAGTTTATAATTTTTTTAAAAAAATCGAAAACAAAAATTTAACATTCCTTCAAGCTATTTACTTGGAACTAAATAATGTAAATTATTTAATTTGACTCTTAATTATAGTCATTTTTTTCTAACTGTTCTTATTACTTAACACTGTGTATCAGTTCAGCAGAAATCTTTTCTTCAATTTTTCGCCTATTTCTAGATAAGCTAGGACCTTGAAATTTTGCACACAAGCTCAGTTTGAGCAAGAGTACAATATTCAATTATAGAACGACAAATCAAATTTTTTTAGTTCTTTTTGAAAAAAATAAAGACCAAAAAAGTAGCAAGTAATATATATAGTTGGAAAAAAAACACTTCTTTGAAACAAAAGAGTTAAAAAAAAAAAAAATTTGAAAGTAAAAAATAATTTTTTCTTCGTCCAGTAAGGAGTTGAATAAAAATCTACTGAAAATAACGGTTTATCATCAGCATAAATAAAAAAAAAAAAGCGAAACTTTTTCAATTGTTCTGAAAAATTTTGAAAAAAAACTGTAGTAGTGAGATCACTCCAACTGTCCAACTTACGATCGCGCACAACACTTCAAATTTTTAGTCTAAAATTTCCAAATGGATTGAAAAACCTTCACTTTAAATTTTTATTAATTTATGATGATAAACTAACATATATTTTCATTCAATTTCTTTCTGGATGAATATTTTTTTTTTATTTTTAGAATTGTTTTTTGCTCTTTTTCTATACAGAAGTGTTGTTTTTTCAAAAATTATATACATATATATATTATTTCCTCCTTTTTTTTTTTTTTTGGCCTTTATTTGAAAAAAGAAAATTACTAAATTTTTTTTAAAGTTCTTACTTGTATTCTTTCATATTATATTGTGATACAAGCTGAGCGTGTATGCAAATCTTAGGGCTCTAGCTTATTGGAAAGTAGGTGAAAAATTGATGAAAAGATTTGTGTCAAAATGAACACAGTGCGAAATAATAAGGAGTGTTGGAAAAAAGATTGAAAATGAAATGTTTAAGGTAATCTAACATTTCTTCAAGTTATTTGCTTGAAAATAAATAATCAAAAAAAAAAAAGTTTAATTTAATTATTAAGTATAGTTCTTTTTTGACATTGTCCATTAGTATATATATATTTTTCTGTATTGCATTAGCACCTTAATTCTATGAGTATTGTTATTAAACAGAATAAAATTCGCAGTTAGAAACTAAATATTTACGAGGAAAGTGAACAGTTATAAGCTGAAAGGCGGATTTGAAGCTGGTAATTAAATGAAATTGATTTAGCCGCGAAATAGTGCTCAATGAATGCCGCAAAGTAGACAATTACCGCAGTTCTTAAATAATACTTTTTAAACTTTAGTATATTTTATAATCATTTGTATTTTAAATTAGTCAAGAAAAAACATTCAGATAGAAAAGAAATTGATCGTAGCTTTCGAAAACTTATAATAAAATCAGCCTTTACGTGATAAAAACAAATGTATTTTTCTGTACTATAATAGCACCTCAGTTCTATGAGTAATGTTATTTAACAGTTATTACAATAAAATATTTATCTGATGAATTAATAAGAAAAAAATATTTTACATCCTCTTTAAATTAATTATGGAAAAAAAACCAGTTCAAAAATAAAAAAAAATGAAACAATAAAAAAAAATAATTTGGCTCTTAATTACAGTCCTTTTTAACATTTTCCATTAGTATGTATTTTTCTGTACTATAATAGCACCTCAGTTCTACGGGTAATGTTATTCAACAGAATAAAATTCGCAGTTAGGAACTCTGAATATTTACGCGGAAAGTGAACAGTGATAAACTGGAAGACGGATTTAAAGCTCGTAGTTAAATGAAATTGATTTAGCCGCGAATTGTGCTCAATGAATACCGCAAAGTAGTCAATTACCGCTCAGTTCTTTACGTTTTCCAAACGGGACTAAGGGTCAGACTAATTGGGGAAATGTTCTGGCCACTAAACTTTCGGAAGGGGTGCTTTCCATAATGAATGAACTACTCGAAATTGCCGACTCTCATTATTCCGATTTCATCATTGCGCGGGGTCTGATTATTTCGTGAGTTAATTAAACAATACGTAATAATCTTAAGTGCTATTGATTAACTAATTGGTGCTTTTTCACTTTTCACTAGTAATTTTCCTCTTTGGCCGTTTTATTTTTGAAAATTTTGTTTTAATTCTTTGTCAGAGGAAACGCACTTAATTAAAAGCCTAATTTCAATTTATTTTGCAATGATTTATTCAATGGTATTAGTCAAAGCAGAGAAAGGATAAATAAAAGTTGTTTAGTTAATAATGTTGCTTGAAAAATCGCTTGTACAAATCAAAAATGGATTTGAATAAAAAGTATATAAATAAAAAAAAAAAGTTATTTAGATAACAAATTCATCTTTCTCTTATAATGGATGATATTTTTAAATACATGAATTTAATAAGAATAACAACTTACGTCTGTCTGGAATTTTTTAATTTTATGTCATTATTTTTGCTTTCAGAAGAAAAAAAAACTTTTTTTCTGATTGAAAATAATATAGTTTTGTAGACCAATTATTTTTACAGCAATTCATAAAGGAACGAAATCATATGTTGTTATATATTCTTTTACAGTAATTTAAATTGTCTTTATTGTTTGTTGAGTATCCTTATTTTATTTACTTTTTTATTTCTCAATTACTAAGCAAATTATTTTAACAGAGAATATGCGATTAGAAACAAATTATTTTTATTACAATATAATACATTCGCCATT
>BMAW01065638.1:2167041-2227380 GCA_019974015.1 Nephila pilipes | reverse complement strand
TTCCCACCATGATTCCCTTCTCAACTTCTTTTTCAAAAGAATATATTTCCTATCTTACAATAGCATTCCGCAAAAATTGCCGAGAAATGTTGCTAGATAATTATTCTTAATAATTCATATGAAAGTTAAAGTAATTAAGCTTCGGATTTATAAATAAAAGCATTATTCATCTATTTAAATTTTACGAGTGATTTCAATTTTTTATTGTACTGAATACTCTTTCTATATTTCAACATTTTGAAACATTTACAATCAATTGGTTAATTAGAATTTTGTTTTGCTTATAGTTATTGGTTGGTTAGCATTTTGTTGTAATTTATTAGTACTATTTTTTATAATCAAATTAATCTATCAAAATTAATAATGAACACTTAATATATCTTCTACAAGTTTTTTTCCCCTTATATTATGTGTTTCGTTTAAACTATTGTCCACTTAAATAAAATTTAAATACAAATTTCAAACGTAATGAACTTTTGTTACATTATAGTAAAAATATAAAGACATTTAAATGCATCATAACTGTGATTTGAAACAAAAGATTACTTTTAAATGAATTTTTCTTTATAACTTTTATTTATTTGCTTTTAATTTGGAGATACAAAAGAAAATTTGAGTTAAATTTATCGCAATGATAACATCAATTTCTTTAATTAAAAATTCACTTTTATTGTTTAAAGAAAATGCTAAAAAAGCATTTTCTTAAGTTTTACAAGATTTATGAATATTATTCAATAATGAATATGTCGAAAGAAAATTCTGAAAATCTCAAGATACTGACAAAAAAAATCTTTGAAATTACTGTTGATGTTTCAGAGATTTTAATCCTTTTATCATTAATTTAATTATAACTTCTGTAATATAACACGGAGAAAATTAATTTAGCCATACCATTAATAGGTACTGTAAAAAGTGTCTAAATTAATAATATATTTCATTTAAATTTAAATACGTATAGCTAGTATCTTACCAGCAAAAGTAAATATGATAGACTAAAATTTTTTCTTGTAATTCAATTACATTGAAAGTGTAGTATTTGTCATTTAAAGAACCACTAGTGACACCTATTTAAAGGAAGGAGAAATTATTATTTATGAATGCAACATTAAATATTCTAGATATCTGTGTAGATATATATTTATACCGATGAGTAATTTTTGGCTCTGACCCACAAAAGAGAGAATATATTTGAAATGTAAGTCTGAGTTTGATTAAAATTAATGAAATAAGAAAATTAAATAATTAGAAGCTCAAACATAGACATTCTATAGGATAAATTACGATGCATACCGCTCGTTACTCGTACATATTACATTAAATGATATTACTAAAAAGATATTTTCTCAAAATTACAGATAAATATACAATAAGTTACAGTTTTTAAGAATTCCTTTTTTTTTTTTTTTTTTTTTTTTTTTGGAAAAGATTAAAATTTTAACGTTTTTTAGCTAACTGAATTATAAATCGATACTTTTTTTTTATTATCGGTACAAAAAATTTATTAATATTAAGCTGTTATCCAGGTGTTTATAATAAACGTTATTTCTCGTAATGCTTTATAGAATTTTGAATAAATTAAATTTTTGTATTTTCATGACTAGTAATTTGTTTCATCCGTTTATTTCTTATTAAGTAGAATCAATAATTTTCAACGTTCGTTTTTTGCGTGATTATATACAGCCTTGGAATAGTACTAAGCCTTAGAATTAAAGCGTACCTCCTTTTGACTATCATTCACTATTTAGTTATATGTATGGTTCAAAACGTACTTGTATTTGAAGACAGGTGGTATCATTAAGGTAAAATGTTGTTACCATTCGGTGCTGCCATCTGTTAAACGGAGTCGAAACATATTTGATACTGGTTCATAAGTCAGTTTTGATTTGGCAGTCACTTGCTGCCAAATCAAAAATTTGTTTGCTGCCGCGTCGAGTTGTCACCGTCGGTGAAACTTAGATTCATCATTATGCACTGAAAATCAAAAAATTCATAATACTGGGTTGCTTTCGGTGAATATTTTCCAAAAAAGGCAAAGATCGTCTAGAAAAATTATGAAGAAAAATTTTAGAGGTACGAAAGGCGCAATGATCACGAATACGAGTAACTGAGACTTAGACAGCTGTTTAGTGAGTCATGATGCTTACTAAAACAAACCATTTTCGATGCTGTGAGCACCATCTCTTGGAATTTCTAAGGACTTATTGAACGACCCTCGTATGTCTTAGGAATACACTAAAAGTGATATTAGCGAAACTATCTGTTTTTCATGGGATTGGTATTATTTCTGATGTAATATTACAATTGTAATAATTACTTTTTACCCCTGTGTTCTTTTTTTTTTTTTTTTTACCAAACACAAAAGCATTAAATTTTAGTACATAGGACAGCTCCTTGTATTGTTAAATTGTAACAATGGGCTATACACAATTTTCTCTTTACCAACCTCGAGGATTTTATAGTAATTTGAATTCCAAGCAAAATGAAACGTGATTAGGTAAAATGAAGGAAAACAGAAGTGAAGTGAATTAGTAATAGTGATATATAAATGAAATAAAACTGAAAGAAAATGAAGGGAGATAGAGGATAACGTCAAGGGGGTAGTTATCAGTAAATTGGATTGAAATATCGTTACTAATCTTTTGGATTGAAGTGATTATTAATTTAAGTACTAAGATACAAAGATAATATCAGTGAGAAATGTTGGGATCAGTAAGAGTGATTTGGTAAGCTAAGACTTTATTTTCAAATCATAATCTGGGATTGACGCATTAAATGGGATTCGAGAGAGAGCACCTTTACCTATGCTTCAGTGATAAATAAAGTATTTTATTTTGCTCTTGCGTATCTTCAATTGGATTTAGTTTAGTTCTTATTAACGTAGCACTAGAAGCAACACGAGAGCAATTGGAGACGGACCTCGTAATTTTGAACTACGGTCAAGTGACGAGGATGACATCTGAGCTGCCCCCCTCTCCTAACTTCCACACCACACCAACGGGAGGACTTTGGATCCCGACAGATTTAACATGCATCAGCCCCGGCTACCCCGGCGGGTCATTAGCGGCCAAGGATCGAACCCGATCTGCAATTGGAATCTAGTACTTATTATTTTTAAGTAGCTTAAAAGAAGTCGGTAGAGTTAAATAATGAAGGACGGTGGTCACAAAATATTAGAGAATTAGAATAAAACACATCACTAGAAAACACACAAATTGTCTTAAATTCAAAATACTGTATGGGTCGCTGCTGATTAAATTTTATACTGATTACTTTAGATAATTTAAAGAACTTATTTTTAGTGGAAGTTATTTCATTCTCAGCCGTAAAAAGTTATCTTCTAACTCAAATATAGTTTGAGAACCACATTTACTTAATCTACCTAGCCTTCAAAATAGTAACGTATATTGTTTTCGGAATGACCTTAGGAAATAATTTTTCTTCGAAAGGCCTTTCAAACAATTATTTTGTCTTGTGAAATTTTCCTCCATCGTTGAGGGATAAAAAAATTCAAGGAAATGTTAGAATTATCCAAGAGGAAACAGCAACTTGACCTGTCGTTAGCATAATCTACTACTGCATAAAAACAAAATCAATGTTTCAACACTGTGGGCTCGAGAATCGAAAAACTTTGCAACAGTTTAAACGCAGCGATGTGGAATTCATAAGCATATTTAACATTCCTGTCATGCATGCACGCTTACAATTGCTTAGGTAGCCTTGAAAAGCGGACGACATTTGTTTCAATGTTCACAAATGTATTTGTTTGGTTTTTGCCAAAAAGAGAAAGAGCAAAAATGTTAAATAAAAATGGCGAAGAGTGTTGACAAACACTAAGCCAATATATATTTTTCATGCTTATCATGAAGTAGAATCACTACAGAAAAGTATGAGGATCAATAATTTTTTTCATCGAGGCAAGCCGGGAAAATTAATTAACATATTAAAAGCTTGCTAAACCAGAAAATTTGAAGAAAAGGTTTAATTTCGTTTAAGTGTTTAATTTCTGAATAAGGATTACAATGAAAAACGTTTAATACGAAAACACTTAACATGAAAAATAGATTAACATGATATAATACTGGGGTCCAGAGAAAATACTGTGCAATTTCATACATACTTTTTTCTTCTAACAAGAAACAGAAATCGCTTAACACGAAAAAGTTTCACTTCTTGGACCCAGAATTTTTGGTAATTTTTTTTCGTTAGACCGAACAAAATAAACAATGGTTGCCACTGCAGCTACATTACCGATTGTCTTTGGGTAGGTAAAGGTATTATCATTGGCAAAATATTTCAATCTACTGGCCAATTAGTTTAGGAAATTGGGAAATTTTGCGTTTTTTATGCACAATATCGAAGAATTTATTGACAATTCGATGCTGAAGAAGACACTAGAAAAAAATATCCGCTTCCCTTTAAAATTTCAATACTCTTTTAAGGACTTTTTGTTGAATATTTACCGGCCACGGTAGCCTAGCGGTCATGATCGCGGACTCGCAGCTGGTGTGTTTTCATCGTGTAGTGGGTTCCAGCTCAAATGTTACTAAAAATCCGCCGTGTAACGGATCTGATGCACGTTAAATCTGGTCAAGGTCTCAAGTCCTCCCACTAGCGTGGTATGGAAATTTAAAGAGGGAGGTGTCAGCTCAGATGTCATTCTCGTCACTTTACAGAGGCTCAAAATTACGAGGTCTGTCACCAATAGATTTCGAGTTTTGATTCTTAGTGCTACTTAAACAAACGAACAGATCACATTAAGTAATGAAATGTGATGCGATTCAGGCAGTGAAGGAACATAAATGATTTTATCCGGATCTATGAATATTCAAATTTCAATATCTATGTTATTATATCTGGGGTCCCTATACACATCCGAACCTAAAAATAAATATAATAAATGTTTACTTATCTCTTAATTGCTAACTTGGACTGAATAAGTAATAATATTTGTAACGTAGATCTGACTCACTGTCCGTATTTAGATCCTCACTTCTCCCTAACTTCAAATTCAACTAATCTGTTTCTTCTTCTCAGAATAAGCCAGTGGTGTAGCGATGGGGGTGATATGGGAGTTGTAACCCCCTCCCCATGGATTGCTGAATAATGAAATTTTAAAATTTAAATTTTTTTTTATACTGAAATTTTTTCTATTTTCATAAGGAAAAAAAATAAATATTCGAAATCCCATACACCTCATAAACAGTTTTTTCACCCTGGAAATAAACAATAAAATTTGAAATTAGTTTTGAGATATACGTTGAAATGGGAGAGCCCTACCCCTCGCTCCCCCCATGAAAAATTTCTGGCTACGCCTCAGGCAAAAGCGTAAATCTATATTTTCAATGAACTCACCCCTAGTCTCTATTTCTCTCTCACACCATCAACCTTCCTACAAAGACTTTTCGTTGTTTATAAATACTACACATCAAGTTATTCACCACACTTTAATATTTCTGTACTAATTTACATAAGTCATGTTTCATTTATTGAAAGAGGTTCTCAAATCAAATAATGTCATATGAATGCCACTAAAGTTAGTTGAAGGAGGAAACGTGAGAGAATCTCGTTATATGATAATCACAAAATTTTTCTTCCACGAAAATTTTTTCAGTCCATTCAGTTTCATGGTAATTGTTTTTCACTGCACTTATATGTCTTTAAAAGCCTTAAGAATTCATCAACCTCGCTCAACAGTCATTCATAATGTTATTAGACTACTTTTATTAAATTACTCTGGTTAGAATCGTCCACGCTAAAGGAAAGACTTACTATTACAAAATATAAGATTTTTTAAAAAAAAATTCATAAGTATTAATTTTCATTGACGCAAGTGAAATTATTCATTTTCTATTTGGATGCAGAAGGCGTAGGAATTAATATTTATAATAACACACAACAATGATCTTAAAAAATTATTTAAATATTCTATGCAATAAAAGCAAAAATTATTAAAATTTTGTACTCATATTTGACCGTTTGCTAAAGATAATGAAATGAAAAGAAGAGTTCAGATGAATATTATTCGCATTTGTGTGATACTTTATCCTGTTAGTCTCATTAACTAACCACACATGTAACTTATCAGGCGTATATTATTGCACCATTTTATAAGAAATTTAAAATTTTAAGGATCTCTTCCTCATCTCTCTTTGTAAATTTGCTTTTGTAAGCATTGGATAAAAAATTTAGAAAAACTACTTAATGCATGTAAAGAAAATATTTACAACATATTTTTAAGTACATATTTGTATATGTTCCATGTATTGATACAGATATTGCACTAGTATAGCAATTAACATTGAAGATAAAAATTGATATAAATTTCTAGATTTTAGATTTTTATTAATAATATGAGAATTTGGTTTCTTTTGGTAATCAAGGTTTAACAAATGAAAGAAATATAATTTATTTTAAATTTTCATTTATTTTAAAACTTGAATAAAAAAAGATATATTTTGAAAATAAAATTTTATATCTCAGTGACCTATGATCCCTTTAAATTTTTTAACTTCAACTTGTATTAAAGTTATTTTTAAATTTATAAAAGAGAAAATCTTATTTCTAATGAAAAAAATTCATTCCTTCTAAGAGAAAATTGTAAGCGTTCATTATTGAAATAATATAAATAATAGAAGAAATCTCAGCACAAAATTAAAGCAATTTTCACGTTTTTACGTAAATTAATCCATGAAACTCTCAAAGATTCTTTCAGGAATGTTGAATGTTTAAATTTGTGTATTTTTATTTTAAGAATTTGCTAAAAAAAACTACGAAATCCGCGGGAATCGAATGTAATCTAACCAATGTTTTGAGCACGATGTTTTAATATTTCTATTGTTATTTTTATATTATATTTCATTGTCTCTGTACCACTTCCCATTCTATTTCCGATGAGAAAGGAAACATGAGAAAATCTCAAATATAAATTACAACGGTTGGAATTATTTTCCAGTTGTTTGTTTCATTATTCATACGCAAACACAATTCAAAAATATGAAGTGAAGATTTTGAAGGAACAAAGAACTAGAGAAAGAATAATAATGCTTTCAAGGACACTGATTTCCGATAAGAAAAATGCGTGTTCATTGCAGTTGAACTTATTCTCATACACGTTTCTTTTAAGAAATATAAGAATAATAGTCATATCTACGTATTTTCTTCTTTTTATCTTAAATAAAGTTCATTTTCTAATAGGTTACCGATAATTAGTTATTGTTACCAATAATTAGTTGTTGTTACCAATAATTAGTTGAAATTAATTATTTCAATAGTATAGTTTCCCAGAGTTGAAATATTTTTAGGGATTTCTAGAGATATTTTGAGATGAAATATTTCTGAATAATTAGTTTTGCTCAGTAAACTTGATGCCTGAAAATTGTAAAAATTTTTGCAAAAAAAAAAAAAAAAAAATTAAATTCTTAAATAATTTGATGACCAATGTATTCCATTTCATTTTGATCTTTCTATATAAATTAAGAGGCTCGTAATGAATAGCAAACAATTAGTATTTTCTAACGGTACTGAAAACTTTTTTGTTTTGCTAAAAATTTTAATCAAATTATATGACGTATTTTAGAATAACTGTGAGCTTCAGAATATTTTAAATTTAATAGAAAAATCTAAAGTGTGGTAGAGAACCTCCTAAGTTGTACCCTTTTAATTTAGATCTCCGTAGAATCCGGATTGTTCTAGGTCTGAAAGAATAATTTTTGTTTTGTATTTAAATTTGAGGAGCAATCAGCAAATTTTTTCTATAATAACATTTAGTTATTTCATTCATGTAATTTGAAGGATTATTTTCTTTAATGAAATCTTCTGACAGCTATGAAAGTATTAAAGGAAATGGGGTAGGGGGACTTTACAAATATTCTGTGCCAAGTCAACAAAACAATATTTACACCTCTTGTTACCAGTGGCAAAAGGCGTGTTAAAACGTGGTTTGTTGTTACATTGTTAAAGCATTATTATTATGATATCTGAATGGCTGTGAGGATGGTATCCAATACTAACACAATCTTGACTATGATGTTATTTACGAAACACAAACATTCACTACTGTATTCAAACAACATAGACAATCTATTGATAATCTAGAATTAATTTAATTCTACTTGAATATCTATTCCCATTTCCTACTCGCTAGCAAATTAATTGAGAACTCAGATGCCGTACAGACATCCTAACTCTGGTCGAAAAAACCAACAATTTAATATCATTTCGAGCGCTCTTTTCTTTCAATCGTTTCATTTCAAATCTTGATACAAGTCTTCATTCAGTGAAACGAAAGTTGGAGGTATGATTTCTGAATTAATTTTTCATTTCTTTGTTTATTAAAATAAATAAAGTTGTGTATTAATTGAAAACACGGTATGTTAAACGGCTTATACATATTAGCTTATATTGATATTAGGTCATGTTTCTATTTGAAAAAAAAGTGTTCTGGGATTGGTTTGTGTCTGTTATCATTTGTCAAAAATAGCACTAAATTTAATTATGTGTTTCCCTGAATTCTAAATAATAAATTAAAAATCTTTAATTCTATTTTAACTCAATTTGCAGTAGACTCGGGTATGAAAATATTGTTTATAGATAAAAAAAAAAAAAAATCGCTTGTTAAATCCGTCAAGGCACCAAGCCATTCTTTTAGCATAGCGTGGAAATTTGGAGAAAAGGATACTAGCTCAGGTGTCGTACTCGTCACTTGACAGTAGTGCAAAATTACGAGGTCCGTCGCCAATAACTCTCGAGTTGTTTCTAAGTGCGATGTTAATCGATAGTTAATTGTTGTGTTTGAACTTGTATTCTATGAACAAATGCAACAAACTTAAAACTCAGGATAACTAATAAGTGAGATCTTGATGACGTTTATTTTTAATAGTTATGCACATTTGCTATTTTGAACACTTTCAAGAAGATTTGCTTTTAAAATTTTGAGTTGATTGATATTTAAATTTAAAAAAGAAATTTTGTTTTTATTCGATTTTAAGTATGATTTGTGGAGACAAAGTTTATATAGCAGCCATCTATGTTTAAAAGCAGCAATATTTATTCACTGTTCGGCTAAGTTCATCAATCGAAAATTGTTTATATTTTAGAATCATCATTTACATAATGTTTTAGGGAAAATAATGATTTAAATTGACTATGGTCAATCAACTTCAATAAGTGAAAATAAATTAATACTTATTTTGATTTTGTTTTATTACACATTGTTTTATTACGTGCATTTTTATTCGTTTTTTAAGTCTTTTGAAATCAAATTTCCATCTCAGCTTTAGATAGAAACAATATATGTATCGATAATTTTTAATGTATTCCATATATACTAATACAATGGATCAAAATATCATTGAATTTACTGTAAATAATAATCTTACAAAAATTAATTTATATTCTAATAAATTTTTTATATGTGACAAAATGCTTCATGTTCTCAATAAATAAATAAGGATTGTATTTGGCAATTATGTGCAATATTTACAAGCTAATTGATTTTAAGGACGTTTGTGTTCTTTCATTCGCTGTGAGTGTTAGTTATTTCTATTTAATCAAATGACATTTCTCTATGTTTATATATCACCCGGTGATATGTCAGATACATTTGCTTAGAATTTTCTTTAAAAAATACTTTTTCATCTTTTTCACAAATTCAATATGTTTTTCACTTTTGTCTTTGGTGTTTAATTAAACTTTGGTCATTTAAAAATATTTGGTATAAATTATTTTTGTAATAAAAAAGATTTTCAAAAATAATGAAGTCCTAAAAAGATTTAGAAATTTTTTTATTATAGTAGCAAAAATCATCAAGAAATAAAGTTAAGAGGACTGTTTTACTGTACACCAAATTGCACCTGAAATTCAACCTGAGCCCTTAGTTTTATAACTCGTAGGAGCAAAATAATACAAGCATATTATAAAATATATAGTATATATATAAATATATCACTTTATAATTCTCTTTGGATATTCAAAAACTATTCACTCTGGCGCAAATAAAACACATAAATAAAGACACAAATGCGTAATTTATCAAGAAAGATGTATAGATATAAAGAAACTGTTTCGTTAAAGAATAGAGCAAATATTCAAGTCACATTTGCTTAAGTACCGAGGCTGTATCACACCTCTATAAATGCAAATGGACCAATCTTCTAATTAGACATATACCTTCAGGTTTATATAATTTCTCCACTCTCTCTCACTCTGAACACTGTTTATATCCTAAATAAAGCACTTATTCACTCTTACATAACATTTTCGTGAAGTTCATTCTAAGTCAGCCACATAAAAAAGGCATTTGTCTGTTTTCTTTTTCACTATATTCTCTGTTAAAAGAATTTATGGTGGGAAAGACATCCCTGAGAATTCAAACATACTTTGATTCGAGTTACTAAATTGCTTATAGAAAAAAAGTTTAAGTCAAAGAGATTGGAAGGTATAAAGTGATATTTATGCCCAAAAGATGAATATATGAAGTGGTTTTTTTTTTAATCAAAGTCTGTAATATTGTGTTCAACTGTCTGCTAATTATATGAACTATTGATACACAAGAAATAGCAATTGAGCTCTGTCAAGTGAGTTTAATATGAACTGAAAATTTACTAGAAACACTTCAGTATCACCATATATGAATTTTTCACTGTTTTTTTGGTTGAGAAGCAAGCCACTATCCAACTTTTTCACACACTGTAAGAGACGATATATACTAAAAATTCGTGTAAAATTCTTTTTTTCACCCTTTCTAAATTATAATAGCGTTACATTCTATTTTTTTTTACTATTTTTTTTTTTTTTTTTTTCAATTTTGGCAAGAATAAAGACTTGTGATAAAAATATTTGTCAGAATATAACAGCATAAAAGTCCAATTAAAGTTAGATCGTTCATTTATGCTGGTTCCAAACACAATTTCACTCAATTTCTTTCTTCCTTTTTACCAATAATTTTATTTGCGCTTTTGATTATAGAATTTGATTTGTTTCACAAGTGAGCAAGTTTTGGAGGTGATGGGGGAAATGAATACTTTGATGCTCTGCTTGAATCCTGAGAAGAAACTAGCCATTCATGGGGCATCTGGCCGCTGCCCAATGCTTGTTGTGGATGCGGGTAGTAGTAAGAGCCAGGATGTAGTTGGGTCTGATAAGTGGAATTATTCACGATTGCCGCCCGTACATTGTTGGGCGTTGTATAATCCACAGCTGTACAGAGCAGTCCCATTGAACTTTGAATATTATTTTGAAATTGCATATGAACATTAGTATGATCCCATGTGGGATGAGACTGCACAACAAATCTTGATGCTACGTTAGTATTGTAATAAAATGCGTTGTTTTTCGAGCTGCAGTCAAGGTCAGAAGCGCAAGGAGAACTCAAAGGTGGATCTACTGCAGGCACTTGGTTAAAGTTCAGTTGAAAAGGTGAAGAAGGGGACGGGGGAGATGACACGCAGTGAGATGGAGTGGACGATGCTGACGGAGAAGACATCAGACTCTTCTTTTCTGATTCACTTTGAGCATATGACAGATCCTGCTGTTGATGACGATGGGGGAAGAGATTTGCATCAGGGAATGCATTTGGATATTGAAGATTGCGAGACGGCGCATTCGGCGCAGGATATAGCTTGTTTCCGTTGGATATAGGAAACGCGGACGGATGGGAAACAGATATTTTATTTTGTGGACTCGATAGCGGATCGGAATGCGCTCTGATGGAGCAAGAGTTCATGTTGTTGTTTGAACTGGGTGAGGACTGCATCCCGTAGTTTCCCAAAGCTATGCTATTGCATTCAGTACCGATGGCTTGCCCTCCAGATTGACCAAGATTACAGTTGGGATTCGGAGCTGTAACAGGAGAAGTTGGTGAGTTAGTTAGAGGTGAAGAGCAGGTCATACTTCTACCAGAGTTAGGAATGTCTTTCTCAGAACCTTGACAATATGAGCCTTTAGACTTTTGTTCCTTCTTGTACTTCATGCGTCTGTTCTGAAACCAAATTTTGATCTGTCGCTCCGTGAGATTGAGAAGTGAAGCCATTTCTATTCTTCGCGGCCTGCATAAATAACGGTTGAAATGAAATTCCTTCTCTAATTCCACTAATTGAGCACTGGTATATGCTGTCCGTGCTCGCTTTGAAGGTTGTTCACCTGAAAAAAAATTAATATCGTATAAAAATACTGTACAAAATATACAATAAATGCCAAAGTTTAAACTGAATTGTAAATGATAAGTAAAACAGGTCCCAAAAGCAAGTCTTACTCACGAATATAAAAGCACAGAATACGTAAAAAAAATGCCTTGTCAAATTATTCTTTCTTTATACAATCCATGCTTTTTCTCATCTGCTATTTTAATTAAACACCAAAACACAATCATTTATATTATTCAAGTGTACTTAAGTAAAAGGTTATTTTATTAAAATAACGCACTTGCTTTTCAAGCTATTTCAATAATCTAAATAAGCTATTTCTCATAAAAAAAATTGTAAGCTAAATTTGTGATCATAGGAAAAAGGATTAAAATTTGTATAAAAATTCATATTTTACAAAAAAAATTACTTTGAAATTTATATTTAAATTAAAAGTATTTCTAAGAGATTTTTCTTATATAACACTTATCCAAGATTTAAAACTATTCTTATATAATGCTTCACATACAAGGGTTGCGTATATCTTGAATTTTTTTTTTTAAGAAATCGAATGTTTAATTACGAAACAGTTTTATAATAAACTGGAATGTCCTTTAAATTTGGTTCTTCGTTAAACTAACAAATTTGTTGATTTAAAGATTTAAATCCTGGATGAAATTCTATTTCTTAGAGGATCAGAGAATTGATGTGAATTCCGGTCCCTTTTATAGAATATCAGTTCTAACTATCAAATAACTTCTCGATTATACAAAACAGAATAACTCAGTCTATTTGGGAATGTACAAAGTTTTATTTTACTCCAGTTTCAGTTTGGGAGTATTTGGGTTTGACCAACGTCTTAGACATTGTTTTGACTAGACATCTTTTTTCCTTTCACCCTTACAACTCAATCTAGTTACAGTTATACATTTCGGTGAAGCGCTAGCAACGCCAATTATCCTGATGACTGAACTAAAGTTTTGCGTAATAAATAAATCCCTGAAACGGTAAAATAAAATATATGAGTAACGAGTTGTATTGAGAATGAAACAACTTTCATAGCTACTTTTTATATAATTGAAATTGTAACGTTGGGTGATTCGCAATTTTCCATTCAATTAACATCTAGGTTTACTTTCTGATATTGTTTAAATCTCCAACTTCTTTCCAGTCAAATAAAACGTTATGTATGTAGATTATATTGAATGTTAGAAGTGTAAAGAATAGAGAGAGATACACGTATAAGTGACGAAGAATTGAATGAGAGTTAATAGTGGGTAATCGATAGTTGATGCTTGATACTGAGTGTTACCTTGCTTCGATAACAGACTGTCTGTGATTAAGGACCATTAGGATGAAAACCTCACTCTTGTACCCCGTTATTATGATTTCACTCACTCGAACCCGAGTATGTTGGTAAGAGAGAACATTGATTGTTTATTTTAAACTAAAATTCACACACTCACAGGCGCTTTGAGGGAAACTAAAACGAGAGAGAAAGTAATAAATCGATTATTCATAACTTGATTTAATATAAATGATTGGATATATAACAGTCTTATATTGTGTGAATTTCCATTACTTAGACTTTCATTTAGTGACTATTTAACGTAGAAACAATGACAGCAGAAATAAAGGAGATGAAGCTGCTACAATATATAAAAATTGAGGAACTGAATGAGTAAATGAATTATGTCATGATTATAAGATTTTCAAGTTACATTTTGTAAAATTTTTAGTATTTCTCGAATTCTTCTTTCATGATGAATTGTTAAATCCATCGGTGAAAAATGTTTCAGAAAAAATCTACATAATAATAAACTCTTAGGGACAAGTTATCTTTTTACGTAGGGTAATGTGAAACAAAAAGAAGGCTCAATGCAGTGGCGTACCTGAGGAGGAGGGGAGGTGTAAAGGGATGTTTGCATCTCCCAAGATTTTTCCTCGAAATTGAAATATTTTTTGAGGATAATAGCTTCATTATACTATTATATAAATGCTTGAAATTTTAAAGAAAGAATTTATTTTCTCGTCATGCTCAAATTTTTTTCATTACGAAGGGAAAGAAGGATTCCGACTAAGCCGATTCCTGAGAAAAGAATAGAAAAATCTTTGCTGTCTCTAAAAGGGTGCCTCTGGATCAGTATTTGTTGATAAAGAGAGCTGGGAAAGAATACATCCCTATAGAAAATGTAACCCCAAAAAATTCAAATTTTATTTTTTTTAAATAATCTTCATTTTTGTAAGTTTTATTACTTGATAAAATTATATCAATCCTTGCACATTTTTATAAATAGGAGAAATAAGACTGATACAGTGTATTTTTTTACTTTTTACCAAGCAATAATTCTAAACTACGGAATTACTTCTTTCATGGTCAAATTAATTTCTGGGTACGCCACTAGCTCAATGTGGTGTGTGTGTGTGTGTGTGTGATACCCAACTACACATAAAACAAGACTAACCAACTATACAATTTGAAACCCTCTTTTCTTTTCAGAATAGAAAATCTTAATATTTTTCTTATGTTAAAATTGCGTCATGTGTGAGACAAATTTCCAGAATTTTATTCGCGTTTGGGGAACAAACGCTTCTGGCAAAGTGTATTTCTATTCGAGATGCAAGAAACGGGATTCTGTGGCTTGCTTTTAACTGAATAAACTAGTGTTGAAGCAACCAGCCGGAGGAGAAGACACATGAAAGCCAAATCTTATGCGCCACATTTGAAGGGGAAGATTGTCTTCCGAATGTTAAAACGTTAGTAGAAGATAGGAAAATCGTCTCGGACAACGATGAACCAGTGAATCGTAAACAAAGTGCGCGTGCCGTATTCAAATACCAACCCGCCTTATTTGCATTTGAAACACAGAGCTTGAAATTGAAGAATGGACTCTCTATTCATCATGGCGTAGCACGCCAAATTTGAATAACCTGGAAACGGGCCAGATAATATTATAACTAAGATCGAAAATTCTCGACAGGGGGGGAAAGCGAGATGTGGGGGGTTCGTGTACACACACACAGTAAAAAAAGTGAAATGTAAATAAATAAATAAAAGGAAAGTAAATCCAGCGTGTCTTATCAAATATAAATCATCCCAGCAAGTTTTTGTTCCAAATGCAGAAAATGGAATCAGCAAAAACGGTGAATCCACATCATTTGACGCACAGTGCCTCCCCCCTTCTTTTCCTTTTCACTTCTATCCTTCGCTATGCAATACGACTTCTTGTGTGCATATATCAGACTAATACCTACATCTTCCATTCTCAGATAATTCTATGTCCCCTTTTCTTCCCTTAGGCATGTTTTATGCATACTTCTCGGCGCTCGGAGCCTTTCCAAATGGACCACAGTCATATTTGGATTACAGTGTTTAATATGTTTAAAATGTAAATTTGGGGATATATATATTTTTTATGCTTCTTGTGCAAATCAAATAAAGAGGAGCACATTCCAAAGTATCGGAGAGAAAGGAAAAGTGGAAAAAAAAATGTTGTGATGTGGTTGAGATATACATATCAATCTACGTGACATTTAGTCCGTTTTATTCCTGTCAATGAATTTATTAACTGATGGGGTGCGTTAGCGGGATAAAAAAAAAGTATTGAGAGAAATCAGCAGTGGCGGAAAAAGAGCGGAGAACTGTTTATAAAATATTCGCTTCATTTATAATTTACTGCTTATATATAGAGACGCATTTCCTTCAAGTTTTAATATTTGATTTAATAACTTTCTCATGCAAATAATTGAGTTTTTTACTCGGATGATGAACGAGCACGCTTTCTTTTTTTCATCTCTCACCTCTCTTTCCCTCTTTGCGTCACTAAAAGTTTAATATCTAAGGAATGAATATTTGCCTCTTTCTCCCGGGCTTTTAATGAGCATTTCGTAACAAGCATTACCTCTTAGAAGAAAGTTATGAATCATAAATCCCAAATACTTGACTTTTTCGGAATATCATTGGAATAATGTCTTTTATTTCGCTTAGTATTGTTTTGAAATTCCCCGTTAAGTTCGCCATTTTCGTAAATACTGTATGCATTACAATATTTATTTTTAAATATTATTTGAAAAACAGAGATTCTAAAGATGATATAGAAAGCAAAAGTATATCGCAGGGAAATTATTTTATTTCTGCAACGTTTTGATATTTATTTTAAAGATAATCACTCTCGTATTTCATTGGTTGAATGTTATCGTGCTTTAAAGCCATTATTTTATTTCTTAATAATTAGACAAAATATAGAAAAAATACAGTAACTAACAATAATTGTCATTTTTCTTACCAAGAATTGCATTAAAAAATGTCATAAGAGCATATTCTAAAATATCATTATCAAATTATATTTAAATGGTCGTGGTTGCCCAATAGTTAATGTTGTAGCATTCGCAGTTTTCTCTTCAACTAATATCTGGGTTAATTTTCCAATATTATTTAAATTTTCAACTCCTTTCCAATAGAATGAAACGTGATATACGCAGATTAGATTGAATTTAAGAAGATTAGTCAATAGATTTGAGAAGATACATACATAAATGACGAAGAATCAAATATTGGAGTCAGTAGTGAGTAGTTTCTAATTGGTGAATGACAGAGGGTGTGACTTTATATCGATGGCAACTGTAATTAAGGACCATTTAGAGTAAGTCCATATTGGTTGAAAACCCATTCGAACTATTATTTTCTGAAATTAAACTCACTCGAATAAGCTGGCAGGCGAGAACTTTGATTTTAATTCTAAACTAGAATTAAGTGTATTGAGGGAAAGTAAACTTAAGAGAGAGTGAAATTGCATATCATAATTTGAAGAATATCAATAAGTTGTTTTAGTACTTATCTAAAATCTCTTCATTTAATTGTAAGCTTATTGACTATTTAATTAAGATCAATAACAACCGCTGAAGTAAATGATAAGGGAGCTTTATAAGGTAATGGGCTTCATGGGCAGCTATATACGAGTATGGCAATCAATTCGAATCCTGATTGTATCAAACACTATTATGAGGAATAATGAAAGGTTACAATATATTAAATTCAACTTGACTTCAAAGCCGTACGGTGTGTAGATGCGGGAAGGACAAAGTTCAGTTTCTATACTGCTGTTTGTAGAAAATGCAACACCATGAAAGAATCATCAGAATCAAATGAAATTTAATGCAGAAACGACTTGTACTGATACAAATAAATGATGAAATTTTCAAAACAAAAGAAACAAATTAAGCGTCCGAAATCAGTATTTGGTGCAGCCACCATGCGCTGCAATAAGTGCTGCTATACGACGTGGCATGGAGTCAAACAGATGTTGAATATCTGCTTGAGGAAGAGAATTCCATATCGCTTGTATGCGCAACCAAAGTTCGTCTTTGGAAACTGCAGGACGCGGATCACGAGCGAGACGCCGACCAACCATATCCCACACGTGCTCAATAGGCGACATATCCGGTGAATAAGCAGGCCAAGGAAGAAGTTGCATGCGTTGTGCTGAACAGAAGTCTCGAACAGTCCGCGCAACATGTGGGCGTGCATTATCCTGCTGAAAGATAGCTCCAGGGATGCCTTGAAGGAAAGGAACGACTTCGGGCTGTAGCACTTCACGGACGTACCTGTTGCTATTGAGATTACCCTCAATTCGTATCAAATTGGATCGTCCATGATACGAAATCGCACCCCAGACCGTAACTCCGGGTGTTCGACCACTATGTCGTTCAATAATACACTCAGGAAGGCAGCGTTGACCGGCATAACGTCTAACACGAACACGGCCATCATGGGTCCACAAATTGAAGCGTGATTCATCTGAAAAGACAACTTGGTGCCAATCAGCTCGCCTGTCTCTGTGCTCAAGAGCCCACTGCCGACGCAGCCGTCGATGATTCGCCGTGAGGGGAATCCTGTATAAAGGCACCCTTGCACGCAATCCACGGCGCAGCAGACGACGACGAATTGACGAAGCCGACAATTGTACACCTGTAGCAGTAGACCAACGTGCTGCCAGCTGCCTGGAGGAAGCTGTGCGATCATTCACCGCCATGCGGAGCAGGTGTCGATCATCGCGCTCTGACGTCACCTTCTGTCGTCCAGTGCCTGTTTTTCGAGTTGTTCGGTGCTCGTCGGTCCACTGCTTCCAAACTCGCATCACTGTGGAACTGTTCCGCTGCATACGAGCTGCTATTGCGCGATAGGAAAATCCTCCTTCTCGAAGGCCGATTATCCTCCCTCGTTCAAACTCCGTAAGTTGCTTGAATTTCTTATTCTTCCGTCGTGGAGGCATACTCAGGTCTCACTAAACGTTTGCCACTAACAAATAATCATAGACTTTTTTCAACGTCCCGCTACAGCACTTTATTTATACGCTTTCAGCATCAATTCAGAGGGCGCTGCGCGCGCCGCGCACGCGCGATGGCTCTGAAACTTTATTAATTTGCATAATATCCTATAATTGACATTTGCTGCGAATTTCATTTGATTCTGATGATTCCTTCATGGTGTTGCATTTTCTACAAACAGCAGTTTATATTTTGTCTAATTATTAAGAAATCAAATAATGGCTTTAAAGCACGATAACATTCAACCAATGAATTAATAGAGTGATAATCTTTAAAATAAATATCAAAACGTTGCAGAAATAAAATAATTTCCTCGAGATATACGATATTCTGATCACTTGACTATAGTCCAAAATAATGAGGTCTGTTGCCAATAGCGGCGCGCCAATCGTGTACTTTTATTACGACAGCAATTCAAACCAAACAAGCATTTGATATAAACATATCATTTTTAGAAAAATAAAACATTAATATTCCTGGTAATTAAATTTTGTAAAAATCTCCAAATATGGGAAATACTAGAGAAAATGCATCCCTAAGCAAACTATATATCCTTATTAAAAACATAAAAGGAATATTACATCATAATAATTCACCAAATTTTAATAATAAAAATTTTCTTTTACCTCATATCTTTAGAAAACATACAATATATACGATTTCAGAAAACTTTGTAATTTCAGAGAAATAAGAAATTCGGTAAGATTCGACGTTTTTAAAATCTTAACAAATTAGAAAGGACAAATGGTTGTTAGAAAAAAACTAAACTAATTACAGATTTTAAATCAATTATTATCTGTGGCATATCATGTCATAGCAATCATTGATGGAAATAAGACTCTAAATTTGATTTCCCCCATTTACTAAACGCTTTTAATTATACAATAATATTACCCTTTTTTTAACGCATTTAAACCTCTTCAGTAGACAAAGGAATGTTTACACCTTTTCTTTCCTGCTTGGAATCAGTAGATTCTCGATAAGTCTCATAAAAACATGTGATAAAGGTCAATGAGGTTATTTAGAGAAATAACAAACACAACCAGGTTTTGCGTTCTTAGGCAACCCATGAAAATGTTCAGGTCAAGGTATAAGGTCAAGGTTCCTGCGTGGGCATTTTTATTTTGAATCTATGTGGTACACAAACTTGTGACTCCGTTTAAGGATGGTAAGTTGAATATTTGTGCATTCTATTAGTACGATATTACGTTCTTCAAATATTTTCCGAATAATCACTACCAGTAAATAACAATACAAATTCTTTCAACAATCTGCTCACGTAATCATGTATTAAAGTAGCACCACATACACTTGCTATCAATGTCACCCAAGAAATCAAACCAATGTCATAAATTCGAATTCAGAGTCTGTATTAATTTTCAACTGTTTAAAAATAGAACTCTCATGAAATAACTCTGAAGTACCTTCGCGTCCATACGCTCCAAAAATAAAAAATAAAAAATAACAGAGGTATTTATTACATTAAGGTCATTTCGGAAAATAATAATTTTTAATTGATAGTATAGTAATTGAGTTTTGTTACCCACAAATGGATGCATAATAAAAAATTTAGGTTCCTTAGTGCTTTTAAGATAATTAATTTTGATATTGAAGCCTTCTAATTTAATAAATAAATTTATAATTTTGAGAATTGTGTTTTGTAATATACATTAAACTGGTTCATCTAACATTAGTTATCAGAAATAACAACTAAGTATAAAAATATTCAAGTTCATTACTTTTTTTTTATGCATATATGATTATCAAGCTATTTACAAGCGTTTATTTATTTATTTTTTTCATAAGCGTTATTATTATTGATTACATATTAAGGATTAATCATTTGATCTCTGAATTAAAAACGTAGATCTCTTTGTTAAAGGTAATGGCTTCTCTGGTAGGGATTTTAAACCCAATTAAGAAATTAAAAACACATTTTCTTGCTTTTGAAAATATGCTAAATAAAATTAGTTTTACAATTTAAATTAAAAAAATAAAGTAAACAGTATCGGTCGAAATGACTTTTAAACTTTAACTAAAAAGTATTGAAAATTAGAGACAGAATCAGCCATGTCATCACTAAAGGAGGAAAATATTCACACACACACACACACAAAATAATTATAATTATGTAAATTTTAATAAGTCAGAAATGAAAAAAAAAATCTTGGTTTTTCTACACAATCTCTATTACTAACTGAAATTTATTAACATTTCATTTCTTATAAAGTTTTTCTTATATTGCTTTTCTAATTTTTACTTTATAAAGTTTTTCCCTCTCTTAATTCATGCATTCTTACTTACGATATCGTAATGAAACTATTGAAATATGATCCATGTAAGAAATGACAAATATATACAGTGTTTAGAATATAGATTTCTAATTTTTCATTACTATTCCATAATCTTCAAACACCAATTAAATTTTTTTACTCCACATTTAAGGAGAAGGAGGATAAATCATAATCACCTTTTAATTGTAAATATCATAAATATTTTTGCAAACTCTGTAGCATCCATTAAAAAATTTTAAGTAACCATTTAATTCGTACAATACCACCAGCATCTCCAATGACCAGAGCTGAATTTTTTTTATTGAATTCATTATGTATTAATACTCAGTCAAAGTCACCAACATATAAAAACTCTTGTTACCTTTTACGTTCCTCGTAGAGGCAGAAATATTAAAACAATTGCATCGTAGATTTCTTGAAGTTAAAAATACGAAGAGCCCCCAAAAGTTGTTGTATCGTCAGTAATGACTCATAATGCTATTTTTAAATTATTCCAGGAACACCACTGAGTCAGACTGACAAACTTAATGCAACATAGACATACCTTTGAAACCTGAGAGATCAGATAATCTGCCTAAAAGTAGGAGCGAATCCAGAATTTTTTTCTCTCAAGGAGTCTCACACGTCTATGCTTCGATGTTGAAGCTGTTGCTAATGATGTGCATTGTATTAGAAATGGATGTCAGTTTCCTTATTTCACCTGTCTCCGCTAGTTGTTACTGTTTTTTCCGTGCGCCTCATACACGGGAGTTTGTGAGCTGCACAAACAACTTTCGAACGTATATTTCTCTAAAGAAAAATATCATAGAGAAAAATTTACAAAATTTGCAAGAAATATGTCATTTTGTTGCTCTTTCAGGGGAAGAAAAAGGAAAGGGTATCACGCAATGCACTATTTATTGCTAACTAATTTGATATCCTGGAGATATTCATGCGGCTATTGCATATGCATTTTCAGATAAATGTACTATATTGCATTTTAAAGTAAATAACTTACTAATTTAAACTGCTTGAATTGAAAATTCACTTTAATTCCGTCTAAAATATTTAATAAAATATCTTAAATTTTGTACACTTTGTACGGCCCCTCGTGTGCGATTTACTTTATACACTTGTAAATATTGAATTATTCTATAATATATTATACTTAAAAATTATAAATATAATAAAATACTTTAATTCCCCTCAGATTTAGCAAAAAAACTAATAAAAGAAAGAAATTCAAAAAAGGTGTTTATTGCAGAATGTCACTAAAATGCGAAAATATACTGTCCTGTATTTGTCGCTTTTATACGACAATTATATATTCAGATTTCTCTAGCAGCTCATGTAATAATGTTGTATCGGTTTTTAGATTTTTAGAATTATCACTTATCACAATTAAATTAAATTTCGAAATAGAGCTCACGATTTTAAAAGAAACTTTTTTTTTATTCAGCCTTTTTTCCATCCGCAACTATGAATCCTAACATACAAATAAATAGTTCTTTCTAATACTCTAAAAGCTGTGAGATTTTACTCACCTAATTCCAAGTCTTAGACGGAATACATTTTAAAATAATTTCAATATATTTTTCTAGAAATGAACCTAAATTACAGCCGCTGTAAGGGAACTAGAAGAAGAATAATTCTCTCACAATATGTGTTAATTCATCGATAAAGGCCTAATCTTTTTGATAGTTTTTTTTTTTTTTTTTAAAGTCAGCCTTTTTCCATTCGTGACTATGAATCCTAACCTATAAATAAATAGTTCTTTCTAATACTCCAAAAGCTGTGAGACTTTACTCATCCTAATTCCAAGTTTTAGGCGGGAATACTTTATTAAAATAATTTCAATATTTTCTTCCAGAAATGAGCCTAAATTACAGCCACTGTAAGGGAACTAGAAGAAGGGTATAGTGCGGCAACTTCTCCCTGAGGATGAAGACAAGCAAGCCATCCTTAAAATGCCAAACAAAACTGAAACCCGTTGTAAAGCTAGAATATTCCATTCTTCAGCTCTTCTTTTCTTAAAGTACTGCATAAATCTCTCTAGAGGGAAGACTTGCGGATGTGCAATGTGAAAAAAAGAAGAAAAGATAAAAGTAAGCTGCAGCTTTAGTCGAATTCCAGAGCTACAAATGAAAGCTGCTGGTGAAAGGGTAGGATCTAAGTCTTTTACTCCCAGCTGTCTACTTAACCCGCCTTTGTTCTTGAATATGCAAATCAGGAGACACGGGCAAAGGGGAATTTTAATGATTGCTGGGAAATAAGAATCTCTTTGAATAGAGTTTCCCTTCAGGTCGCGATGCTTGATGTAAGGAATTTAAATATTCACTTGGCTTTCCGAGCTAACCAATAGGGTTTAAATCGCATCTTCAGCGATTGGAAGTTTTCCATTATTGTTTGGGATCCATCATCTGCACAAAGGCTTTCGTGGCTTTGGGAAAAGTTATGCTTGCGCGTACCTGATCAGTTTGGAAGTAAAACCCGAAGTTTTCATTATTACTTTTTTAAGTTCCTTTCCTTTTAACATTATTTTCAGCTGAATTGAAATATTTTTGTAAAAATCGAGTCCAAATATCTTATTAGCATCTGTCATTACACAAAGAATAATATATATAGGGCTTTGAGCTTCTTTTTTTTTCAAAAAAAATAATAAAATAAATAAATAAACCTTCAGTGATATTTCAAAAATTTCTTCAGTTGCTGTTTTCATACATTACGTCAGTTATGAAAATAAAAGTAGTAGTAGTCAATAGTAAAAATAAAACTGTAAAAAAAAAAAAAAGTATTCAAGGTAAAATTTTCAGTTGTTACAGAAACAATGGGAAAAAAATTACGTTAGAACATATCTTGTTTCTATTAACACAGAACTTTTACACAAATGGTTCTGTAGGATATTAATTGATACCGTTAAATAAAATCGTATTTATTTTATGCATAAAATCATTTCTATCTACTTCTAAAAATTTCGAAGCAAAATTAATTATTCAATATAATTCTAAATTATTTAACGTAAAATAGTTTTCATACAATTAAGAACTGGAGAAAAAATACAGATTAAAAGCAAGCTTCATTTTTGAAGAAATAGAAGGGAATTAAAAAAAATTTAAAATTAGAAAAAACAAGCTATAAACTTCTTGTTAGGAGCCCAACACCAAAGAAATATTCAAATAGTTGTAATATTCAAATTATCAATTTCTCATATATTTTTGTTTTGATAAAGTAAATAATTTAAAGTTAAAAAACTATTAATTTTCATTAATTTAATTAGCTCTTAATTATTAATTTTGGTAACAATTATTTATCCATAGAATTGTTTTTATGCCTAAATTTGTCTTCTACATTCAAGAATTTGTCATTATTTATAATGTCTAGATAATTTATCATATAAAGAAAATTTATCGTTCAGTTTTCAAACAATTTTTATAAACAGAACTGTAATAATTTTAGATACATTATCAGAATATCCCACTCTCTTTGACTTGAAACGACCATAAAAACAAAAGTCATAAACATTTCTACAAAAAAAAGTTTAACTATCAAACTCTTACCATATTCAGATTCATACGGAAAAAGTCTAAGTTATCTGATAATTCATTCAATTTTTTTTCACCGTTGAAATTAAAATGATACGCGTAATTTTTATGATACAATTACCATTTCTAATTTTTATCTAATCATTCCGGCATTGGTCTGTTTTTACTAGTATATATCTATAAAAATATAGCTACATATTAGTGTACGAGTTTTAGAAAGAAACGTAAATTATGTAACTTGAATTTTATAGGACATTAATACTGGAAATCACTGAAATACCACTAGTAATGAAAATTACATTGTTAGAGGGAAAGGGGAAAAAAATTCCCTTTTTTACTGACATTTGTTCCACAAAACTGCTTTTTTTCCCCATCCGACAATTTATCATCAAATCAGTCTTCCTTTTTTACCCTCTCATACTCCATATAATTACGTTTCCTACTAGATTTAATTATAAACGTCTTGTTTAATGAAGCCTTAATCTCAGTTTAAGTTCTTTATTTTAGCTCTCTTTCATTTCTGTAAGGAATATCTTTGTCGCTAAACTTAAAATAATAATCATATATTCAAACAATGGAATAAGCTTTAAAAAGGTAAAATAAAAAAAAAGTATTATTTTTATCATTTTAATTGCAACTAAAAATTCCCAACACAAATTTAAAGGTCTTTCATGTTTTGAGGACATTTTTATGACACCATTTTTTTTCGTAATTGACAAATGTAATGATAGCAAATTTCATTCCATAAGAAACAAAACGATAAAAACAGCGAACAAAAGATTAATTATTTCGTTTGTAAATATCCGAAAAGAACTATTACCCAACTACGAGTAACATGCTTCAAATCAGTTCTTAAAATTGTTCTTTAAATTGATAAATCGATCACTGAGCGAACTGGAAAAATTGTGTACTTTTCCCACATAAATTCACACTAAAAGCCTCCTGGCTCAAACTGAACAGTTGAACTTCAATCAGAAGACTTTGCTTTTAATTTTACGCTGAGCAAGCGGCTCCTCCCCAATTATTGAATCCACCAGGTCTTGCATTATTACTTGGTTTGCAAAACTGTTAATAACCCGGTTTTCGATTACCGAAAACAAAATATTAGGCCAAGCTCGGCGAATTGATTAAAACAGAAAAAGAAGTCTATACGTAATTAGACCAAGAAGGATAGAAAGTCAGCTTCCTTTAAAAGTCTTTTATTAATGAACGCCTTATCAATTAAAAGGTAACGGAAAACTTTCACTTCCAACCCAACTTGTATCGAAGCGTTGGGTATTTAGATTTGAGCATCCCACAAAAGTGAACGCTCAGGTTCTGATTTTAATGAGTGTGGTGCTTCCGTTGATTAAAGCTTTGCTGAGACCACTAATTAAGTTGTCTTCGGCACCCTCCCTTTTCTTAAAGGTTTCTTGTCTTATCGCGGTTGGATAATTAGAAGGGTTCAATAGTTGGTGCACCTGTACAACATGCCCCACCACACAGAGATCAATTAGTATCGCGCTCTGCTAGATGAAGTATGGTTGGTCGACAAGGGAGGAGGTTGGTAAATTGTTGGGTGAAAGAAATGTCACAATTTACCCCCTCCCCTATTTTTTTTATTTCTTTTTTCCCCATTCTTGTTTCTTCTCCCCGGGTTACAATGATCGGAAACGGGGAATCGAAAAGACTAATAAGATGGTGAAGGTGCTTCAATGATAAAATTGGAAACTTGCAGCTTTAGTTGAATAGTGTTTTTTTAATAAATACGTCTACTGAAGTATAAATAAGACGCGTGTTTTTCCTTTCTCTTTTTTTTTTTTTTTTTTTTTTGTTTGTTATGAATTTGAACCAAACCCATTACAAAACAAGTATAAAGTAAATGTGGTTGCTCCTTGAATCAGCTTATAGGTAATAAAAAATAAATCAAGAAGCCAGACTCAACAGTTGAGTTTTCATCGTAATTGTTCCCAAGTTTCAATTTTTTAAACGTAACTTTTATGTATTTATTTATTTAGACCCTGCTTTTAATTGTCTCCGATAAAAAAAAAAATTGGATTTTTTTTAATGTAATTTTTGTTTTTGTAATATACAAAGCCAAAATCTATACAGTGAATCTTTGGATAATCAATTTAACTGCTATTATTTTCTTTTCTTTTTTCTTCCAATTTTAAAAATGCATGCATTGAGAAATTCCTTATATTGCATTAAATGAGTGCAAATATCAAGCTATCTAAAGTTTTTGTAAGATTGAATAAATTATTTTTTGGAAACTGATAATAAAAAAAATAAGCATTTAGGTAAAAATATTTTAATGCTAAATTTTATGTTATTTTTTTAATTTAAATAAATTTTTAGTTATTCAGAAATTAAATAGAAAATAAAAATACTCCCGAACACTATTTTAATTTTCTAAATAAACATACGATAAGATTTTAAAAAAACCCATAAGTTTATTCATTCTCATATCTCACTGATATAAGAACTTTAAAGAAATCCATCGTTATACATATAATATTGTCTTTTAGGAGTTATTCCTAATAGGAACCTTAATATGCCAGTTTATTCACTTACTTCTGAAAAGAAATGTTTTCGGCATCTAAGGTAAACTAAGACCACTACGACAAGGAAAAATGAGATTAGCTTTTGACACACACACGCCAAGTTTAAACAATCTTCACTTTTTAAAATTAAAGGCAATGTAAGTCATATTCTAACAATGAGATATCTGTTTATCTATGTATATATTTTCACATAAAGAAATTATATTTATATGTATGAGTAATTATCTATGAGCAACGAATACTCAAAAGTTGCATTTATATTTGTAAAAAAAAAATCTCATGTACTTACTTTTAGGTACATCTTGAATAAAATCTATTGCATTCCTATCTTTAAAAATTCGAAGAGTACTTATCAACACAACATTCGACACATTGAACATAATTGTAATTCTAAAAATTTAAATTTAATAAAAGTTTTAAGAAATCTAATTTTATGATTCAGTTTCTTCATAATTTTTTTTACAAACACTGTTCCTTACCTGAATTTTGTGAGAGTTTATTTTAAAAAGTTAACGTTCATTGAACAGGAAATAGACTTATTTCATAATATGCCAAATAACACAGTACTATAAATAAAGTAGATTTGAGGAAAATGTACCAGAATATCCTAAACACACACATTTTGAGAAAAGCAAAAACAAAGATGCATTTCTATATTGCGTGACCTGTTTGCTTATAATATTAAAATTCAATTCAATTTTCGAATGTTCTATTTGTCAAATTATCAGAAATAATACATCTAAGAATTAGGTGAAGCATCTTCTACTTTCTCTCAGCAAAATCAAAAAAGGCAAAATATGAAAAGTTTTAATGTCGTAATTATCTTCATCAGACATTTGTACGCATATCTCAAAACTGTATTATGTTCTACATTTATTTTTAAATGTGCTTTTGTTAATCTAACCAGAGGAAAACTCAAAATTCTTTGAAAAATTAAGAAAATAGGGACAGTTATAGAATAACATTTAAAAACTGGAATTTCTTAAAAATTCGGAGACAATGCTAAGAATAATTGCTATTGAGAGTCATTTTAGAATTATTAGAGTTAAAAAGAATTATTTTTTTAATGTCTCAGTTAAATGAAAACTATAATTAAGAACTGAAAGCCTTTTTGAATAGTAATGTTTTTGAAATCTTTTTTTTTTTATCGTTATCTGATATCTTATATTTCCTGAAGAAATGCTATTAGCTTCATGAAAAAAAATATTTTAATTCAAGTCAAAGAATTTTCTTACAAATCATTGAGGAAGTTAATATTCAAACTATCTTTCAGATTATATATTAAAATGTTCATTAAATCATAAAATATAATCTTATTTTTTTAATAACTCGCAACGGAAATCCTTTTAGACTTCCTTTAAACTATAAACCGCTAAATCATAATTTTGTTTAACAATTTTTAGTGAAATTCATTAGTTAGAAGGATTTTTATCTAAAAAAAAAACTTATAATAGTTTTTGATTTTTCTATTTTGTTCAGTTTATTTTAATATAACATTTCTTTAATGAATAAGAAAATCTACAATTCTTAATTCGTACAATTAAAGATTTAAATATGTAAATAAGGAATAGATATTATTCTAAAGTTTTCTAATTTGAATATCTGTTAATTTTACAAACGTTCAAATGATCCGATAATTAATTAACTCCGCCCAATTTATGCGTTTATTCTTTTTTTACTCTTAGCATTGCTATTATATGAAAATCATTACATTTTCTGTTTTAATATTAATAATGTAAATTTCTTTTTGAACAAAAATGTTTCTTGTATTGCACAATTATTCAAACTCAGTAGCACAATAAATTGCTACAGAAATCTATAAAAGGAAATATAAAAAATAAACTTTATCAAAAAAATATCTTAAAATTCAAGCAATTATAAATCAAGACATTTGTAGTATGTTTCAAAGAATTATTTTGAGCTAAATATATAAATTCTACCTTAGGATTTCATTTTTAAGAAAATTGAAAAAAAGTAAATGTTTATGAGTACTTTATTATAAATGTTACCCACAATACAAATTAGTTTTAAATTTATAAAAAGTAGCAACGCACGGTCAAGGAAAATAATATTTTTTTTTTATGTTATGAGAAAATAAATTTATTTTAAATTTTGTATATTATACCATTAGAATTGCAGCATTAATTTCAAGCTGAAACAATCGTTTTAAAGATTTAATTTGGGCAATGGACATTAATAAATGATCTAAATATCATTGCTTCTCATGTAAATATGCATATATTTACATCTATCATAGCAAACAGTAAACAGCAACCTATATCGTTTCACAATATTAAAAAAAATTATCATAATAATAGGGCAAAATATCATCAAAAATGTATGTTTCAAACAACAATAAGAGAAGATATAAAGAAAAAAAAATTCGTGTAAAATCTCCCTTTTTTCTAATTCATAATACACAGAACTTCCCCCCCTTTACACATATTACACACACACACACACACACACACACACATATATATATATATATATATATATATATATATATATATATATATATGTGGTGTGTGAGAGAGAGAGAAAGAGAGAGAGATGAACCCACGTTGTCCCCTTTTTAGCTTTCTTCCCCGTTTTAATATACTTTCTCTTCTTAACGACAAACTTTAGATTTAACAACCAACCAAATTGTCCTAAACTAATCTTCTCGCGAATCTTACTCCAACTTTGACTTTCTTCTAGATTTTTCTTAATCAATAATTACGTGATATCTATAAATACTATAATTTCGATTGCCCCTCTCTCGTTCCTCCCTACAACTACGTACTATCTTTCAAGTGCTCCCTTTTTTCGAGCTGCTTTGTGTCAAGTAGTACATACTACATAGCAAGAATCAGGTTCTCCTTTCGTAAAGTCTGTTTTCGATGTTGCTTCCATGAATAAAATAACATGAGTAATGAGATAAAAATATCAACTTCAATATATGTAACAAAATTATATAATCAACTTGAATAAATGCTTAGTTTTATCAAAGGAAGACTATTTTATGCCTACGCCACTACGTAATCCAAACAAAGTTGGGAAACTGTTGGAACAATTAAATTATCTAGAGAAATGACCATACTACTAAGTTACACGCTGTTTAGCGTGGTTCATGCAGCAAGTGTCAGCACACAAAGAACCACAAGAGCTTTTATATACTAGGAGAAAAAGAAACTCTTCTAAGCCATGTCAATTCAGTAATTTAACTGTGGCTCGGGATATTACTAGTAAACAAAACAAGCATGAACCTTAAAGTGGAAGTTACAGTAGTTACAGTTTGGAAGACAAAGTAGTTTTTGTTTTAAAGGATGAGTGTTAAGAATACTTTATTTATAAAAGGAGAAAATAGATTTAATCTATCATCACACACAGACACTCAGCAAAAATGTTCTCTTCATTGCAGTAATCAAAATTCTATCTTTCAAATGAAATTAAAACTTATTTACTAATATAGAAATCAAAGATCTTCGGCACAAAATCTTTCTGCCTTCATCTCCAAACCTTATTAAAATAAAATAAAACTTAATTTCAAATATATTTATTAATACGTACTACTCTCTCTGCGATCTTTTCTCTCCAAAGCGCGAAACCATCCCCGATAAGGCACCCTATCTTCCTCTAATATCCGATATGATAGCCCAATAAAATGCAGCTCATCTCGAGGGCATTTGTCATTAAGACGGTCTAGTGATAAGAGCCCGACAATACCTGTTAACCACTCACGCAGCTCTATTAGAGCGAGCCCCCGATGTTGTAAATCTCGAGGAAATTGATTTATCTCCACTGGGGCCGGGAGAGGCGTGACTGCTTGGCGGAATAGGCTTTCACTTAATACTCCAGAAAACCTTTCTCCCGAGCAATGAATCTTCTCAAGCTCTCACTTGGCTAAATTGTTAAAGTCAAGCACATCACGCGGATCACGGAAACATTTCGCGGCCACTCTGTTGCTTCTTAGGCCTACAATTTGGAGGGTGGGACTTGAAGAAGAAAAAGAATAGTGTATGTCACGCGCCACACTCGGCAATATTACTCGAGCCTCGGGGAAACTTAATTGCTAATTTCCGCGATGTCTTTATTGCTGGTAGTTTTTGGTCGTGTTTTAAGAGTTATTTTCAAACGGAATCAAATGTAGACTGTTTGATCTTCTAGTTGATCATAAGATGAAACGATTGTTTTGTATTATTTTTTTTAACATTCTGATTATGAACATCTTGACTTTCAAGGAAAACTTAATTGACGATTTCTTTTTAGATGTCATTTTTTGCTGGTAGTTTTTGGTCGTGTTTCAAGACTTATTTTCAAACAGAATCAAATGTAGCTCCATTGTTTGATCTTCTAGTTTATCATAAGATGAAACGATTGTTTCGTATTATTTTTCTTAACATTCTGATGATGAACATCTTGACTTTCAAGGAAAACTTAATTGATGATTTCTTTTTCGATGTCTTTTTTGCTGGTAGTTTTTGGTCATGTATTTTAAGTTATTTTCAAACATAATCAAATGTGGCTCCGTTGTTTTTGTTGATCAAGATTAAACATTTGTTTTGTATGATTTCTTTTTCAACATTTTGATTATGAACATCTTGAACTTCAAGGAAAACTTAATTGCTGATTTTTACGATGTCTTTATTGCTGGTAGTTTTTGGTCGTGTCTTAAGAGTTATTTTCAAACGGAATCAAATGTAGCTCCGTTTTTTGAGCTTCTAGTTGATCATAAGATGAAACGATTGTTTTGTATTATTTTTTTAACATTCTGATTATGGACATCTTGAACTTCAAGGAAAAAGTAATCGCTGATTTTTGCGATGTCTTTATTGCTGGTATGTTTTGGTCGCGTCTTAAGAGTTATAAAGCGGAATCAAAGGCTGTCTTGTTGTTTAAACATCTTGTTGAACATCGGATGAAACAGTAACTGCGTATATTTTTTAACATTCTATTTATAAATGTCTTGAACTTCAGGGAGAGCTTAATTACTGTTTTCGTCGGTGTTTTTATTGCTGGTCTTCTCTACTCTTGTATTTGGATTTATCAAAGGGAATCAAACGAAGTCTTGTTGTCAGTACTTCTTGTTGAACACGGAATGTGGCAGCTCCTTTTTTGCGACTTCGCAAAAATCCTCGATTTTATGAAAACGTACTTAAAAAAAAAAAACGAGTACCTTTCTATTAATATATGTTGTTGAATTTGTAATGAGACACTTGAATTACAATTCTGTGGTTCTAATCTAGTTTCCAGATTTATTATTAAGCAAAAACAAATGATATATTTGTCTAATAATTCCTTGTTGAACTTTGAATGTTACAACTATTTCAAGATATTCTTCCTCCCCTTTGATTTTCGGAACATGAACACCTATAGTTTAACAAAATAAAAATAGCTTTATATTTCATAAATATAATCATTACTTTTCGAAGGATCTTATTATATTGCTACTGGATTTTTGTCTCGTTTATAGTAATCATAAGATGGAAGGATCTTGCTATTAAAGCTTCTTGTCAAGCATGAAATAAGACAATTATTTTATGATATAGAGTTTCGAATTTTTTTTTTTTTTTTCGTTTTTTATAAGGCTCTTTATTTAATATAATTCTGCAAGTAATATTGTAATTAATATATTTTGCTGAACTGAAATATTGACTGTTTTTTTTGAACGAGAGCATTTCATTGGCAAAATAAAAAGTGATTCTTTCTTGCAGTTTTTGTCGTTAAATTTAAGATGAAAATATAATTAATTTTATTTTACAGGATTTTTTTTTATTTTACTTATTTATTCAGGAACTCAATAATGATTTTACGCTTTTACTGTTACTGGATAAAATAAATAGAACTAATTTATAAAATTAAATCCACGTTTTTCAGAACTGTTCGGAATATTAACATTTAATACACCATAAAAAAATATTGAAACTTTTTTGTCATTAAGAAACACTTAAATAGATATATTTGCGAATCTTTAGCTTACGAAAATTTTCTTATAGCTTCATCAAAATTAATGCTTTTTTCTGCAGCATTTTCAATGGAAAGCATTGCTAAACCGTTATGTCTTACTCGGTTCAGTGTTAAATCGGATATTGCCTTTAATCAACTTTAACTTTGAAAAGTCTCTCTCGCTAGAAGCAACTGAAAAACGAGCAGTCTAAGAATTCATCAGCGCTAAATATAAGTTAAAGACTGGTCTTCTGAAATCCATTTCCATAATAAACTTTAATATTTTATTTGCAGACAATTTTTTAAGTCCTTTTCAATTTTTAGTGCTGGAAGAGGACGTCTTAACCTTTTAATTTCTGAAAAGATTTTATTTTCTTCTATTCCATCAAAAGTTTCAGTGAGGCTTGAAATGAACTTAAGAATCTTCGGAGGCCTCCTTTGATTTCCCCGGGGTGGTTCACCCCCGCATCGGTACGCCACAAGTTGCACTTAGTATAACAGGCTATATAAAGTTTCTCTTCATGAAATTAATTCATCCAAAGAGTCTCATTTTCTTCATTCCAAATTACATACATAAAATTTCGAGTTTTTCTGAATATCATAATCCCATTTTCAACATATTTTATCTAATGTTTAAGTAAGTTGTGGCTTTGTATATATTATATTTCTTTTATTGTAAATGTAAAACAATTTATAAGTAATACTACGGTTCCTCTTCTTTTTTTTTTTCATTTACCTTATAATACTTGAATTTGACATTTTGATGAATATCCAAAATTACAACAAGCACTTTGTCTCGTGTAATGTTCACTTCAGTTTTTACATTTCTGCTAGTGCATAAGCTTCATTCTATATAACTTTATCTTCTCTCAGTATTTATCTCACATAGTAATTTTTCTTTCGTGCGAAGAAAAAGCTTCTATCATTGCTTCTATCTGAGTACATCTTCAATTTCTTTTACCTAAAAGCAAATACAAAAGTCATTATGAAACATTTTTAATGTAACATACTTTTAAAATTCATAAAAGTATGAAATAAATAGTATTTAAAAGTATATGATACGCATTTTGTTGCTTAAGATTTACGTATATTTTTTCCTAAGGTAATAAAGAGACAGAAGAATTTTTATAACTTACATCGTTTCTAAATTTTAAATTAAATTTTCAGACAGTCTCTTAAATTAATAAAAAAGAGCTCTTCAAAGTGTTTGCCATATAATACTTGAAAATGATTAAAAATAATAAATAAATAACTATATGAAGTACTTTTAAACTTACCTATATAATCTTGAAGTCCTTTCGCAAAATCTCTTGAGCTTCAGAAACAGCATCCTTTATCCCAGTGTAAACGTGCATTGTAAGACAGCCGCTACTTTTTAGAATAAGAAATCAATTTCATTTTGAAATACTTACTGTTCCGTGTTCTTTTATGGAATAAAAGTTCTAGTAAACAAATAATTTCTCAATTACACAGTTCAGAATAACTCAATCTAATTGGAAAAGCAAAGGATTTTATTTTACTCCATTTTTAATTTTGAAAAAGCATTTGAGCCTATCCCACAACATCGACGTTATTTGGTCTACGTCCTTTTTCATTTTCACTTACAACTCACTCTCGATTCATAATGTTTAGGTGAAGCGCTAGCAGCACCACCTGTCGTAACGACTGAACACTTACCTTTATTAATTTGCATCTTAATTTGATTTCATTTACGTCACAAATGACTCGTAGGCACAGTTTAAAAATTATACATATGTGATATAGTATATATGTGTGTTTGTGTACATGTAAATATATAAATATATATCTATAACTTTTAAACTGTGCCAACGAGTCATTTGAAACAAAAATCAAATCAAATTAAGGAGCAAATTGTAAAAGGTATGAATTTCAAAATGAAATTGATACCTTATTCTAAAATGTAGCGGCTACATTAAATTGAACATTTACAGTTGGCTAAATGATGCTGTTTCTGAAGCTCAAGAAAGTTTACGATAGAATTTCAAGATTACATGTTTAAAAGAACTTCATATAATAGTTTATTTATTTGTAAGCCAGCCGCTACTTTTTAGAATAAGGTTTCAATTTTCTTCCAAAATACTTACCTTTAGTAATTTGCATCTTAATTTGATTTGATTTATGTCACAAATAAATCGTAGGCACAGTTTAAAAATTATACATCATATATATATATATATATATATATATATATATATATTCCCAATGGGCATCTTTAATTATGTGAAGTAATTATTTAGTAAACTAGTTCGAAATCTTTTTAAACATATAGTCTGTACGTATAATTATTAATTTATTAGCATTCCCTTTTTAGATACTTGGCTGCTATTGAAGATAAACATTATTCATTATAAATAGTAGTTATTGTTTGATAGATTAAATTAAATTTCAAGTTCAAACAGTAAATTCTGTATACATTTACGAATTAAACTCATGTAATCATGTAATCATGTTTTAAAAAACACTAACAATCAAATTCGCCCGTCTGATTAGCTAACTATACGTTTACATTGAATTTAACATTTCACGATAATTTCAAATTAGACATTCATACACATTGAAATAATTTATGATCATATTTATGACATATAAGAGAGTAATTTCTTATATAAAATAATAGTAGAAGGATATTAATGTAACCTTATAAACATGAATTTAATTATCTGCAGCATCAAGCCCTGGCATGTCATATTTATATACTTCATTATTTTTCACCAGTGAAATTTTCAATTAAAAATCGAGAGCTTATTCTTAGCATTTTATTCAACGATCAACAATATTTGACAGTTAAATATAACAAACAACGCGAATTAACAAAAATTACACAAATATAGACAATATTAAATCTCAGTGTCAAATATAGATCAGGTGTGTTAGTCTTAAAAAATATTGATTACAACAGGTAGAATTAAAAAATATTAGTCTGTAAAATCAGTATGAATTTGAATCGTGTGTGATTTAAAAGGATATTTAAATAAAATGCTAGAAGGGTAGTATCTGAAAACGTACAAGTGTTTTCTGCCTATGTTCAAATACAAGCGAACAGTACTTCAGTCTATAGTGAGAGGAAAAGGTATATTCCCACATATCTCTTTACTGAAACTGAAAACAAACGGTCGGTCGTCACGTATTATGTCAGGGTAATTGCCTTTAAAAGTGACTTTTAGGAGTCAACAAAAAGGTGAAATTCCCCTTTCTTTCTGTGTAATCTAAAGCTATTAATCGCTACTAATTGGTGATTATCCCGGTATTTGAACCACATCATAAATATCCCTTTAAGAGGAGCACGGGGCAAACATGTGAAAGAGAAAGAGTGAAAAAAAAGGTCTTTTTAAACGTCCTGTTAAAGATCCCGCAGAAAGATTGGATGTCAACGTCCAGACCGCTCCAAAAAAGAACAGCGGGTAATAAATTACAGGAAGCCGCATTTTAGGGGTGCCGTGTTTTACCTTCCCTCGCCAAATGGAGACGACTCATGGGTGGCGAAATTGATGATAAGAGAAGTGTCAAGTCACGTACTTTATCTTTATGTGGGATCATTTAACATCAAGGTTGGAATTTGACTGAACAATGCTGCTTTCAATGCAAATCTTAATGATTTTATCGAGTTAAGTATTATTAACAAGAATTTAAATTGTAGTTGGGAATATCATTTATAATTCGGTTGTTTTAAACTGAAGTTTGTTATTTTGTTTCTGAATTACGTAACAACAATGTATCAAGTGCATTGTTTTATTAATAAAATAGATTTATAAGTGAAAATTAAACTGTCATACCTTCAAACTTACTTGTTCCTTTAAAAATAATTTATAAATATATTATTTTTCAATAAACGAAAAAAAATGATAAAACTCCTTTGTAGTAATATTCAGGCATTTTTTTTCAAGCTTGCTAATGTGAATAAATTAAGAGACATAATAAATATTTGATAATAATGACTAATCTTCAAAGTAGGGCTATGTTTAATATTTTTTAAAAAAATAGATATATTTTTATTTTTTTCAGATTATTTTATACGCATTTTTTCCTTTCGTTTCGGATTTTAGCATATAAAGTTTAATAAAGAAATTTTTGTAAGTTATGTATTAGAAAGCCCATTCATGAACTTTAAGGAAAATATTTAACTGTTGATTTTCTTTTAAGACTTGATAAAATTTAATTTTTTTTTCTTTATAGCAGAATTTCTAGTATTAGAAATCATTGCTTATATATTACGAACAGTGATATCAGTTTGCCTCTTTGTTAGTGTTAAGACCACAAAAAATAGTTTTGTTCTTTAAAAATTCCTCACTTTATGTTCATATATGATAACTGTTTTGGGAAAGGGGGTATACACGCTGAAAACAGATTTTATTCGTGTTAGTTTTTCATGAAAAAGGTGTTTAAAATTATTGTTTTGCATATTACTTAAAACATATCTAATTATATTTTGTATTCTTAGATTTACTATGTACAAGTTATGTTAGATGTTTGAAAAAAAAAATTTAAACACTAAAACTCCAATTTAAACTATCTGTTCAAAATTAAACAGAACAAATATTTTACTATGGCATGACTCTCAAATCTCGCAAGTGGCCAAATGAATCAGCAGCTTACATGTACAGTGGTAATTTTTATTTATTTTCTCTTATATTTCTTATTTAATTAAATGTGTAAATAAAAGTAATCCAAAATGAGTAGCCTTAAATAAATGAAATCAAAATCAACATTGTATGATTAACTGTATTGAAGATATACTTTCTAAGCATTTTAAGAACTATCTCACTTATCAATTTACCAAAAAACAATAGACAAATTTCCTTAAATTTTTAAGCCTTGTTTGTTAGAATATTAGTAAAATATCCATAAGGAATCACATTATGAATAAAGTTTTTGAATCTCGTTTAACAGCTTGGACTTTATCTTACAAAGTACTGACCATGTTTTAAATTGTATGATGATTATACCCGAAACTTATGATCGAATTAGAACCATTTATTACTAAAAATTCTGCTTATTCACTGTTAATTTGGATCAAAAGTAATTTTTTTTTTTTTATAATTGTCCTCAGATTTAATAATAAGCAATGCTTTTTTCATAAATATGAAACTATTTTTTCCTTGTTGGTATGTAACACAAATAAAATAAAATTTTCGTACATTTTAAAAGCTATTGATTAACTTATCTTCCCATCATGAATATAATATCATTACATCTATTCAGAATTATAAAATCTGTAAATATAGCTTATATATCTTTCTCTGCTGCTATTTTATTATTAATAAGAATTTCTTCTAATTGTTCTCAAGTCCAATAGTATACCACTTTCTTATTAATATAAAACTATTTTTTCCCTACCATCATGTAATAAAAATAAAATATAATTTTCAAACAATAAGAGCTAGTGATTAACTTATCTTTCCATCTTAAATCATCGAATTATTTTTAAATTCCTCACATTTACATCTAGTTTGGTATAGAGGGGATTTTTTTCTATTTATTCTCAGCTCCAATAGAAGTCAATGCCTTTTTTTTTTATAAATATACAACTGTTTTCTCCTTATTATTACTAATAAAACAAAATTTATCAAATATTAAAAGCTATCGATCAACGTATCTTCTTTTCATGAATACATCATTATTACAAGCATTTAGTATTAAAAAAATCTACCCATTCATCTAATATTTACCGAGATTATACTATTCATAACTCTTTTTTTTTTCTAATTGTCTCCTCCACTCCAATATCAAAGCATGTTCTTATTACGAATAGAAAACTTTTTTTCTCCTAATCATCATGTAACACAAATCAAATAAAACTTTCAGAAATGAAAAGCTATTAATTAAGTTATCTCACCATCATTAATAATCGAATCATATTCAAATCCCTCTTGTTAACATCAAGTTTGGTATTAAAATATATATTTTCTAATTATTCTCAGCTCCAATAATAGACAACGCTTTTTTAATGAATATAAAATTATTTTCTCCTTGTCACGTTTTGTAGCACGAATAATACAAAATGTTCAAATATTGAAAGCTACAGATTAACTTATCTTCCCATAATTAACACATCATCGTTAAAAGCATTTTTTTTAATATTAAAAAATCTGCCCACGCTTCTTATAGTTGCTGCTACTCTTCTATTAATAGTAATTTTTTCTAACTACCTTCAACTAAATTAGAAGGCTATGCTTTTTTCCTAATTAAAAATATAAGAATTCACTTGAATTTAACATGTTGCATAATGCGAAAGAGAGGGGGAGTTTTATATCTGAATATGAAACTATTTTCTCTTTGATATTATATACCACAAATCAAACAAAATTTTGAAGCATTAAAAGCTCTTAATTAATGTATTTTTCCATCATGAATCATCGAATCATATTTGAAAAGCAAAGTCGCCAAAACGGCAATCGGCCCACAAGTCAAGGTGCTCCCTTTTCGATGTACTGTAAAATAAACTGTTATTTCAGTGAAATGATTGTACAGATGAGCAGGCGTCGAGTGATGAAGATCGAGTCTGAATGCAGCACACTGTGACTGAAATTCATTCCCTTGATGATAAGTCTGAGCTACCGCGTCACTTTCCAAAGTGAACAATAACCGTTTACACTCCTGTGATAATCGTTGCGACTATTAATCAGGCGTGAGGCTACAACTTGCTCGATTTTGTCACGCATTCATTTGTTTTCTTTTCATGTTGCAAACTACGGGTGTTTTGTTTAATCTCTCCCGCCTCGCGTGAGACACGAAACTTTTTTATTATTATTCGTCGCCCCAAAACAAACAACGGTGAGAGGAAAATGTTTGTTCAAACTTCTTTTTAAGTGATATAAAACAAATTTCTCTTTCAGTTGCTCGGAGAAGCTATCAAAACAAGCATTTAGCAATACAAAACGCGAAATAGTATATATTTATATTGATTCGCACAAGGGAGTGCGATATCGGTAAGCTGGCTTTCCTGTCAATTTCGAGTTTTAGCCTTAATTATTAAGATTACATGTAAATCTACATTGTTTTTGCAAGTAATTCAGTAAATTATCTACATAGCTATGATTCACTGGGTCGCGGTCATTGCGAAGGCATAAAAAATATTAATAAAATCGTTGAAAAAGACCTAGAGTATTTTCGACAAAAAAATGCAAGGGGGAAAGTGATTCTTAGAGTGTAGAATTCTTTAATAATTATTAAACGAACAAGTTGGAATCTGAAAAAGTTTTTTTCTACGGGGAAGGATAATTTTGCACAAAAATTAAATCACAATTAAGAGACCAAAACGTTGAACAGTTGTTTCTTATATAGTTACTTTTTTAAAACATGTTGACAAATATATCATGCATTTAATTATATATTTAATAATTATTTTCATTGTGAAAAAAATGTTCGTGCAAAAGTATTAATTATAAATTGTTTTAAAATTATTGAATTTTTATGTTATTTATATTTAGAATATATTTTATGTTCATAAACTGTTGTTACAATATACAAGAATAAAGTAAAACATCTTACTATTGTGAATTTTTATTTTACATTCGTGGCTTAAGAAATTCCGAGTAATTTACCAGTATAATGGTTTAGTTAGAAACTGTAACTGAATTACCGGTAGTGGGTGGGTAGATTGGCAATAACTAATTTATACTCTATTTCTCTAAGTATATTTTAAAGTACGTTTTTATTTACAACAGATATCTTTATTTATAGGGAAAAAAAATAATATAAAAAATTTGTAAATATTTTTAATACAAAAAATCAATATTTTTCTTCTATTTTTGTTGAATGATGTTTTGAATGTCAGAGTAAAATACGTTGTACAATAACACAAATTTATACAATATAAAAATATAAGAAAGGAGACGAAATAGGGGCGATAGCAACGTTTCGAATAGTTTACTGATGGACCAAATGATGTGATGTTACTTTTTACTGATGTACCAAAATCTGCGGGTTCTGTTTTCATAAAACTTTCAAATGGGAAATAAAAGTAAGCAAGATTTTAAATCTCACATAGATTTACAAACATATAGTATTAATGGTTTTTACAGATATGAAATGGACTATAAATTATAAAATAATCTCATTACTATATGGAAAAAATTTCTCTAATTATGTAAGAAGTGTTCGTAATTTCTTTCTAAATTACAATCTTCTGAACTAAAGAAGAAAAAATCTTATTAATATCAGATGTAAATGCCAATTTTCTAATTTATTTCGCAATAATGACTAAAAAAAAGATAGAATAAATAATAAAAAAGGAAGAAATCTATAAAAGCCCAAATAATCACAAACATTCCAAATGAATTGCATAAAGCATTTAAATTTTGATTAGACTTTAAAATCTAATTATTTTTCCTTTTGAGAACTAAGCAGGAAATTTACCTTGTTTTAGTTAGCATGGTTTCATTCACTTAATAATATAAATTTAAAAGTAATTTTCCAAATTATTTCCAGATAGATATATCTAAATTTTTAAAAAAATTTCTCCCTGAAGAAAAGTGAGTTATGCTATTTTATAAATAATACTGCAACAAAAAAGACCGAAGCAAAAACAGAAATGTCTACAATGTTCAACATTTCTTTTAATTGAATAAAAAGAAAATCACGATACATAAAAATAGTTTATACAAACATAGAAATTTTGTTTATTTAAATTTGAATTATATATAAACCTCAGTATAAATCTCTTAGCTCAGTATGGTAAAATATCAAATAGTTTTTAAGATCTAATAAAATCTGAAATTAAATATAAGTTGTATAAATCTTCAAGATAAAAAAAATCTTTTAATACATTTAAATCATGCTACAATGAGAACTCGAACCCTCTTTATTAATATTTTATTTCAACGCGATATGGTATCGAACGAGTTATTAGATCTGATAAATTTGAAGTAGATTATAAGTTATTATAAACCTTCAAGTTAAAAAAAAAATTGTAATTACATTTTTAATCATACTACAATGAAAATTCAGACCCTTACTGTAAATCTTTTATCTCAGTTAATCTACAAACTTTTTACAAGGTATCAAACAGGTTTCAAGAATTAATAAAATTTGAAATCCAATATCAGTTGGTATAAACCATCTTCAAGTTTAAAAACAGATCTCGTAAATACATTTATCATACTGCAATGAAAGTTCGGATATTAAACATATAAATAATAATTGTCTTCTCTAACGTATATAATATCTAAATTGATCGCTATCTGTACGTAAATAAAAATAAAAAATAAGAAACGTGTGTAATCTTTTATATTTGACGTGTAGAATTGTTACGTTCGTTTATCTTACTCCAAGCCTTTCGACATCCGAAATACAACTTCGTGTTAGAGGGGTAATAAATTATGATAATAAGTGATTGACAGTTCTGTAGATCTCTCTCTTATGCAAATACGTGTTCTGGCGCAAGGATTCGTCGACACGCTTTTTTTCTCCCTTTCTCTCTAAAGGACACAATACAGATCTTATCTTAGTATTGCTGTCAACTGTTTTGACTTTCATTTCATTTAATAGCTAAACAAACAACTTACGCTTGTCAGTTTCTCCGTTTATCGCTGTGTAACTCTCTCAGCGGGGTGGGGCCTAGAATGGGATTTATGACGTCATATAGAAGGCAATGAGTCATTGACGAGTGAGTGGGGAGAAAAACGCTTATTCATATTCAATACTACACGTCATGACAGTTTAAACACGTCTTTTCTGATCAACATTCTTCTTTAGCAGAAATATTAAACACATAGAGAGCTTATGAAAAAGCCATCGTTTTGTAACAGGATGACATGCTTTACGACGAAATTTAAAAGGTTATGCTTGTTATTATTTCTTCTAAGAGAGTATTGGTATAGACTGAAAGGGTTCAGCAACTAATAATTCGCGATGCATTTTATAATTCATTTACTTCGAAAAGAGAGTTGTATTACTCAGTTAAATTAAATTTATTCAATCATTTCCCTACATGATAATAAGGATTTAAGCAAAAATTACCATACCTTGCAATACGTTATAATTAAAATGTAAATAAATGTGTACATCGTTAATTCGATCAGTCTTATTATATAGATGCCTTCAATGCTATTGAAAAAGTATTGAAAATATAAATGTTTAGAAGACGATTATATAATCATTTTATAATAAATAATATATTTGTTGAGATTAAATTGAAAATAATTTTATATGAAAGAAAAAAATTTGTTTCAATTTTTTTAAAATAAAGCTAGTTTACACTAACAACTAACTCTTATTAACACATAATTTGTTCTTAAATTTTCTTTTTCAGCTTAGTAACTTTTTTTTATTGATAAAATTTAATAAAAAGCAACTATAACTCTTTTTTTTTTTTTTTTTTTTTTTTTTGAAATTATGTTTGTTAAATATAAATGATGTTGAAATACTCTTATTCTATTAAAAATAGTTAATTTTCATTAACTGCAGCTACCGAGGTATTGAATATAAACGCAAAAATTCTTTTAATTAACACTTTTCACATTATCTACTTAGTTTATAGCTAAACTTTCCGATCAAAAACAGTAATACATTTCGAGTTTTTACAATGATTAATTTTTTACAGTTTTTAAAAACAAAACATTGATCGTTAAGTGTTTTGAAATCATGAAATAATTAAATTATTAATAAGTATAAAATTGTGATATCTAATGACTATGTATTCTGTAATTTTTTTTTAATCGATATCGAAGTAAATAAGTACAAAAAATTATACTTAGGAATAAGTTCAAATTAAAACGGGAAATTGAAGCAAAAATATTATATAATTATTATATACATTAAAATAATTTATTATTATATTATTAATACAATTGCTTTTTCTTTACGTAGCATAGAGGCCCATTGCTATATATTAATGAATTCTTATGCACAATATATATATACTTACTTTGGCAGTTTATTATACATCCGTTTCCTCTTTATTATACTTAATAACTACTTTAAATAATTAGATACTTCCATGTAAACCTAACCAATCAGTAATTCTATAAAAAAAATTACAAAATTAATATATTTTTAAAAAAGGACGTGTTTTTTTTTTCTTCCTCAAACGGTAAAATGTTTCGATAAAAATGCCGAATATATTTTCTGGTATATTTTTGACCCCCCCTCCCCCCTCCCCCCCCCCCCCCCCCCAAGCTCCTTTTGTAAATATGTGGAGGTAAACAGAAAATTGAAAAACATTTATTCTAAATATGAAAGATTTCATTGATATTTAACCAAAAATAGAATTTGATATTTATAAAACCTCAGATTCAACTTATATTACTTAATCGCTATGAAAAGGTCGATTTGTTTATCTTTCTTTCTTTTAGATGCGAAATTAGATAATTTTTTTTTCTCTTTAAGTAATAGTTTAAATATTTTTATTTTAAGTACAAATAAAATAGTACTTCTAATAATGTCTTGACAAAGCACATAATTCTTATATGTTTTCTATAAATAGTAATAAATGAGAACTTTTTTTAAAAAAATATGTTATTGATTCATTTAATTTTGAAACTGGATAATTTTAAGTAGTAAGATTATTATTTAATAATGCCATTGCACAAGAATGTAAATTGTCATTCTTTTCAAACTGTTTACACACACACACACACACACGTGTGTGTGTGTGTGTTTTAAACTATAAACAGGGCATCTAAGGTAATGAAAAAATATTTTCGGACAAAAAGCGATTAAAGTTTAGTTATAATATTATTTTAAAATAGTAATGAGAAATGAAAAAGATCCGATACCCCATTTTTTGGTCGCTTTCATATCAGATAATTAATAGTCTTAAAGGTAATTTAAAGCTGCATGTTTGCGTTAACTTTTTTGATCCAGGGGTATGTCAAAGAATGAGAGAGAAAATATTGGGTTCGTTTATTTTAAAAGGCGAAAAAAGACTTTTGTTTGTTTCTTAAATGCTTGATCTAATTTCTTTCTTTAAAAAAATTATTAATCAAATGAAATTAATGAAAAGTGATTAAATACATATTTGCCATTTGAAAAGCATGCTTTGCTAATAGTGCGTAAGAAAAATCTAAATGATTTTAAATATTTATTTAAATGTATGACTTACTTTATAAATTATAAAGAATTCAAAACATGCAAAACACTTAAAAATATAAATAAAAACCAAAAAAGTATTACTGACCCAAAATTTGTATAAATAATTTTAAAATTTACTTAGTAATGGATAATATTACTGCTGAATTTTTTAAATATACTAAGCACTATAAGTAGCTGAAGTTGATAATATAATTCTCAAGAATTTGGTTAGAATAACAATTAAAGTTCAAAATATGAGCTCTATATATTACTTTGATTCTATTTAAGAATTAAAAGTTATGCTATTAATGAGTGAATCTGTATTTTACATAAATAATTGCTGTAATACATATTTTTATTACATTTCTTAAAGGTTGTTCGTATGTGCAGCTGAAAATCGACTGAAAGTGTATTTGACGTTGATAACACTCCTACGGTTATGTATCAAAAGTATATGAAAAGTGTGAATGAAAATAATTGTAACAGTAGGAACATGAGAAAAAAATTTAAATAATAATTTTATTCATTATTAAATGCAATCACACTTATTTCTGCGTCTTATGATAGTGTTTGATTCATACATTCAGTTTAAATTTTTGTTGTTCGCTTTACTTTGTAACGATCACTCCACCAGATTTAGCATTACGAAATGTTGTTTCAATGTCATTTAAACTAAGGCCACATGAAACATTAACACCTTCGAGGTTATGGTGAAATATGTTTCATATGAAACGCTAAATAAAACATTAATCGACTTCCGTGAGAACAAGAAAAACCAGCTGGAAGTACTGCTAGTGTTTATTGCGCGATTGCTTCGAATAAAGTTTTTAAAAGTGCTACGCACGTCTGGAACAACTGCCATTTTAATTTGATGGATTTAGATTTCGGCAAAATTTCTCAAGAAAGTAAGCTGTCGTTTCTGCCCACATTGTGTTACCTTCCCCTTTAGACTTACAGGATTCAAAACATTATCTTGGAGCATAGTTTTCTGACTCACATCGGTCTTTCTCTCTCGCACCAAGAATTCCCTACCCTAAATCTCTTCTGTTAAATCTGTGGTTATATCCTAGATATAAATTATAAAATCATCCATCTTAGCACATCGCTAACAAAATACACCCAGCTTCACTGATACATCTCAACTTTCATCATCGCCCTTCTTTACCTGGTACTGTTTTAACCCCGGAATCGTGTCTGACATATGACCCTAAGACCAATAACTTTTCTTTGCGAAGATATTGCGAAATCCCTTATTCTTTATACAGCGATCTCCTTGGGAATTTCCGGACTTGGAAGGTCAACGTGAATCTACGATAAAACAAAAGAGGATGCTCTCTAAATTAAAATCTTTCAAAAACAACGTTTTGTCGAGTACCAGCAGCATTTTTTAAAACGGAGTGGCGGGTTTCATACTCGCAATGAAAAATTAGACTCTGAAGATCTATCTTTATTGTTTGTTTGTTTCTTCCTTCTCATTCTTTTCTTCAAATATATTTTGATATAAAGAAGATTAGAATACAAGAATGTGGCTCATGTGTTACTTAATTGGATCATTAAAAAATTTGAATATATATATATATATATATATATATATATATATATATTTGTGACATATTTCCGTCATTATTTAATTCTTCCGACATCTTTCAGTCTAATTAAATAGTCAATAATTATTTGTCTCCAATTGAAAATATGTAAGAGCAATACATTGACTCCAATTAAAAATCGTAAAATACAAAATACTTTATTAATCACTAAAGAATAGGTAAGTTCGAACTCTCTTGAATCCCTCTTAACTCAGTCAATCATAGTTTATACTAATAATTAATTCTTAGCTTACCAAATTACTCGTTCTGATTCAAACACTTATCGCAAACATCCGTTTCTTATCTTAGTACTTTAAGTAAGATTCGTTTCAATCCAAAAGATCAATTACGATGCTTTAATACAGCTTACAAATATTTAACAACCTATAGCTATCCTTTATTCCTCCCCCCCTTTTTTTTTTCCTTTTCAGTTTTATTTTATTTATTTATTACTATCTCTAATTTAATTTGAGATGAGAAAGGTAATAGGATATCATCACAAATTTTAAAAATATATAATTTTTTTTCTTTATGAATTAGCATGAACTAATATTTGAAACTTCAAATAAATATGCACTTGTTTTATACTAAAAATAATCTAAATTATTATATTTTTATTCGAATTTATATTAACTTACTCTTACCTTGAGACTATACATTTTCTCCAATACTGATTATGAAAATTTATGTTAATTATTATTTTTAAGATCAATATTAATTCATTTTACTGATAATAAGCACTCAAATTAGCCGTTCGTTAAGATATACTCCTATTTAGGATTGATAAGTTTAAATAAATCTCAAGTATAAACACCTTATGAAACAAATGTACACAATATTTTCTGACTTCATTGCCTTATTAGTTTTAAAATGACATAACGTATTTCCGGTTAAAACACTTGCTATCTTTTTCGCGGTTATGATAGCATAGTTTTCTTGCATGACGAAGAGCGTATTTTATCAAACTATTTTACTTCTTACTTTACGCTTCAAGCGTCATTCACTGATATTAAATCCAGAACACAATTAAGGCGGATAATTGTTAAAAAATTTAGAAAACATCCCAACTGAAAACATTCATATATATATAAAAAAAAACTCTCAGTGGTGATTTGGAAAATTTTCTTTTGAAATTATCCAATTTCTCTCTTACTGAATTTGAGATATTTTCATATTTTTACTTGGAAGATGAATTTTTTTTCAGTAGATTAAATTTCGAACAAAATAAAAAATAATAATTTCTTTAAATGTTCGAAATAATTTGAATAAAAATACTGGTGTTGATAAGGCAGACTTAATAACCTCCCTTTCCCCCTTCCCGTCCTCCTGTTGCCAAAAAAAAAAAAAAAAAACACGTGCTCATCAAAGTATAATATTAATTTTCTAATATTAACAGCAATGTGTTTTCTTTTAGGAGAAACCAATAAGAAGTTGAATACAATTTCTTGTGGGTTTTTAATTCATTGTTTGTTACTTTTAAACTTAAATAGCTCTATCTTGATGAGAAAGTTCTAAGAACTGATGACGTAAAATAACAAGGCTCTCTTCTTGTTTTACATGCTTTTAGATACATCGTTCATAAAAATACACTAACTTCTCTATCTCTATTATCCGAATGAATGTGAGCATCTGTTGTTTTGTACGAAGGTAACCGCTGAAGTGTTCCGGATGTAAATGCTAGGGGCGTTCTTTTCTGAGGAACAACGATTGCATTTTTCCCTTCGTAACCGCCACTTTTCCTTTTCCACATTAGGTGCCGCCCAGTGCCCAAAATCCCGGAGCATCCTATGGATGATGTATCTGTGGCCGCACGTCATCTGGATGAAGGAAAGTTGAAAATCGAAACTGCCCGCTCAAAACAGCTGCAATACGGACAGGGGACCTAAAAGTGGCGATCTATCAGCCTTGGCGAATTATTCTATCATCAAATTTCCCTTAAGTTTCAACGCATTACTAGTATTGTGTAAGTACTCATTAATGTTGAAATGTAAACTGTTATTTGTATGTCACATACAGTAATTTTTTAACTGCAACTATATATATATATGCAGTAGTAACTCCTATTAAGGGACACCCATTAGACCAGTCATGTTGTCCTTTAAATAGAGGTGTCCCTTAATAAGAGGTTAATACATATATTATTCAAAAGGACTGGGACCAATAGAATTGTCCCTTAAATAGAGGTATCCCTTACAAGGGGTGCTATTGCATATACATTGACTAAACACACAACATATATATGTGTGTGCACTCATGGGGTATTAATGGGGCCAACTCCCCAACAATTATTGAATTTTCTATTTAAAGTAAAAATTAAAACTCAAATATTAGCAAGTATAAATCGTGAACCCCTAAAAAAGCGTTCTGCTTACGTCACTTAAACACTATTAAAAAGCTGCTCAATGTTTTCATTGAATTTTCTCGTGTTATTTTTAAATATCCCGTATTTCTTAATCTGCACGTTTAATGGCCGAAAAAAAAAGAACCATTACTTCTTTTTACATTTCAAAATTTTAGACTCGAAGTTTTTTTATATGCATACAATTCTTTGAATAGTGTTTAGTTACTTTATTTTTTGCAACACGTTGCGGGCTAGAAATTCTCCCTTTTTTTTTTTTTTTTTTTTTCCTTCTTCTTTTTCCAAGTAAATGGAAAGCTAAGCTACAGTTAGAGGGTTTGGGGAAAGGGGAGAGGGTGTATGTTAAATTAAACTGGGTTTGAAATTTTCGTATTTCGTTGTGAGGAGAGTGAGAAACCAGGTCAGGTTTTGTTCCTGTGGTTTAAACTACGAAATCAACCGTATGTCTTTGGATATGATTATTTTCATTTGTTCTAATTTTTTAATCTAACTTCAATCAACTAACTTAATGGTTACGAAACTTTATACATGTAATCCTGGGATACATGAAAACACTCTAAGGGTTTTCCTAAATGCTTTGTAAAAAATGACGTAAATTCCCCTTAAAAACCTGTAAAAATTAAATATAATTTCCAAAAAAGCGTCATATTTTGGTGGTGAATTAAACTTTTAATATTGGTCAGTTTATATATAAGACAAAGGGAGACTTAGAAGACTTCACTGAGGAAAAAGTTTGAGAATTACTGAACTACTTAGTGAATGATGACATACTTAATTATATTATTTATATAAAAAAAAAGACGTTAGAACTTCTAGTTAATTAAGTAGTTTTAACTGAAAGGAAGAGTAAAATTCAAATTTTTAGAGTATAAATTCTTGTGAGAGATATCTCTATCAATACTGTTTCATACGATTTGAATAAATAATTTTAATTATTTTTCAAGTGTGCATGAGCCTTCGTTATAAATTTGAGAGGCATTATTTAATTTACAAATTCAGAAAAACGCATTGGTATCACAGGAAAATAGAGGTTTATACCAGGTAAACTGTTTTTAAAATTTGATTCGATTCCTTCTTGAAAGTGTAATAAGTTCACTTTTGGAAAAAAAACCTAATTAATGGGCATTTTTAGGGGGTATAGATATTCTTATTTTACATTTATAATCATTATTCAATGGTACCCTATTTCTTCAAAAATTATTCAAGAGAATGGTATCATATAAATAGTTAACGCGCAAATCCTTAATCTCTCTCAATATAACAAAAATGAAATCTTACCACTTAAAAAAAAAAACTCAATTCTCAGAAAAACATACAAATTTTCCATAGTTTGTCAAGAAACAATACCTATGTGCTTTCTGATATCTATAAATGGGCATTGTTGTTTGATATTAACTAAAAATAAAATAGTAAAATAATCATTTATATTAATTCTAAATTAGTATTCATCAGAATGAATTAATGTGAACCTTACAACCTAAAGGAAAAACTATTAGAGTTGTTTATTAGGTAACTAAACACTATATTTATCATTATTTAATTAAATTTGTGTGATTTTTTTATTAAAGTACATTAATAAAAATTTAAACTTCTTAAACGCAAATGATTAAAATCCGTTTTGCATATTGACAAAACCATAATTTGAGATTTAGAGGAGAGGGGGAAGGATATTCCCATTACATTATGTTTTAAACAATTGCTCTTTCTTTTTTTAAAGGAAATTTCCGTGTTTAGATAGTTTTACCAAATTAAGAAATTATTGACTGAAAACCTTTTAAGGGCATTGTTCAACCAACTCGTACTTTTTTCGAATATGGGAAAAATGTAGAAAATTTTTTGTTATTCCCTCTCTTCTTTGTTACAACTTATTTGATATCGTGATCCTATTTTATGAATTAGTTCATTATACACACACACATAAATATGTTAAATTTCATACTAGTTTGATTATATATCTCATTGACTTTAAGGGGACATAGTACCCTAAGATTGACCAAAAGGTCAAAAAAAAATAAATTTTTTACCTTAATTTAATTGTATGAATTTTCTTAATCTATGTACAAAATTTCATAGCTCCTGCTACATTACGAATATTTAGCGAGTTATTTCAATTTTCTTTAAAAAGTGCTAAGGCATTCCATGGATCATCAAAATTTTTAACTGCTTTTTCTCAACTTTTTACTTTTAATAACAGCCATGTACTTAAAGTTATAAAGCTTCTTTTTGTAATCAATTGAAAGTTTTAAGAAATTATCTGGTTGCTTTATGTAATATCTTTGATAACTACTTCTACACATGGGATAATAATTTAGATTAAGAAAGTTTTTTTAAGAATCCACAAATTTAAATGTAGCATCTTACGTTTTTTGTAGTGTTTGATAGGGGGGAAAATTTGTAAAACTAGAAATAACTATGTACAATCAAAACCATAATTAGAATTGAATGGGATATATAGTACTAAGTAACTGAGAAATTTTTTAAGAAAAATATTTAAATTTGTCTCAATGGAAGAAATTTTAAGATATCGAAATATTTTGAAGCGAATTCAAAATTTTAACAAATTGTTTGTTTAAAAATGAAGCTTTTTTCCTTATAAAATGTATATTTTATGTGTGCTCAAATACGTTGAAAAAAATTTTTTCTTATGAATATCTTCTTTTAAAATATTGCTCTCAGAGTACTGTGTCTCTATAAGAGGATTACCCTAATTTTTTTTTCTAAACGTTTTGAAAATGAAGCAGAAAAATTAGTAAATTAATTCATATAAGGGAGAAGACATTTGTTACCCCCCCACCTCTTAACTCAAGATATGCAAACTGGTGGCTAACACAACGTATTCCAACAAAATATGATTTTGATTGCATCGTTTCAAAATATTTCTAACATCCCGTGGGATTAAATAAAGTTAGGGTTTTTTTTTATTTATTTTTTATCAATTTCAAATAACAGAAAATTTTGCACTGTACTGTTTTCGATCACACTTCTTTCATCACAAATAAGATGGAAGTGACTGTGTATGTAAGTACCACTAAATAGGATCAATTTTTATCAATTATTGAACTTAAGATATACTTCTCCTTGCGGGATATAAGTTCTATTCTAAAAAATTATACGTAATATTTCATATTTGATCATGACGCTGAAAATTAAACATCGAGACACAAATATATGAGAAACAATGCCAGGCATTAAATTGATAAAAAAAAAAAAAAAGGAATGCTAGTTTAAAAAAATTATTTTTGTTAACTATATAAAAATGTCATATTTTAATAAATTTCACAAAGAATAAATAGAATACAACAAAGATTGTTTTTATCAACTTGCTAGATTTTTAAGACACTGAAGCGAATTAGTTTTTGATTTAAAATATCAGAATGATAGAAGAAATGCTTTCCTTAATCAAATATATTTATGATTGTGGAAATGTTTTCACTAATCAAATATATTTGTCAATAAAAAGATCTTTGTTTGAACTTTTCTTTCTCTCCTCTCACCTATTGACTTGCAAATAATGCTGAATGCCACACGTTCCAATACAAACAAAACTGACTGATCATTTGATACCATTTGAATTTGAGATTCTCGAATTATTAGTTTGAGTTATTGAACGCTTTCAATTTTATTTACATTGCATGTTTTTTTGCCGTAATAAGCCTGAATAATTCCTTTTGAACCTCGGATTTGTTCAAGATACTTTTATAAGAATATTTGCAGATTTTTTTTTTCACCTTAATTTAAAGCCCAAAGGTCATGGTTGCGAACTCATGGATGTCGTTGTTTCCGTTGAATTGCTGGTTCGAGTTCTGATGCCACTAAAGATCCACCTCACAGAGGGGCTGATACACATTAAATCTATCGAGATCCTAAGTCGTCCCGTTGGCGTGCTGGGGATAATTAGAGAGGGAGTGCCAGCTCAGGTGTCATTCTCGTCACTTGAGTGAGGCTCAAAATGTCACAAATGGCTCTAGTGTTACTTCCAAGTGCGACATCAATAAATTTTCCAGTTAAAAATATTTTTATGTCTACAATAAAATTCGGCAAGAAACTTTAGCATTTTCTGTTCTAACTCTTATTTCTTAATCCCCATACTAAGCCAGATTGTTTTTGTGTTTGAAAATAACTGAAGTTTTAGAAAATATCAGGGCAGCTTTATCAAATGTACTGTTGGTTTTTAATCTCTTTTGCGTGGATGGCAACATTTAAATATACTTGAATAATATGATAGTCTAGTTATCATTATTACTTTTAAAGAAATAATTTTTAGTATTATTAATTAACATGTGTAAGAGATATTGAATATTTACAGAACTAAAATATTACTTACTTTTCACAACACATTTTTCTTTCGAAAAACATAGAAAATGAAGTACTACTCACCTTTTATTCAGACATGCATTTCTGTCTTTCAAGAATTTTGAAACCAAATGTAAACAAAATTTTCGGTGTACAGTAAAACATCGTTAAGCCGGATTAGTTGGGACCAAAGCCGGTCTGGGATATTGGAAATCCAGGTAACATACTTAAAATAAAACATACTTACAAAGAGTCCTATTTATAATGAACCAATCTAGTATGAGAATCACATTACATAAAGACGGCTACTTTGTGAGCAATAAATGTACGCTTAAACTTATTTTATTCCATTTTCGACGTATAACCAATGTAATAACAACCACAAAAAAATTTATACCATTTTTTACTGGTAACAAGAAGTGTAATTATAGTTTTATAGATTTTGCACATAATATACAGTAGTACCCCTTATAAAGGACACCTCAGAAAAAAGGGACATGTCTTTTAAAGGGACAATTTTGTTGAACCCAGTCCATTTGAATAGCATATGTCTTTACCGTTAAGGGATACCTCTATTTAAGGGACAAAATGTTTGGCCTGGTAGGTGTCCCTTCCTGGGAGAAACTGCTGTATATCAAGTCCCCGTCCCCATCCCCATTTTTCTTTTATATATTCCCAACTGTTAGAAGATTTCATTAATTATTTTTTAAAAAAATACGAAAATGAAACAAAGATAATTAAGAAAATTTGCAGTACACTTTTCAAATTAAAAAATAAATCGAGCTGATCAATCCGGTATATCTAGATTTTCAAGTAAAGGGGTTCGACTTAACGAGGTTCTACTGTATTTGAAAAAGTGTTTACACATAACAGAAAAGAGACTACTTATTTAAAATGTTTAACATTCGAAGTAATCTTCATCATAGAATTAGTAAATGTATTACAAGACACAAATATGAAGTTAGACTTCTATATTCTGTATATTTTAAGCAAGTCCCAGTATTTTTTAAGTCTTTTTACCTAAACAAATATTTATTTCACATTTTTAAGTGGCAGCATATACATCAATCGTAAGCACTCACACTAGAATGATGAACGAGGACAAATTACAAACTGGCAACTCATACGCGCGTTAAAAGTGTAGAAGTGGAACGAAAAGCAAAATTTAGAGCGTTTCAATGTGACGTTTTGAACGTGAAGGGGGGGGGCTAAACTATACTTTCTATTCTTTTACTAAACTTTATTTTATACTACTGTCTGCGAGCAACTCCGCGCTTTTGTGGTTTTCCCAAGAGTATTTTTTTCCCTCATTTCTTGGCACACGTTGTGAAGTAAAATTAGCTACAGTTCTTCCAGTTGATTATTTCAAGTTAAAAGTAGTGGAATCCAAAATGTACGCCTCGTCGTCGCGGGATGTCAAATTATATATCATAGATTTTTAATTAGTTAAAATAATTTTCGTTCAATACGTTGATGAAATATCACGAATTCATACGCTCAATTAGAAGCAACTACTGTTTAATAGTATCTTTCTGCTGTATTCTTAAATGTTGCTTGTAACTAAAATTCTTTATAGGGTTATGTAGGGAAAAAAATTTACTGTTGAATATGTATTCGCAAAGTGTAAAATTTGAAATTGGTGGGATGAAAATTTGAATCAATTAATATTTTTCGTATGTTGACATATAATGAATATTGAGCATCAGGTAAGTTTATTGAATAACATATTACTTTTAGCTTCTAAATGTTTTAACTGTGTAAACCAATGCTTTTTTCTGCAAATGTATTTTATTTAATATGTTCTGTTTTAAATTAATTTTTACTACTCGAAATACTCTTTTTCCCTTCAGTTTTAGCTCAAATAAGTCTACACAATGGAAAAAGAAACTTAATTACATAAAAGCCACTCCTTATATACAAAAGGAAACACGAAACAATTAAATATTATGCACTAAGACTATTTTGAATTTTCTTTTCAACCAATCATTGAACCCTCGATGAAAAATGATCTTTCTAGTATGGTTAAACACACTCGTATACGTTTCTTTTTACTAGAATTAGCTTATGGCACAGAAGTTCTAAGAAACATTTTTCTCATGTAACCTCGAATTTTTTTTCTTTCTCTCTCTTTTTTTTTCTCTTTTCTGTTTATTTTGTTTCCGTCCGAGTATAGGATTACCATCCGACTGTGTTGGACACAAAACCGACATCTGAACAGTGTGCAATGTTGGCGCTTTTTGGCGGTCCTAAATACATTTACCCAAGCAACCCGAGATTGTTTTTATTTTGAATGTCGTCTTGCTGGATACGATAATTTCTATAATTTACACAGAGCTTTGACTGCTCAAAGAGAGGTCAAACATATGTGCATGAAAATTTGAAAGGTTGTTACTTTCAATTTGATGGATAAGGTTCATTTAGGCTAGGTTATTACAAAAAAAAAAGTTTCTGCCAACCTCTCCAATATGTAGATGTTTCTACTTTCTGTGATTTCACTTCGCATACGTCTTGTCTAGCAACTGCTGTGATGTATTCGTATTTAATATGAGGGTGTGAGTCTCTATTGCTACATTGTTTCACGACTACATAATCCTTAGTCGCCCTAAAGCAATTGATATGCCATCCACGATGCTCAAAGCTACAATTAAAATACCTACAATACAAAATGCAATTGAGTGTTTTTTACTGTTTAACTTTTGCCTTAGGGCATGTGTTAAAATTAAGAAATAAAACAACAAATATTAACTAACATGAGAAAACTAGACCTTGAAATGTTATTTTTGGCTCTCATTTTCATTCCCTTTTGTCTTTTTCTACTGAAAACATTTGTTTTAATATGTGAATGCTGGTTTTACTTTTACCTTACAAAACATGACAATTCAAAAAGCTTAAAGAGCAAATTAACTTCCAAACGAAGGTAATCAGTCTAAATTATTTTACCATTAGTATGGTTTTCATGTTGTTATTAAAATAAAAATATACTACTAGTAACTTAATCACTGTTTCATAGCTCTAAGAAACTAAAATACAAGAAACCGACATGAAGAAAAATTGCATTTAATGCTATAGAATATAAATTAAAATGAAGTAATTTTATTGGGTATTATTATAGCTACTAAAATTCAAATTTCTTCTACATTAATCAAATGTTTAATCTCATTTTTTTTTTTAAATTTAAACTTAAAAGTTTTCTGCATATTTTTTTTTAACATTCTAAGTTTTTCGTTTATTACCACAAAAAAAAAAAAAAAAAAAAAAAAAAAAATTACGCAATTTTAAGCTCAAAGTTCATAAAGATTTTGAAGTATTTTAAAATTAATATTTTTGTACAGATATTTAAATTTAAATTTAATTCATGAATAATCTGTTTACTAATAATCTTAGTGAGTGTTTTTCCAGGATTATACTGGAAGTTGAAACAATATTTTTAATACTTAAGAAATGCATTTAATCACCACATTAGCAATTAAAAAATTTTTGCATATCATTTATCACAAAAATAACTCTAATATAACTTTATTTGCATGTATATGAAATATACATACACACACACACACTCACATATATATATATATATATATGTAAGTATCACATTTTGCTTAATTCAATATAAAAAATTTTCGAGGTTGAAAATATTGATTTTGTTAGTAATACATAAACGTTTATGTATTCAAGAGTAAACATAATTTTAGCCTTTTTTCGAGTATGATTATAAAATTCGTGAAAAATGTCTTTAATGTTCAACAAATGGTATCAGTCACAATTTGTCCGAATGAAACATTAGCTCTAGTGAAATCACTATTTTCTCTAATACTTTGTTTTGATTGTTCATTTGTATAATAATTCCTATTCTCTAGAGATTTTCATTTACGAAGATTTACGTAATTTTAAAACCAAATTTATCATACTTAACATATAAAAATGAATGGAAATTTTTCTTTATCACATCACTTTTACACATATTGATCTATCATTTTAAAGGTACCCTTAGCTATAAATTCAAATCAACGTTACATTAGACTCGGAAAATAATGTAAATAAATAAAGTTTTGCCTTGATTAGACACACGTGCCAATGTTTACACTTCCTTTTCCAATAGTATCAGAACTACATTTCACATCATTATATACACATCTTTCAGTGTTTGTAAATAAAATCCAGTGTTATGTGTGTTCAAATTAATTACAGTGTACAGTGTTTCAATGATACAGTTTTTAAAAAAGAACTTTTTTTTTTTAAAAAAAAAAAGAGCTGTATCATTATTTTGTGCAAATAATAATTAAATGATACAGTTTATAAAATTCTCCGCTTAATGAATTGTGAAGTTTTTGTAATTAAAGCTTTCAAATAACTAAAACTTCAATTATTTTTAAATCATTAATTCTTAAGAACAATTTTCTTTTTTAATATGCATAAGGCACATTTTTAAAATGTTCGAGCTCTTCTTTCCCTTTCAAATTCTTTCTTTTTAGTTTTCTGTTTTTTAAAGCTTATATTTCAAAAGATTTTAAAACCGCATGTTTAATTCTGTCGTAAAAGGAAATAATTTGGGCGAGCAAAATTATTTTCTAATCATTAAAAAACACAATGAACACTGTCATTTCGACATTAAAATAAAACCTACGTGGTCTTTGTTTCTCTAATTTGCAATAGCAATGGCAATTATTTTAAATTTTGAAATCCAATTGTTCTATTAAAATCATTTGCAAATGTAATTCATTGTGTGTTGTCCTCTGTGAAAATTATTAAAATATTCTTTTATACAGTTTTCTTAAAATCGAATCTGGTATGTTTTTCTCTTTTAAGAAATAAGCAAAATCTGAGAATATTCAAGAATTTATATTTCAAAATAATCAAAAATAAAACTCTTACCCAAAAACTGATTAAACTGCTCTTTGTCGCCGTCATAGACTTGTTGCTGTCTGTTTTTGGTGTTATGCCTCGAATCCACCATCCAAGGGAAAATTGTCTTGTTCACAAAAACATCATTGGATTCTTCTGTAGGTATGAATAGTTTTTGCTCTTGGTCCTCGCACGTCACATCCTTCAATTTGTCATCTCGGTAGTCTACGTAATTCGAGGGCTCGTAAGATGGACTCTTGCCTGATCGTGGACTCTCCTCTTCACAGTGAGAAGAAAAGGGGGACATTGAGAGACTCTGGATCCTCCCCTGATAAGGGTTGAAAAGTTTTCCGGAATTGAAAGTTGGGTAGGAGAGCGAGGCAGGTACGGAGGTGGGACAGTTCCCCTCTTGGTAAAAGTTTCGGGACAACAACAGGAACTTTTCTTGTTCGGATTCTAATTTACACTCGTCTTCATTGTTGCTGTTGTCATCTACGTCAAGTGCATTTTGAGAGTCTTCACCTACTTCCTCTGTGGTTTGGGGGTGGTTAATTTCCACTGCTCCACCCCCATTATAATCTTTTGACACCAGAGCGGGAGAGATAGAATTGTAACAGCTGTTCTTATTAACGTACGACGACAACGTAGTTTCGAATGGCATGCCAGTTAGTGGAGATTTTTTATGATTGGGATTTATTGGGCCGTGGTCTCTGGATCATACTGTCCCTTCCTGGTGATGACCACCCTGGTCACGTGGTAAGTCGTTGGGCCAATGGTTATGGAAGAGGGACCTGTTTTGAGGAATAGAACAACAGTGGATGAGTGAGCGAGTTAGAGTGAAGGGTGGTTATGTATGTGTTGTCGTGCGTTTCCAGGGGATGGGTGGGCATGGTTGAGTAGGATTGCTTTTGGGTTGCCACAATTGGCTTCGTTATCTTTACGTGTCTCGGGTTGTTATAAAGCGTTGCGCACTTAACAGCTCATTCTCTTACCCTATCATTACGCGCGTTTGATTCGCAAGGCGCTTTGAAGGAAGTGTTTTATTTGCAAAGCTGTCATTTATGATTATCCTTATCGACAGCTTTCGGTCTAAAACTTGCATTATTGATTCAATAAATTTAATTTTAAATAGTTATTTTATATTCCTCTTATCTAATATTTTAAAATTGTATCTTTAGTGTCCAATTTATAGTTTTATAGCACATCTTTTAAAGATAATTCAAAAATATCGGCTAAATAACAGCACAAGGGAATGTTTTCCTTATATCTATTTCAATGTCCATTATCCAAGAACTGCATTCTATAATCTCAGGATACGGGAATATGATTTTTATAATTATTTACTTCAGAGTATATTTTCCAAGCATTTTATCCAACAATATGCATTTTTATGAAGACGAAGGGAAATTTATATATATAATCCAAGAATTAAGCATCTTGGACATGATAATAATATATTTATATTAATGGATTTTTGAAAATAATATATGAATATATATAATATTTTGTCGTTCTTTTAAAAAAAAATTAACGTCATTTCGAAAATCAAAATTTTAAATAAGCATGAAAACTTTGAAACTTTTATTTGAATTCTGAATTCCATTCTTATAACTCTAATTTAACAAATCTTTTATGGGTTGCTAAATTTAGAAGTAATGAAACTACATATTTAAGAAAGTTTTGAATGGAAATGAACTTGACAACATTCCAAACCATTTGATTGAAATAAAAAAAAGAATTTTTGATCAAAAAATATCAGTATTATTTTTAGTAAAAGAAATTTCAAATAATTCTTGTGGAAAAATTCTTCAGGTGCGATACAGGACGAGCTACAACTTTATTTATACAACACACTTTTTAAATGATTGTTATTTTTATAAAACAATATACAGAAATCCAAATAAATTGGCTCCGACACAGCAATGTTTGGCACAGAAATTGTATGTTATTTTCAGTGGGAGGAAGTTCAAGTAACCCTCGTTAAGGGTGCTCCGGGTGGGATGGGTGGAGTATGAGGGTCTTCGTCCCCAAACTGGGAGGGGGGCGTGGTAGCGTGAGGGATGAGTATTTCACTGACAGAATAGGCTTGCGTACGCAGACCACTGGTCAAGAATGGGGAGCAAAATAAAAGGGGAAAAATCTCCCCCACCACACATGAAAGGCAGGAGGGGGGTTGATATCAAGCCCTCAAACTAATGAAGCAATACATAAAAGATGCTTTTGTTGCTGATCTGAAAATGTGTGTACAAAATTAGAAACTTATACAGCTTATTTATGCTTATTTAAGTACAAGCCTTATATTAGAAGAGAGAGTTGTGAGTGATACATATCTGTCTAATTTGTGAGAGGAAAATTTTCAACATTTTTTTAAGTGTCTAATTTATGCGCATTTCAAGCATCGTCATTTCTTTACTTATTAATATAAGGTTTTACTTATCAATATAATTTTTTACTTATTAATATAATATGCCTTACTTTAATATTTTTTTTACTTATT
>BMAW01065638.1:2143082-2167031 GCA_019974015.1 Nephila pilipes | reverse complement strand
TACTTATTAATATAATATGCCTTACTTTAATATTTTTTTTACTTATTTATATAATATGCCTTACTTATTTTAATATAATTTTTTACTTACTAAGATAATAATCCTTACATATTAATATAATAATAAGTTAAAAATATTTCTTTGTTTAGTTCTATTTCCTTCTCATTGTAAGTGAGAGACACCGGAAAAATTAAATAGCCAATTTATTATTTTTATTCGGTTATTTACAGCAGAGCAATCAGCTTCTGTTGCTCAAGATTACCTTGGAGTTGCTTGAGTAAAATGTAGTTCGGGTAAATGAGGCCAGATGTGGAAAGAGGAAGTGAAAAACAGCTAGAACAAATTTATATCAAGACTTATTGCGGCATAGATTTATTAGTAAGAGGGCAATACAGATTTTACTCGATGTTACCTTTGGAAGCTCCCCCCCCCCAGCACACACAAAACTATATAATATTTACTTGAATTAAATTAAATTTATCAAATATTTTACACAGGTAAAAACAAAGACAAAAATATATATCTCAAGTCTTTAACGTAATACGCGACATTATTTGGCTTGATTCTTGAAGTAGCAATGGTGAAAGATTATTAATTTTCACATGCCATGCGGTTGCTTTTTTCAATTTTTTAATAAATATGATTGAAAAATTTCCTAATGTATATTGATCCGGAGAGGCTGGCAATGCATTATTTAAAAATGCATTTATGAATACGAAACAATAGAAATTTAACAAACGCTTTAGTAAAATTACAAAAGGAAAAAAAATGGCCGTTGAATAAATCTAACAACGTTCAGAATTTTTGAAAATCAGAATTTTGTCTTTGAAGACTAATAATATGTTATGAATATATTCAACGAGTATAGATCTTGAAGCTGGCGTTAAATTCTCCAAGAACTTTCTTGTAATTAGTAAAATAGTTGCAGTAGCTCAACTTTATACAAATAAATTTAAAATAAAAAAAAAAAAAAAAAAAAAAAACTTAGATAGTATATAAAGAAATGGGTCGTAAGAGAACAGTAAACGGGGATGCGGGCTACAAGAAAACTAATAGAAGACAGCATGAAGTCCTTTGTACTTTTTTGGTTTAAATGAGATTTTTAACAGAGATTTTTGAATATTTGGGGACAAAGAATATGTTTTTATGCATTTCATTTCAATAATTTTGAATAATTAGAATCTAAAAATTAGTTGGAATTTATATTAAAAAATAATTAACAATATGCACGCAGAAATTAACACACACACATATATATAGATATATTGAATTTTTTTTTTTTAATTTTCTGTCTTATTATTACACATTAAATGCAGTTAAATTTTACATTGCTATAGTAGTTGGGTAATTTATTATTAAATTGAATACATCTTTATTATGTATTCTTGCATGTTTTTGTTTAAAACTATACTTACAGAAATTTAAGGATTGTGTCCTTTTTACACTTTTTGCCTTCTTAATTTGCAGCTTAATCTACTTTTGTCTTGCGTTTATTGAATTATGATACGTATTTATAATAAGTTTATTAATTAACTTGATAACAATAGCTTTTTTTACCAGTTTTAATTTTACATTTAAAATTTGGTTAATTTATTTTTGCCACAGCTTCTTTCTTGTAATTTATTATTAGTTTATGTGCCTATTTATTTCGTATATCTATTGAACATTATTAATTATATTTACTTGCACACACACACACTTACTTGCGCACACACACATCTATATATTCTAGTTTTTTCAGTGAAAGCTTAGAACTCACGAAAAACTATAAATATAATCTAACCATGTTAAAATTTCATCATTTTTTTTCCTTCATATCAGATGACTCACCAAACCACAAAAACGTCATCGATATTAGTCTCCAAAATCGATTTTTGGGAGGTGCAAAATGGGTTATCCAAATCATTCCCAAACGGCGCTCTTTATAATTGTCGATCCCAGTAAGCCCTCTTCGTCCGATTAGGTACATTCCCCGTACGTGATCCATCAAAGGGAATTGTTTGTGTCTGGCTCAGAGACAAGAGTCCGCATTTTTGCGGTAAAGAGGAATGGGTTCGGAACCCGTTAGTCGGTAGGAACTGACTGATAAAAAGAGATCAGCAAGGCCCGGAACTGATTAGCGATCTTCAATGGCTACACACCAAATAGCCTTTTGGTGACACGGGGGAAGCCAGGATTGACAAAGCAGAGACCGAGACTGCTATTCACTTTCAACACTACCATTTGAATGGACCCTGATTTACCTTTAAAAGCTTAGGATCTAAATAGGGATTATCTTCCTCCACGCCATGACTTTGGCTGATTCCTGTTTAAATTTGTTGGGGGTCTTTAAGCTTAGCTGCTTCGAGTCTTACGTGAAATTCTAAAGGCTATTGTATGAAGTGTTTCATACGTCTTAAGACGTTATTTAGAAGTAAATACGTAAAAGGGAGGTTGTAAGGTGTTGTCTCTTTTTACAAAAAAGTTAGGAATAAAGTTGATTTAAAATGAAATGAGTAAATATAAACACGTAATATGAGAAATAGAAACATTGTAGTACATATTATTGGTGTATGTATGTGTTTGTCTATCTTCTGTTTATTTGATTGTTCATATGCGTGTGTGATAACAATTATAAATTTTTGAAGAAATTTTTTTCTCTTACCGCTTATTCAATACCTGAGATGAAAAAAAAAATCATACATTGGCTTTACATATAAAGTATTAATATTATTTAATAGAAACTGATATATTTCACAATATGAATGAATCATAAATAAAAAAACTTGCTTGAAACTTGAAAGATATATAAAACATTTTGATGTTATGTACGTCCTTTCCTATGATTTGTCAAAAAGTACAAGGAAGATTAAAATATTTTATGATAATGATTATTACATCTGTCATATTTATGAAAATGTATTAAAACTTTTAGACAACAGAGCAATTGACTATTTCTCTTCAAAAACCTTTCTGTATAAGCTTCGAAAATCTGAATAAGCACTTCCATATTTTCATTTTAAATATTAAAAAAATAATAGATGAATACTTTTTCTTAAAACATTTTTAGACTCTGCTATCAATATCTAAATTTACGGTTAATTTCGAAGAGGAAACAATGTTTATTTATTAAGTTATACGAGAGGTTTATATGTTCTAGAGCTTAATGCATTGGTGTATATAAATAGAACTCACCATTTGCAAATGCATTATCACTCACTTGCTCTATGGTATATACAAAACCAAATTAGATTCACAATTTAATAGAATTTCAAAAGTTTGCATCTAATGTCATTTAATTTGAGTACCACAACAACCCTTGCATTAAATGTCATAATATATCAATGCATGAATAACTTCAATATAAATATCCAAAAGTAAATTCTATAAAAATAATTATTAACTTCTAAATACAGTTACAAGTAATTATCAAAAACTTATTTTGCAACTTTTCTCTCTACGAGTTTTAACCGCAATAATTTTGTCCGTGCTTCTTCTATCAACATTTCCCAATAAATTATTTCCACAATGAGAAAGGAAACTCAAATGATTATCAGAATTTTACATACATCCTATAAAGATAAGAGATTGATATAAGTCATTACTGCCATATAAAAATTGATTTATAAAGAGATATTAATCAGAGTACTAAAACATTTTCCTAGTAATTTGAACTCATTTCAAGACTATAACATTAACACATTAATGTACTCTGTAATAAAACACACTTATTTACTAACACCAGAGTCAATTAATTACAAATACACCATATTTTACCATGCCATTCAATGTCATACGTTGGTGTAATAATTAATTGATATGCTTCTCCATCAGTAAAAAAGATACATTAAAACCTACTTACGCTACTACTATGGGCACCTCCTGTTGGCGTGATATCCAAGTGAAACCGTTTAAATTACCGGCATCGGAGAGAACACCGCTATCCGTTTGCCGTGACGGTTAGAGCTGAGACCGCATGTTCTAACTACTAACACAAATGCATACAGGTCCCGCATATGTTTGACGCAAGCAAAGTAGACGCGTATTATTCTCGATCAGGGCTCGACGCGCATCTATTAGCAAAACCAATCTAATGTTCTTCCATTGCGTGAGTCGTCAAGAGAGATGATTTTTCCCCCTTCACTTTTTGCGCTTTTTTTCCTCGAGCACGCTTACTAGGCATTGGGTGTGTTTTGCTTCCGCACTTGAATGCTTATCGTGGCGTGTTTCGAAGTCGTTCATAGGCTGGAAATGTCGTTAAGTGAATTTTAGACGCCGTTGGAAGCAATTACATTCAGTCTATCCAATGCATCATATTTCAGGTTCACATTCGGATGAAAAATATCGAGGTGGTGTTTTTTTTTTATATGTATATAACGTCAACTTTATTTCCAGGTTTATGGAAAATTTAACAAAGTAAATGTCTCTGCAAATGGACTCTGACATCGGAATCAAATTAGTTGAAAACATTCGTTACGGATCAAACAATGTCATATGACGCTTGGCGAGTTTAATAAAACGACTACGAGAGGAAAAAAAAAAACAACTTAAGATACATATCAAAACAACAAAGAAAAAAAAGAGTTAAAAAAAAATAATGTATACAAACAACAAGCATAAGTAACTGTAGGTATATTTATGTTTATGTAGACACGATTAATCTCTACAGTATCTGATTTACGCGAATTTATTAAAAAATTTAATTTGGAAATATTCTTATTGTAAAAGTAGTGTGATAGTGATTTATAAGTGATGATGTTTCGCATAATAATAAAAAAGGCCACAATTTATAAACGATAAGAAAATGGGGGGGGGGAATTCTTTTAGTCTAATATAATTTTCATAAATTAATTGATCGTATTAAGAAAACAGGTACAATGATCAATATATTAATTAGTATCACAAAAAAAAAAAAATATAGTTAGTTATCAAAAAAATGGGTCCCCACCTCTACACATTCAGTCACAATTCTTGTTGTGATTTATTATTCAAAACTTACTTTAGTGTCATTTTGTAGCCACGGTAGCCAAGTGGTCATGTTTTCAGACTCGTGCCCGGCGGTTTTCTTTGAATAGTGGGTTCGAGCCTTGGCCACTAAAGAACTAAAGACCTGCCTTGTAGCCGAAGCTGATGCACGTTTATTCTGTCTTGGCCCAAAGCCTTCCCGCTGGTATGGTGTGGAAGTTAGGAGAGTGGTGTGCCAGTTCAGATGTCACTCTCGTCACTTGACCGAGGTTCAAAATTACGAGGTCCGTCGCGAATAGCACTCGTGTTGCTTCTAGTGCGACGTTAATAAAACTAAAGTGAACCAAAAAAAAATTAAGTGTCATTTTTAGAAATGTTGTATAATTCATATATAATTTAAATAGTAATGCATTTTTGCTAACGCAGAAATTAATTCTCCCCGAAATTATGTCGAAAATTCGGAACTTTATGTTAATTTTTTTCTTCTTCCTCATATTTTGAGTCAGAAGGGGGAGAGCGGGAGTGAGTGAAGTTTGAGGTTCCTGATACAAGAGCCTAATCTGGCTTTGCTGCGCTAAACAATGTGTATCTTTGGTCTAGACATTAGAAAGAATGGGGAGGGGAATATAAAAATCGGCTAACAAGAGAAAATAGTGAAGGATCGTTAGGGTATCCCGGTGTCACGTCAACCGTTTTCGCCAAAGAGAATAAATGCCATCAGGAAGAAAAATATCTCCAAGATATCTCGAGGTTATGATGCCCGTGCCTAAGAAGTAAGGCCCAATGATTACCTAAATAAACAGGACACTGAGAGGTTTTAGTCATTGGTCATATATTTTTTTAAAAATAAGATGTTTTTATTCGTCACCTCTATTACATACACTCACAATCACGGATAGACAGAATATGAAACAGGAATAATTTAAAAACAGTAAATCAATCAATTACATAGCAGATTTTATCTGGATTTCTTAAAAATTTTATGTTTGCATTCGAAATTCAGAAAGACCTTATAAAAGTCCCAAAAGATATTAACAAATGGTTTTAAAAGCATTATATAAAGCTGATCATAAGTGTATTAAGTAAAATTTAAAAATAGAGGCTATCTTTGTTTTTCTGAGGCATTAAATAATTTTGTTTGAATACCATTTATTTTTTAAAGGAAACAACCAGAAAAAAAAAATTATTTTTAAAAAATGGAAAAAGGAAATAATTGCGTGATTGAAATTGCAGTTGTATATTGTTTTCTTAATGTTATTTATTAAGGAGCTTAAAGCTGTTGAAATAGCAGTTATAATAGTACAATCGAAAGCATAATATAACACATTTTGTATTTTTATGAAGAAAAACTACGGATAATTTCATTTATCACCAATTGATAATATTAACTGCTCTCAAAACTTCAACTAAAGTACTTTCTTTAATAAGATGTTACCACCTTCTTGATTTGCTGTTTTTATTTGTGTTTTGGTGAATACGTTACTGTTTTTGTTACAGTTTGGGTAAATGTACTATAGTTTTTTTTTTTTATGCTACAGCTTAACTGTAACGATCCAACTGTATATAATTACATATTCGATTCGACGAATTACTGTCAGCTTTAACTGCACCAGCGCACCTTTTAGAAAAATCTGGTTGTTGCTATGCATTAATTAATCTATGCATTAATTTGCCATCATAATTTCAAATGTTAAACTAGTATGTATGTCAGCAACGGATCTGTCGTAATAAAATGGTTGAGAATTTTCCTCATTTTTCTCTCATGTGACTCAGATAATAAATATTTTCCTGAAAAAAAATCTGAAGAAAAATAGTCTCTTCTTTAATTTGCTAAGAACTTTCCTTTATAATCGAAACCAATCTATGAAACAGTTTCAGAATGGCGAAAACTCCACCAGAAATTACAAAATGATTTTTTTCCCCTAAATATTAAAATTTCAAAAATTATACTTCGTTCAATAAAAAAAAACCTGAAGTATATTTATTTCATCAAACCTTTGAGTTCTGTCATGAACAAACCCAACTTAGAATAGTAACTTGGAATCCTTCCAAATTTTTCACTGTTTTGGATTATAACGCCTATTCTTGCCTCTGCGTTTGAGTTCTTAATCTACATTGCCAGATCATCCTTATTCAGAGATTCTTCTGAATAAAATCCATCAAAATCTTTGGTACTATTGCATAAAGTTATCATATGATATAGTAGGTTTGAATAATTCAATATATAATGAGGCATATCGAGAAAGAATTGAAACTTTTAATTTTGAAAAAGTAACAACTGTATAAAAATCAAAAAAGAAAAAAATGGTATACTTTTGAATAACTGATATACAGGAGTATTTTATTTTCTTCAAAATTATATAATAGAATGCAATTAAGTAATTTATGTAATAATCTAAAGATTTTGATCTTAAATCTTAAAATAACCTTACTAAATTTTGTCGTTTAATTCGTGAAATAGATTGTTTTTATTCCATACAATTTATTTCACTTCCTTTTTTTCCTCTCAGGATTGGTATACTTTTGGTAATATAGAAGTCAAATGGAGTAACATCATATTTGTCTTATAACAATAACAAATTAGCAAATCATTTGATAACGTGGCCTCTGTGTTTTGCACTTCTACTCAACTTTCTTCCATTCAACTATCCTTAAACTTTTTTTTCTTCCTCATTCAGTCGTAATTTTTTGTTTCAAATCATCACACTTAGAAGGAACACAAAAACTATCAGCGGCAGATCTCATAATTTTGAAACACGGTCAAATTGTGACGCGTATTTCCTTCATCATTTAACTCCCCAGTCATCTTAAAGTCTAATTAAATATTTAACAAGTTCAAAACTCCTATTGAAGATACGTAAAAGAAAGGCAACACACTTTATTATCTATCAAAGAATATATGCAAGACAGCTCTTTCTCTCGAATCTCTCTTAACTCAATTAATTCTAGTTTGTGTTCAAATTAATAAAGTCATAACGTACCAAATCACATATTACGAATCAAACACTTCTCAGTCATAGCAGATGCGACTCCTGTTATTCTCATCATAAGCCTCTTCAAACTAAATTCAATATAAACGATTAATTACGATGATTCACTCCAATCTACAATATCTATCAGTTTGTCATTATCCTCTATCTCCCTTTTATTTCCTTTCAACTCCCTTTCATTTATATATCACTATTTCTAATTCAATTCACTACACTTCTTATCTTCATCTAATTTATCTTATTAGGTTTCATTTGGTTGGTAAAGAGTAGTAATTGTATCAATTCAAATTACCAAAAAATTCCTGATATTACTGAAGAGAAAATAATGAATAGCCCTACGTCATAAAGTGACGAAGAAAATCCTTGCGCTGGCACCTAGATCTCCTAACTTTCACATTACGTCAACGTGAGGATTTTGAGCCCTGACAGATTTAATGCGCATCAGGCCACCTACACAATGGACATCGAGTGTAATCGGGACTCGTATACGCATCTTGACTGAAAAATCTCCAACCATGATCTCTCGGCTACTGCAATCATATGCCTCATTCAGTCTTACTACTTATTTAAATAACAACTCTATTGCTTATTATTTAATTAATAATTAAATACTTATATGAATAGACCATAGTTTTTTTTATGCTGGAGATATACGTTAAAAAGTAATAGAACTCATAAAAAGGGTTAAAGGTAAAAAGAACAACAGGAGTTAAAAATTTAATACCACCTGGATAAGGCTGGACTCGGGTATGGTGATGCCCTAAGCTGTTGAAAGTAACTGGCCATTTATATATACAACTCCAGTGGATCTTTGTCAATAACAAATTGACGCTATTTTTCGTGCTGAATATGCGATATTTTACACAATCTCTTTTGATCTATATGCTACATACCTCATATGGTAATTTATAGACCTAATACTTATCTTAAGTCACTCGCGCATAGAAAATTATGCATTTTATCTAAGTATTTTCTAAACTGGAACATAATAAAGAAAAAGTACACTAATAATGAAATAATTATATTAAGATCTAAATTAAAATGATTTATTTTAACACAGTAACGACTATTAAAATTTAAACTTTTCTCGTGTATTGTATTGAAATTTGATTTTTGAACAATTTGTCCAAAAAACAACAGTTTGAGATTAATTTAGGTCTTTTACAGACTTCTGGGTAGCCTGTCTAACCTATAGGAAAATCCAGCACTGCACTCGAGAAAGATTTAAAATCCTATCTTTGCTTATTATTTGATTTTTTAGTTGAAAAACTACGCGATTAATGTTTCTTTACTCAGCTTTTAACCACCCAGGAGCAGTAAGCTTAACTTGACACATTTGGACAAGATGGTGTCAGATAGTGTTTCACTAAAAATTTCTCTATGACGTATAAAATAAACTACTAGTAATCCAAAAAATAGCTATGCAAACTCGTTCTACTGATGTTCTCTTCATACGTCCTTGAAATTGTGCACCGAGATACCATCTGCATAAGGTTCAGCAGTTAAGAATTTATTTTTTTCTAGAACGTGATTTCATTTTCACTTCATCATTCTAACACTTCTTTTTCTGAAAGCCAAGGAGCAGTCAGTAAGATCGTGAAACAAACTAGTAAAAAATATATATTCTTTTTTTAAATTTTGAATTAAGTTATAGAGCAATGCAGATCTCGCAAGTGACAAACTTCCCGATCAGCTTGCAATGAAACATTTGCTTTTAATGGTGTAGCCTTTTTTTCCCATTGAGTTTTGATGCCAGGCTTGACAGTGAGACATCAACAAGAAAAACATGAATTGAGGAAAAGGCTGAGTGTGAAAGGCGTTACACTATGCTTTCCCCGAGATTCAGATTTTAAAAAACTGAACTGTTCATGTAATTACATACGTAAGCTCTCGCCGGCATTTTATTATTTTTTTCTCTCCATAGAATAGCTTAAAGATATAATTTAGATTTTTGGGTTCAGATGACAATACTTAAGTTTTGTAATCTGAGGGTAGCAACTTCAAAAAAGAATTGACTTGAAGAAAAAGCTGAGGGTAAATTGTACTCGTAATATACATGTAACTATGTATCTTCAGAACTGTTTTCAAAAAGTAATTAACTGTGGAGAATTTTATATTTTAACTCATCGGTGTAATACTTCTTTATTCTTTTTTTTTTATCCGTCGGGTTATAAAAAATTATTTTTGACTTTTGGATAACTATTCGTTGAATTTTATATGAAAATTGTTTTACTATTCATAATTTTTGAAAGAAATTTTATACATCTAGAAGCAAAATAAAACGAAACAAATAGACTTTTTTCTAATTTTTTTGTTTCATTTTTTTGTGGTTTATTACAAGTTTCATACAAAGTAAAAATAAAAATTCCTACTAATATGATTGAGGATTTATTAGTTATTTTGGTAATAGAAGTAGTAATTTTAATTATACTTATTTTATACTACTCTATTCCTTTATGAATACATAATAAATAAAAATATATAATTTAATGTTTATGCTAATAATAATTACTACTTACTTACATTCCTTACCTGATAGCAATAATTCTTTTTATCTTGATCAAGTGACTGAAAGTTAGGTTAAATGTAACTTGGATAGTACTGAAATTTTTTGAAATTTCTTTTGTCTCAGCATAAAAAAAAGCATCATTATTCAAATAATTTTTACACAGAATTAAATTATTTTAACTATCCCAAACTTAACTTAAACTAAAAATTTAATTTTCAAACAAAAACTGCGATATTTTTTTTGAGGTTAGTTTTTGGTATACGGTTTTAATCCTTTTTTTTTTTTTTTTTTGCCTGTATGTATTACTCAGCAAGTTCACGTAATGTGCATTACACATCTTTCCTTTTCATGATAAACTAACTTGCATTAAGATATAACATTATTTATAATAGCTTTTCCTTTCCAATTACATGTAATTCATGAAGAAAAGAGGTGAAAAACTTTCATGTGAATGACATTACATAAAACATCTTAACTGGATTAATTTCATAAATGTTGCCAATATTTCCTAGCACAATAACAAAACCCATGTAAGCAATTAATAAAATCCTGGATGTTTATTTCAATATAATTTTATAGTCAACCAGTCTCAAGAAAAGAAAGATGGTTTTTGAAGCAAAAGATGGATTGATAAATAAATAAGATATTGCGATCTACTTTTATTGATTTAGGATCGTATTTACTGTAATTACAACGTTTTTGCAGGTTGAGGACTCGAGATAAATAATTTGTTCAAAAAACACGTTTACATAATTCGAGTCACGTATTTTAACACAAAATCTGTGTACATACAACATACGTAATTTAAAATTCATCTAATTTGATCACTTAAATTTCAATTCAAAGTAATCGTTCTTATTCAGAATTGGATAGAAACCACGTGGGGCAATATTTATTAAATAAAGGATTTTGCTACTGATTAGCTAAATAGTAAATAATACGCAAAGGAATATTAAGAAGAAAAACAGCTATTTTTGTTATTAGAGTTCTTTACAAGGCGTTGGAAATTTACTGCTCACATCCAATTACGAATAAAACAGCAATTTTTATGAGGAACTAAAGTCATTTCTGCAGTAATTTGATTATTTGCTCTTTATCTTAACTTTAAAAACGACACAGCTCAGAAGTTATGGTACTTTGATTTCGAAATGAAGAGATTTGAGAGCAAAGTAATTGGCCGTACTTAATTCGGAGCTGTGAAAAAAGAAAAGAAAAAACTTTGAAGTTCCACATTTGAGAAAGAGGTTGTTAACAAACTAGGCTTAATAAGCGCAAAATCATAATAATCACTTCTTGCAACCTCTACCTTTTTTTTTTTACTTCTACTCTCTGCTTTTTAGGACTTCTTGGAAATTGATTTTGAACTAACTCTTTGTTTGAAACGCGCAAAACGGTAAGCATTTACAGCGTATCGCATCGCTTTTTCAGCTGTATGCTGGGTCAAAGGGAATTTTTTCTCACAGACAGCTGCAAAACATGAGGAGTGAGATGACGTCATCTCACGAACACGTGATCGATTACCTATTGTGGTAGAATCAGAACGGATATGTTTTTAATTACAGGTTAGATATTTTGTTATATAAATCATTTAAGTTTTCCACCCCCTTGGTTTTCGTTTTTGAGTGCAAAAAGAAACAACACTTGACACTGAAGAAGTTTGATACGATGAAGTAAAAAGCAAAACAATAAATCGCTTACTAGGCATAGAATGTTATAATATACATATATAATATTTCTTAACAATTTTTCATCCATTAATACTTTTAGTTTGGCAGCTTGTGAACTTTTAGAGTAATGGTAAAAAAACGTTTACAACTCAGATAGGTCTTTCAAGAGCGTATGTTTCAACAGATTTTTTTACTTTTCTATTATATATGGACCAGATGGCCGATTAGTTGGCAGACAATAAATTACAGTATTATCGACAAGAGGCAAATTGAACTCAGTATTATAACTACTCAGCACTTTTAATGACCTCTTACTTAAAGGGAGGGGAGGGAAGAAGATTTTTAAATAAGTTTCGTAATTATGCTGTACATTTTGTCTGTGAAGGAAATTCAATAGTTTATTAATAAAGGCAATTATTAACAAGACAGTTCGTTTATATAACTGTAGTCCTCAAAAATGAGCTCAAAATCTTTTGATATGTATAGCCGAATTTTTTTTACATTTAAATGTAATCAAAAAAATATTTGTATCTGTTCTACAACAGTTTCAAGTAACAATACATGCTTAAGAAAATTCATGTAGGATGATTGATAAATCATATAAGCAACTTTTTGAAGGAAAAAAATTAATTAAACATTTACCCCACTTCAGAAAAAAAAATCTTAAATTTTATTCTTCATATACTTATTTTAGAAACTATTCAAGTTTTAAGCGAAATATTTAGATTTGATAAATTGCTGCCATTGGGTGCCAAAAGGCTGCAGCAGCTTTGTGGTAGCGGACTCAAAGCTGGCAATTGTGGGCTTAAGCCCTGATGCCACTAAAAACCCGCCATGCAGTAGATCTGATGCACGTTAAATCTGTTGAGGTTCCAAGTCCCCCTGTTGGTGTATAACTTTGGAGAGGAAGGTGTCAACTCAGGTGTCGTCCTTGTCACTTGACCAATTGAGATTTAAAATTTCGAGGTCCATTGCCATTAGACCTCGTGCTGCTTTTTAAAAAGCTACGCTAATAATCAATCAATCAATTAGGTGCCAAAAATTGAAATGAGAAAAATGTGATATCTACATATTTAAATACTGTATACCTTTATAAATGCACTTTTATCTACTAAAACAAGAGTATAATCCTATAAGTTGTTTTCAATAAACATTTCCGTTAAAGTCTTATCATTGAACACACACGCACATATTGTAATACTGGAATAATCACGCATCAAGTAACCAGTACATAATACTGGTATAATCATGCATCAAGTAACCAGTACATAATACTGGTATAATCACGCATCAAGTAACCAGTACATAATACTGGTATAATCACGCATCACAGTCTGAAGCCTGCGACAGCATTAAATTGCTTTATTTCCAACTTTTTTCGTTTTACTAGAGTTTACTCTAATTTCATTAAATGTTTTCTTTGTTTTAAGAATCCATTTTTGTAGTATTTTTCTAATATTACTTTCAGCATTTAATTTTGTTTTTTAGAAAGTAACTTTAGTTTATTACATTATTTAATATATAAACTAAATGAATCGAGTAAACCATTGTAGAGGCGTCAAGTTAATGTAGCGCAGAAGTTAGGAAATTAGGGGGCTGGCTAAGGTGTAGTCCTCGTCACTAGACCGAGGTCGAAAATTACGAGATTTGTCACCAACAGCCCTCGAGTTTATTTTAAATTAATAAATTATCTATCAATCATCATAGAGGGAAAAAATTAACTTGAACAACTATTTTTCACGTAAACATCTAGGGATCAAATAAGAACACTAGTAAATAAAAAAAATAAATTAAAATTAAGTAAAAGGTAATAAACTGCGATGTGAGTAATCTACTTATCAAGAGAATATAAAATGCTGTCAAACCTGAATTTAATGAGATATAGTATTTCAACTAACACGGTGTTTTTATTACCATTATTATCATTTGAGTTCTGCAAAGAACATTACACATTTTTTTCAAACTCCGCACGCAGCTCTTGCAAGTATAAATATTTAGAAAGAATTATCATTTCAGTTTTTAAGCGTTTAAATATTTTATAACACTGCAAGAGATCGCAAAGGCCAATCACAAAGCGAACTTCATAAAACATACCGAACGAATGTACTTGAAAGGAGATGTAAAATTAGTATCTTATAGTTCGATAACAGTCCAAAAAAGTTCTGTAAAATAAGAGATAAATAAAACATTGGTGATAAGAGAAATTTGTGTTGTAAAAAGGTGAGACCTGGATTAGTATCAACTCTAACAGAGGCCGAAGGAAAAATAGTGTGGCTCGATATAAAAAATTTATGAGACATCAATTTCACCTCCACCGAAAACGGTTTTAAAATTCCCTTCTTAAATACAATTTTATTACCAACCTATTCGAATTTTGCTTATCACATGGCGGAAACATGAATTTTAAAATGCCGTTGCGAAAAAGATCCATTAGTTTCGCTGAGCGAAGCAGAAATCTCAAATGAAATCTCGTTTATTGTGACATTTAGAAAAAAATAAAATTACAAAGTTTTCAGGAGGGCCTTAATTCTTACATTCTACGTTGCAGAAGTTGCAGCGTTCATTTAATCGTCAAAATTGTTTTGATTTTTTTTTGTGCTGACGTTCAGTTGAAACAAACAAGTGTAATAAAACGTCTCCTAGACTTTACAAACTCGGATTCTTCTACGATACCATTTCGACAAAGTTGATGTTAAGTCTCTCTTTTAAGGTGCCCTTTTGCTTCAATTTCGAAAAAACAATAAAAATGTTTCATGGAGATACATATATATATGAACAAATATATATATACCCCGTTTGCTGAACACGTATATCTGGCAGGAAACGAGAAAGAAGGTTCGAAGTCTATCTTTTGCACCTTAGAAATACTGAAGATAAAAGAAATATAAAAGTTTTTATGTTCTTTTTCTCGGAGAGCAACAGGAAAAGATATACTCTTTCAAAGAAGGAGAGAAATAAAATTTTAAAATCTTCAAATGAAATCTTTTCGGTGACTCATTACTAAAAAGAGACAGCATCTCCTTTGGGGTCATCTCCAAATTACCCTAAGGGAGGACTACATTTTTCTTACAACTGTGTTTTAAGATTTTAATGTTTTTCTAGAAAGAGTTTGTTTATAAATATGAATAATATTATTTTTGAAAGTAAATGCAAAACACACGCATGTTATTTATTCTTTTTATTTGAATGCCATTTTTTTTCTTTCAGATTCTCGTTTTCAAACGAGTATTAGTGAAAAAATATGTTTATTAAAAAGATATAATTTCCATGAAATATTTTTCTCTCAAATCTTATTCCTACCAAAATGCATTAGTTTATTCAATAGGGAAAACAAAGATACTTCCGAATGTGTATACTTAAAAAAAGTTAATTTTAAAACATAAATTGAGAGTATTTAAACACAGTCTGCTTAGGAAAAGTAATTTTTAAGAAACATAGTTTTAAAATTCTTAAAATATCATCTTAAAATAGATGTAAAAACTTAATTATTTTACCATCTCAATGTTTATAATTTTACGCTTTATGAACTCTTATCCATAACAATACTCATTCAAAAGTAAATGTGTTTCCCATGATATAAATAAAACATACACTTTTACTTATAAGCTCAATCTTTCTTTGCGATTTGCTCTAAATGTACTTCTCTAATACAGAGATTTTTGACCAGAGGTCAGAGTAGGTTCTTCAAGGGACCATGAGTTTAAATTTAAAAAAAAATCGACTCAAGATCTTTATTTTAATTACAGCTAAATTAAGTCTTACATTTCCTTCTCTTATAAATATTACCCATACATTACAGATGTATAAACCATCAAAAATATCATAATAACATTTAAATATTCTAATGAAAAAAAAAATACTGACATGCATTTAAAAAAAAACTAAGCCTCTTTCGCATAAAATGCATTCATGCGTTACTATTAATTAAGATAATCACTTTTATTTATGTATTATTATTAAATAGGAGGTGCGGCAATAAAATAGCCGGACTGATGATACACAGGCAAACTGCGCATGCGCCTGTGTCGTACGACAAACAGCTGTATACCTTGAAGTCTTCTCTCTCTCGGTTGCCGCCCCTCCCGTGTTTCTAGTCTGATTAGTCTGAATGTGGCCTTCGTTTGAATAAGACCTTGTTATTTTTGTTTTGCCGGAAAAGTGTCGAATATATTGAAAAAGCAACGTCAACGGGAAGTTTCTTATGAAACTTAAAATCCGCTACCGAAACTCAACTTTTTTTAAAAAGAGAATTATACGACAACGAATGTCTATTACATACGCAGGTATTTGAGTGGTTTAGGCGTTTTAAAGATAGCCGAGAAGAAGTTGAAGATGACTCACGCCCGGGACGCCCTCTTATCCCAGCATTGAAGAAAAATATTAAATTGGGATTGGTTTTATTAACGTCACAACTAAAAGCAACACGATGGCTATTGAAAATATTAAAAAAATTGGAATGTGTACATAAATTGGGTTCTTGAAGGCTAAACTTTAAATCAGCCTTATTATTTAGAGGTTATTATTCTGCGTGAACGAATTAGGGGGGGGGAATACTTGGATTGTGGAAAAAAGGCATGGGTTCTTCGCCAGGACAACACTCTAGCACATACTGTATGGTCAGTCACGACGTATCTAACCAAGTATAACATTCAAGCTTTATATTCTCCACCTTACTCCCCTGATCTGACACCATGTGACTTTTCTGTTACTCAAGAGGAAATCTCCACTAAAAAGAACAAGATTTGAGACCACGTGTGATAAAAAAGGCTTTCAAAAGAAGACTTCTAGTATTGTATTCAATAATATAAAATTCGTCTGGAGTAGTGTAGGGATCAAGAAGGATAGTATATTGAAGGCGATAATGATTTAATATGTTAAATTGTTTGTTTTATTATTGCGCTTCGTATGTCGTAAAAGAAGCAAGTTATCATTTTGTTATATTATTCAGCAATATTTTATTATATTGACAGTTTTTAACATAATCAATCTGTTCCACCGTATTCCTATTATTTGCATATATTACACATATGCTTAAGGGAAGGGGGGAATGGAGTTTACTGAGAATGCGCCAATGGTTCTAATCTAATTTGAAAAGGGGTCCATGAAAAAAACTAAGCACGTTTTCTGTAGGGAATACTTGGACTAAGAAATAACAAATCAGAGTTAAAATTATCACAAAAAGCGAGAGGAAAATTATGTATAAGAGTCAAACTTATTCACTTCAATAAACAATACAAAAAGTTTTTCAATTAATCTAACACAAGTTACATTTCTCTATTTCAAATAAATGCTACACCATGATCAACCATTTTATCAAGATTTTCTAAGGAACGAAATTAGAATTATATCCTGTTGTCCATTCAGACCAAACATCTTATATTTGAAAATGATTACTGCTCTGGCATTTTGATCGATGACACTGATGATAGTGAGAACTATCTACCGAATGGCTTCTCGAGAGAGAAATTCTTCTTCTCTTGGTGAGAAATTTAAACTACAACCCTTTGTTCTCAAGCATGTGTTGGACATCTCTATTGAACACTAAAATAATCCTGTAATTATAAGATCAAGGAGCATTTAACAACGATACGTTACTTTTACTGTGTGCTATCGTTAACTAAAATTATACTCTCAGATACAAGACACGTTTTAAAAATTTATAAGTGAAAATTGTATTTATGAAGAGTTGCAAAAAATAAGTTAGCCAAAAAAGGAAATGATTTTAAATTATACTCGTTGATTTAAATTTGTTCGAATTTTTAAGTGTTTCGAAATGTTGTTGGACAGCTCTTGGAACACTAAAATAATCCTATAATTATAAGATAAGGAGCATTTAACAGAGACACGTCATTTTGGCTACTATCATTAACTATTGGCCCACTCAGATACAAGACATATTTTAAGATTTTATACGTAAAAAATGTACTTACGAAGAACCACTAAACGAAGCGAACTAATATATGAAAAGATTTCAAATTACTCCCATTGATTTTAATTTTTTGGATTCTTAAGAATTGCGAAATATTGTTGGACAGCTCCTTGAAACCTCATAGGTTAAGGAACATTTAACAGAGACACTCTATTTAGACTACTATCAATAACTAATGGCCCTTTCAGATTCAAGATATATCTTAAGATTTTATAAGTAAAAAATGTACTTACGAAGAACCACAAAAAGAAGTCAGCCAAAAAATGAAATGATTTCAAATTACTTTTATTGATGTTAATTTTTTCAATTCATAAGTATTTCAAGGTGTGTGTGCTTTTGCTTATGGTATAAATCATGTGTATTATAAGTTACTTTCATCTTCTCTGTGAAACCATGGAAAACAATACGATTTTATAATTGAGATCAAGTAAATGATTAATATAATATAATAGATTAGCTGAGCAAGAAAAGAAATATTTCATGATTTTAAATTCAATGGGAAATTAAAAATTTCAATTACCTGATTTTACTTCAAAAGCTATTTCATTCAAAAAAAAAATCCACAAATGGACACATAAAAAGTAAAACGAAAAATTGTCTATGTAAAGTAATATCTATGTTAAGTAATATGTATAGTAAGTATAGTTATGGGCACCAAAAATTTTTATAACATATCTGAGGACCTTGATTAAAATATTTTTAACTATTCCTTTTATCTAAAATTCCTTACGCTCCTCATAATTCATTTATTTTTTAGGAATTTATGTATTGAAAACTCTTAGGTCCTATGTAATTCTGAGAGAAGCAATAAGATAAATAAATATTGGTATTTCTTTCCTTTTTTTTTAAGAGTTAAATCATTCAATAAAATTGCGAACTTTTCTATTCATTTAGAAATAAGACTTTTATATTTTCTGCATCAATTAAAACAACGGTTCTTTTAATTAAGAAGTAACATTCATTTAGCGAACATTAGACAACCTTGATAAATTTCTGGATATAAAATCTGATATAATACGAAATATATGAAATTGGCATTAATGCATGTGATAAGATATATTAACGACTTTTAACGTGTATGTCAATAGCCTAAATTTTCTTCCTTATTGCTATTTGACGAGAGAGAAAATCATCATTATTGTATTACATCATCCTCAAATTTACTGAAATCATGTATATGAAGTAAAGCACGTTGGATGCATCTTTGGCATTTTTCTCTGACCTTATGATATGCGTCTAATTTAGAATAATAAATGTTTAATTAATCCTGCAATCAAATTCCATTATTTCCTTATAATATCAGCAAATTATGGAAATTCGTATAAAAGTGGATAAATTGGTAATACTGAACAATTAAGAAGAAAGAAAACAACAATTTTAGAACGGAATTGAGTTCAACAAAACAGTTTTAAGATAGAATCTCCCAAAATAGTTCGTTATAGTGTGTTAATTAGAAGTTTATTATGAGTAGAAGAATGTTTCGTATTGATTTATCAATCATAAGAAGCAATTCATACGTATAATTAGAAGTAAAATAATCTTTTTAAATATGTTCTTTCTTTCAACATTTATTGTTATAATATCTTTGAGTTCGAGTAAGAAGAAAAGATAAGCTTATATCTGAAAAAGGAAACACATTGAAAGCAAATTAATATTTAAATTACATATTATTTGAACGCAAACTATGTAGTTATGGCTGATGAAAGCTAGAAGCTTTCATCAGTCATACATAGTTTGACATAGTGTGGAAGTTCAGAAATAGGCTGCTGACTCAGATTTCGACCTTGTCATTCTGATCATGGTTTAAAATTACGTAGCACATCTGCTTAATAATTGGACTTTTGAATCGTGAAAAAGCAGACAGTCGGAAATTCCATATCAAAAATACCTTTCAAAGACAAATTTATATTTATGAGAGACATTAAAAAAGAACGTATAATAAAAAATGAAAACTAAATTTTTATGCAAATTAAATAAATATTGTTAATGAAGGACGCAACAGAACACATGAAAGGGCATTACTAATATATATTAACATATAACTATAGCGAAATTGCAACAACGAATACAAAGTAATCGATATAAAATTGAACGGATCTTAATCGTACAAATAATACTGATTCCGAGTTGTTTCAATAATGCAGTTAAAGATTATTACGCTGATAAGCATGTAGGTGAATAGGTTAAGCTAATCCAAAACCTAGAATTATTTTTACTATCTAAAAAGAAATATTCAATGACAACAACATAGGTAAGTGCAATGCAATTTCGTTTATGGGTGAAAAAAAGAAACAACATTTTATGCATCTTAAGCAAAAGAGAATATTCAAGTACCTTTCTTCCAAGTGCCTTATGTATCTTAATTCCAAAGAATGAAAGTCATCTATAAGATATCTATCTACCTATTCTTAGAATTTCACTTCAGAATACGATCTTCTCTTAAATTGTTTATCTGCTTTTTTCGGAAAAGCACTATACTTGATTATACTGATATTTCTTTTTATATAGATACATATGAAACACATCGTTTATGAGTTTTATTTTTTCAATTTTGGATCACCAAATAAAAATTCGGCATTTGTTCAAAAAGGGTATTTTCTTTCCCTTCAAGGAAGAAAAAAACGAGGAGAAAAACTTTGAAATAGAACTACATGTTTCCTCAAAATCTGATTTGTTGTCCCTGTTGCTTCAAAAAGAGCAACTAATCAGATTCACTGTGAAACGATACAACACAACCCTCCTCACTACGAAGAATCAGAACCGAAGGCGTCATGATGCGGATTTCATCGAATCAGGTTTACAACAGAAGTACAAGTTACTTGAAAGTTTCCAACAGCTTGTTCACTTATGGTTAAAGGGTAAAAGCTGTAGAATGTTTGAAGATCGTTTCATTACAGATGGTTTCTTTAAAATGAGATTCGATAAAAGTTTTCAAACATGATGCTAAATCACAAGGGCTTAAGTTTTATCATAACTTTCTTCTGTAGAATTAATTCAGTTCTTATTTTTATTGAGCTATACATTTTAAAAATTATCTTTCGAAAGATTCAGCTGTCTGCGATGCTTTTGTTTAATTTTTTTTTCTTTCCATGATTTTTATTCTAGATTTTAACTCTTAGGGACGTTACTTCACACAGTTTACGGAACATGTTTAATTAATTGAATAGCCGTACTGTCATCATTTTTTTTTTCACCATTTTTTTGCATGGTTATTAACTTTTAAAGAGAGATTTTGTCAGAAAGGTAATTAAAAAAATATTTCGTGTTAAAATGTACACTAATTATTATTGTTTTCACATGTTATTCCACACATGATATTAAAAAAAGCTAATCAAAATGTTAAGGAAATGTTCTTCTTAAGCATAATAACAGTGCAATTAATGTGCAAAAAAATTAGTGACAGTCAACGTATAGCCAATTTCTTAAAAATGTCCCTTAGCACTGAAATAATAGCGCTAGATCTCTCAGATACATGTTTTTTTATTTTATTTTCACGGGTCACTGTTGATAGAGCAGATGACATAAGCACAATTCAGACACATAGGCTTGTTTACTTATAATAAATAAATGTTCCTTTGAGAACCAAATGCTCTTTTCTGAGTTTTATATACTTATCACCTTAAAATATGAAGTTAATTGCATCAAATAATAAGTCAATCGTGGATCTCACAGATATGAGGCGACTACTAATGCGCCTCCTAGTGACGCGGCCATTACAATGTTAAACTTGTTCCTTTTTAACATTATGGAAATAGGAAAAAGGATACAAGAAGTGAACTCTTTAAGAGACAGCTTAAAATAATGGAATTATTATTATTTTATTTGTTAAAGATTGATTATTTTTATCATTTAATGCTGCATTCAGCAATTATTAAAGATAAAATCTTAATTCAGAGAATTTTTTTCAATTAAAGAATGTCTTTGGATTAACATATTAGCTTAAACAGCAGGGTGTTCATTTCAAGTCCATTATTACGTTGCCGGTTGAGAGACGGACAAAATAGCTGACTGTGAGTCCGCGACCATGAACACTATGTATCAAGGGAAGCAAATGCGGCTCTTTGTTAACTGCGGTTTCCATTAAAGATTTAAATCCGCCTTTTTTTTTAAATTTTTTTTACTGAATCTTGTTAAACTGATTAAGTAACTAATATTTTTTTCCCCCATTATATGTTGTATTTATTATTTTTTATGCCTAAATATATAATTTACCATTTTTATTTTGATTTCAAATAAGTTAACGAACATTAACACATTGCTGGCGTCATCAGTGGACTTGTGTAACACTACTCAAGAATTCGCACAATATTTGTGATACTTTGTAGGTGTTCAAGTTGTGACGTTGGGCTATTCGTGATTTTCTCTTCACTAACCTTGGGGACTTTTATTGAGATTGATTGCTGGAAATAGCAATTTCTTTCCAACCAAAATGAAACGTGATTATGTTAATAAGATGCAGGTGGAAATAAAGTAAAGTGATTTAGATATGACGGTATGTAAGCAAAGGGAAATTTAGATGATAGAAGACCAGTGTGTCTAACTTTGAGTGTATACCCAGAAAGAGATCCATAATATCAAGAGTTGTTATTGGTGATAATTGTCGCAGAGGATTCGATAAGTCAAAGCAACCTCAACTGGAAAGGTTTTGGTAAGAGAGTTTTATTTTTATAATATTTGAATAGGTGAATTAATCCACAGAGATCGAAAACTCCTTAGACATTATATTACAGTAATTAATAAATAAATAGTTGTGTTAGAACTGACTGGTGAGTTTTTACGTAGGTTATTGACTTTTAGAGGTAGTCGTATGTGACTGTATTATGGCACAAGAGTCGGGTAGAAGTTATGGTACGCCACAAAGTATTTCAGTGACAGTAATATCTGTGATCGACATATTTACCCTTTAACATATTTTACCCTGATTTTAAAAGATTCTGACTGAAAGTCTTCGTTAAATGTTATTCTTTTTATTAAGGTAATTTTATTGCGTTTTTATTTTATCATAAAGATATTGAAATAATTATTTGTATTTTCTTTTTTCCTCCTTGATTATGTATTTTTATATATGTATATTTTTCATCGTCCCGTAGGACTTGTGTATTTAATACTATGAAACTACGGCGAGGATCCTTAAAATTTACAAAAAATCGGAAAGCTACTCGCACTGACTTCATAATGGCTCACTTCTGGTTTATGTATTACTCTTGAACAAGTCAGAGGACTTATATTAAAATTATTGTTGTTTTTGTAAATAAAATACAAATTTTCATAACGTACCTTATATAACATCTGATATGCCTTAATAATAATACATCAAATGTTCCTAAATTTTGATAACCGGATTTAAGTATTAAAGCTACAAAGATTTACTTTATTTTATGGGTATTTTTCATATACTTAAAACTTTATCTCTCTCTCCGAATTTGAATTCTATTAACAACATTAAGAACTCAAGCTTTTAATTTATAGTAGCATTCAATACTCTATAGATGATATTCTGTCTATTATTTGACTATATCTCACCTAATAACCAGCGAGAGTGATTCTTATATATATAATATTAAAATATAGGTATCTATCTTTCTAGATAAAAATGGTATTCATGTATTGTTATGGAAATTGTTGAAAATAATTTTGAAGTTGTGTAAAGTTATGTATATAATGTAATTACACAAACTAACCAAATCCATACAAACGACTTAAGACAATTCAAATTTAAATATATATCTTTTTAGGATCTTAAATAATGAAGAAAAATATATAACTACCACTAGCTTAAAAATACTATCAAACTCTAAACATTTTAATTCAACATATTTATTGCATAAATAGAACAATTCAACATATTTATTGCATGAATAGAACAATTCAACATATTTATTGCATGAATAGAACAATTCAACATATTTA